>JAOPSE010000029.1:7668879-7859215 GCA_029449295.1 Zea luxurians
GCCTGTTGATAGCCAACACCTTTAGGAAGAGACTCCAATGTAGTGATCTATAGTTGTGATCAACACGCTAGTCAGATTGACTTTGTTCTCACGGGAGTATGTTGTCTCTCAACATAAGCTTGTGGTGGTGGTCTTTCATTTTTAGGTTCGTGTCCATAGGGATAAACAAGGCAAGATTGCGAGAACAAAGTGGTGGAAATTGAAAGGGGAGAAGGAACCAGTCTTCAAGGTAAGGACCATCAAAGAGGGCACTTGGAAGGAAGATAACACACAATGTGGGAGAAGATGGCAACCCGCATTCGGAAGGTGGCTTAGAGGTGTGGAGTAACTAAATGGAGTGGAGGTGAAGGAAAACATACCTGGTGGTGGAATGAGAGTCTGAAGGGCTATTAAGAAGAAATAATGCTAGACGTCTATACCATGACAGTAGTGGACAATAGAGAAGTACATGGTAGCAAAGAAGACTGAAACGAGTTCCCAGTGTGGCAAATGGTAAGGCGTATGAGGATCTTTACGAATGCTTGAGTACGGAGGAAGGGGAGAAAGACATAGGATGACTAGGGTTCGTGAGAGGAAGGCAAGAGACTTCAACTAAGTTAAGTGCATTAAGGATGAAACATAGCATCTCTGGGTGAAGGAGGATGAGATCAGACATATTTTGACAAATTATTCAATGGGAAATGGGTACACAACTTTTAATTGGATGACTTTTTGATTGCACCGATAGTAGGATTCAAGAATATGAGGTTTGGGAGGCATTGAAAAGGATGAAGGGGGGGGGGGTAAGGTGATGGCCTCTGATGATATTCCAATTAAGGCATGGAGATGCCTTGGGGACAACTATAGTACGACTAACCAAGTTGTTCAATCATATCTTCTAGTCAAGCAAGATGCTTGATGAGTGGAGAAGTATATTGGTACCGATCTACAAGAATAATGGAGATATTCAAAGAAGTACTAATTATCGGGGCATTAAGTTGAGCCATATTATAAAGCTATGGGAGAGTTATCGAGCATTGTGTGAGAGGAATAACGAGGATTTCTTTGAACCAATTTGGTTTCATGCCTAGAAGGTCAACCATGGAAGCCATTTTCTTAATAAGGCAAGTGATGGACCAGTATAGGGGACAAAAGAAGGATCTACACAATTTTCATTGACTTGGAGAAGGTTTATCACAAAATACCAAGGAATGTTAGTGGTGGGCTTTGGACAAACATAAATTTGCAACGAACTACGTTGAGCTCATACGTGACTAGTATGTGGTGGGCTTAGGATATGTACAATAATATGTGACTAGTGTTCAAACAAGTGATGGGGACACAAATGGCTTCCCGATTAGAATAGGACTACATAAAGAATTAGATTTGAGCCCTTACCTTTTTGCCTTGGTGAGGTAAAGTCACAAGGGACATGGGGATATCCCTTGGTGTTTGTTTTCTAAGGATGATGTAGTGCTGGTTGATGAAAGTCGAACAAAGGAAAATTGGAAACTAAAGTTGTTGTGGGTGACTCTGGAGTCCAATGGTTTTAGACTAAGTAAACTAAAACAAAATATATGAGATGTGATTTCAACACCACATGAGGAAGGAGATGTTAGTTTGGAAGGTCAAGTAGTGCATAGGAATGACACATTTAAGTATTTAGCATTAATGCTATAAGAGCTCATCTAGGCAACCATCGGTCCTCGCGTCGCCCTCTCGGGAGAATCGGGCAACGCCAACCCTAGCCGTCGTCTCCTCTCCCTCCCCTCTTAGCCTCGCCGCCGTCAGAGCTAGCCAACGGGATGCCCGCGCGGCTCGCATTGATAGCGGCGGTGGGTTGATTTGACTGGTCCCACGTCGCCCTCGCTCCTTCCGCGCGAGTGGGAAAGAGTGGCCTGGCAGCAGGCGTGTGTGCTCGTGTGGCTGGCCTACGGTGGCGGCAGCGCCCACGTGTGCGGCTGGCCCAGCATGCTCATGTCGAGGGTGGTGTGGGCTGTGAGGGCCATGGCCGACGACGGCTCTGCTGCCTGCGGCGGGTTAGGGGAGGCGGGGCTAGAGGTGGAGGGTGGGGGCCGTGACAGCAACGAGATCTTCGTGGGGTGGCGGCTCCCGCCGTCGCGGCTTCAGTCGGCACTCCTCGGTCGGCAGTAGGCCAGATCTTGTACCTCCCTAGCTAGATCCATCTCTCCACCTCCCGTTTCGTTCGGTGGGTGAATTACTCCATACGACAAGACGTGGTCGGGGGTCCTCTGGTGAAAGCCATGCTCGCTTGTGGGCGGACGACGGTGACGCCTGCGGGCGCCACTCCTTCCCTATTGAGGGTGTCGTCTATGGATCTCCCTCTCCCTCCGTGTGGGAGTCCTCGCCTCAGCCATCTTGGGGTTTCATGCTGGCTAGTCGATCGACATAGAGCTCTGGTGGATGGGACCTGCTGGGTTGGTGTGTCGGTGGACAATAGATGATGGCAACGTGCAGTGGCTTGGCGGGGGTGGCATCAACGGTGTTTGTCCTGCAGCCTTCTCCATTGTGCTGGTGATCACCATTGCTCTGCTAGGGTCTTCGGAGGAAACTTTGCCTGGATTGTTATGGGCGGCGGGCGACGGCGATTCAGCGTCATTTCTCCTTCTTGAAGGCATTGTCCAGAAGATCTTCAATTTGCGTGGTTGTCGGCTAAGTGGGGATTTTCGTCACTCCGCTTGGCTCAGTGGTGCTTGGGCCTTTGTCACTTCGGGCGTTTGCTTGCTTCCGGTGCTCGACGCTGTGGCTCCAAGCTCGGTGGTGAAGAATCGGAGGTGCCTCGCGTGGGGTGCGTCGAGGCTTGACAACGTGGCGCACCACCTTCTGTGCCGGTGTTTGGGTGTAGCATCGTCGAGTTCCTTTAGTCATGTGTAGTCCGTCTTGGGAAGTCGGAGCTGCTCGTCCCTTGTGTTGAGCTCGACAACGATGACTCTACACGGGCTTTATGTGTGGGGCTACCGTTGTATGGGTTGTTGAGGGGGCCTTCCGCCGGTTTCTTTGCCGTGCACTCTGTGCAAGTTTTGGGTCCGATTTTTCCTTAAACTGGGTCAGTTCCATTCTTCTTAATTGAGAGGTAGAGCTCCTGCCATTATGTTAAAAAAAGATCAATGCTATAGAGACAAATATATTAATGAAGATGTTAGCCATAGAATCAAAGCAGAGTGGATGAAGTGGCGTCAAGCATTTGGCTTTCTATATGGCAAGCTTTATAGGATGACGATTCGACTTGCTATGTTGTATGGTGCAGTATGTTGACCTACAAAAAGGTGACATGCTCAACATTAGTGTCTTGGAAATGCGTATGTAGTTGGATTTGTGGCCATACAAGAATGGATTGAGTTTGGAATGATGATATATGTGATAGACTAGGTGTAGCATGAATTGAAGAAGAGCTTGCCCAACAGCAATTGAGATGGTTTGCATGTGTCTAAACTCTAAAGGAGACTCCAGGGTGCCAATGCGTAGTGGGATCCTAAAGCGCGATACTTAAAAGGATGAGATATACCCAAAGATTTAGCCTTGAATAAGAGTTCATAGAAAACAACTATTCATGTGCTTGAACCTTGACTTGTAGGTTCTGTGGGTTTTTAACTTTCCTACCCTAACTTGCTTGGGACTTGAAAAACTTCATTGTTGTTGTTGTAATATTTGTTCAATGAAGTGAAAATTGTCATTGTACGCTTGCTCAGTGTCACAGTATTACCTGGAGTGCCTTCCCTTTTTATATATCAACCTGTTGGAAGAAGAAACTATTTCTGTATGGCACACTCAATATCTCCTTTGTCGATATCATTTATAAGTAGTATGTATGACTTTTTTAATAGCAGTACAACTGAAATATTATACCATTTTAAGCTGTAAAACTATTTGTGGGTATGCTACCACTTATCAGCATAGTTGATGTTTAATAATTGTACCGAAGATTATATATGGTCAGCATTATCCGCAGAGCAGTAGTGTTCTTTGTGAAAATTATACCAAAGCACTAATTCTTGCTAATTGTTGGCGTCTTTTTCAGGTCGAGAAGGCTTTCAGAGAAGGTACAGCGCGGCAAAATGCACATAGTGTTTTTGTGTCCCTTGCTCTAAAACTGTTAGAAGAACGAGTTCATGTTGCTTGCAAGGAAATAATTACATTGGAAAAACAGGTATTTATTTGATACCATGATATGCCACTGGGAGTTTGCTATTTTGCTTCCCTGCCATTCTGAATCTATTATTTCTATGTATGTTATTTGATTTTGTGTGTGCTGTTTGAGTTTGTGTATGTCACTGGCTAGTGTGGCACAGGCACAGAGGCCACTGGTGGGGTTTCATTGGAGCACACTAGATTCCAGTCCTATATACACAAATATCAATTCGGGATGACGCGAGCAAAGCAAACACATCCAAATATCATACACACAAAGTGCCCTAGTTGTACAAGACGCAGCATTGCTGTAGATTTATTGCTTAACTTTTTGTGATGGATGCTAACATTGATTTACTCTTGCAGACCAAGCTACTTGAGGAAGAGAGAAAGAAAAACGTGAAGAAGAAGAGCGCAGGGATAGGAGGAGAACAAAAGAAAGGGAAAAGAAGAATAGAAGAAAAGAGAGGCTGAAAGGAAAAGACAAAGATAAAGAAAAAATATTGGTTCGGTCAAAAAAACCAGGTCTTTCAACATTTTCTCCGAGCAGCCAAGCATCACCATGTAGTAATGAGTCTCAGGATGTTCTAGACTTGAGATATTCAGATAGCGAAGAGGAAGACAATGTTGTGGTCAGGGAACACTATCCTGATTCTTCAGCTGATCAATCTTCAAGCAAGGATACTGATGAACGAAGCAATGAGCATGAATGCAGTGCAACAGCAGAATTTGTTCCCTCAGATTGTGATGGCTCATTCTTATGTGATGAGTCTAATTCATCAAGAAACCTGAGATTTAGATGGGACTTCCCAGAAAAAGATGTCAGTTATTGGTATGAAGATTGTCGAGTTGATTCTGGAGATACTCAATTGCAGTCTAGGGAGAGGATCAGAAATAACACTAGAAGTTACAACACTGTATTTAATACAAATAACCGAACAAGAGACAAGTACAACCCCTGCAGCTGTGGCCATCAAGAAGACTTAAGATATTTTTCCACAGCAACTAGATCAAGTAGGGAGACAAAGATTTCCAGGAAAATAGTGGCTGAGAAACCCAGGTTGCAATACCGCAGGTGCTATCCTCCAGAAAGCTTCGCTGTGTCAAATGGACGTGTTGGTGGTACACCAAACAAGAACACAGGTCCAAAGCAAGTATGGGAGCCAATGGATGCAAGAAAGAAGATAGGGAATGGGAGAGGATCAGAAATAACACCAGAAGCTACTGGTGCTGCTGATGGTTCAGATCAAGTGGAATGCTCAAAGGACATTAGTGAATGTGAGAAGCTTGAGGTAGTGTGTGAAACACTTGCTGAAACTTGTTGTGAGATATCTGCAGAAGCCTGTAAGTCAGATCAACCATGTAGACAAGGTGAGAAAAATCAGTCTGCTTGCAGTGATGGATCTAAATGCGTAGATAAGCCAAATTGCTGCTTGACAAAGGACACTGTTAGGACAGCAAATTTAACCAGTTCAGACAGCTTTTCGTGTCTAAGTGAGGGAGATAGAGACAGCAGCATGAGCAGCATGACCTCACTGAGTGCTCAGAATGTAGAATCTTCATCTACATCTGATTCAGATGAGTATTCAGACAGGAACGATAGCAGCCCAGGCGATCCACCAGCGAAGAATGTTTCTCGTTCATTACTTGAGATGTGTGCAGGAAATGGTTTCAGGGAGTACCAACCGAAGGCTTGAACCCTCCTAATGGCAACCAATTTGGATTTATGGTGGCACCTTTACAGGACCAGATGTTGCACCAACAGAAGATCCATGCACCGCCGTACTCGTCACCATTTGTGGGGTTCCACAATCACCCCTTGGCAGTTCCAACAAATGGGTACTTGCCATATCCTCAGCCAGGTCACTTCTACCCTGGCCTTATGACCCCTGTTGGATGTGGAGTCGCTGGCAGCCAATGCGTTGACTTTCCAATGCAGTACAGCAATAACATTCATCCTTACTCGGGCCCCGAATTTGGTTTTCTGCCTGCAAAACCAGTTCATAAAGACCCCAGTGAGCTTCCATGGTGTGCCAGTGCCACCACTGACCCCGCTGTGTAGAAGCGAGGTGCCAGTGGTGATAAATCAAGAGAGGCAGCAGGGCTCTGCACCCCCTAAATTCAAACAGGCAGTGCTGGTCCCTGAGAACGGCTGTTCAGAAGACAACACCTTCAAACAGAAAGGTGATGACACAGACAGCACACCGTTTTCCTTGTTCCAGTTCAACCTGCCTATTGCCCCTCCCACCCTGGCAACATCCAAAGAAGAGCAAAGTGGAGCGATGCCGTCAATGGCACTGCCACCAGCTCAGATAACTCGAGCCCAGCTGTGCTCCAGGGAGGAGACCAATGTCAAGGAGTACAACCTTTTCTCTGGGTGTAACGGAGTGATGTTTCAGCTCAACTAGAGGCGAAGAAAAGTGAGCAGCTATTCAATATACATACATGGTGAGCGATTTGTATTCTAGTAAAACAGAATAAAGTAGGTCGAGGTTTTTACTGTGTTGCCCTCGAATATTTATTTCTTTTTTAATTTTGATTTGTTGTGCTTCCCCTCCCTGTTTTTTTGTGTGTATGGAAAACTGAAAAGACAGTGAGTGGTATAGATTCTGCAGTTTTGACACGAGTCTAGTGTCACTTTTTATCCCCCGGATGGTCGTCATCTTCCAACTAGGCTCGTTCGGTGTAGCTCTGTCAATTCATTTTTTTACTACAGATACAGTACCAAACAGTTTGTTTTAATTAAAGGTCCTAGACATCTCCGGTTGCTCCCCCGTTCAGATCTGATTTTTTAAACCACACACCATCTCCACTAAATGTATTCACGAAGATCAAGATCGAGGGCAGATCCATGGACTTGATGGAGCACCTCAAAAGGTGTTTCAAAAACTCATGGACCAGTGAAATTGCTAACAATTATCTACTTGTCACTTGTTACACAAAAATACGGTTCACAAGTTCTATTCGTTTTATCATGTGCCCCTCCGTGGTCAGCACGGGTGGCCAGTGCGCTGCCCCACCATGGTCGCACTCATGATGGTCGTGTCTGTCCCCTGTGTCGTCCTCCTCGGCGGCCACCCCACCGTGATCGTGTATGATCGATCCCTCTTAGTGTCTCGTCATGGTGCCCTAGATAGAACCACTTCAGTGCCCCTGCCCCTGTGCCCTGGTCGAGTCTGGCGATAGCGACAACACCAACCTTGCTTGTGGCTACATCTTAGATGAGTTCATCCTTGACTTCGCCCACGGCCACACTGGGTTTGACCTCAACACCATCGGTCATCACCACCTAGGTCTCGGTTGCTTCGGGAGCTTGCATCCCTCCGTGTTAGGAAACAAATAAGGAGATGATATCAACATGTGGACCAATCAGAGAAGAAAATATCCTACCCGTGGGCTACAATTGGATGCTTGTTGGGTTGGGCCAACACATCTATCATGGAGTTGTCTTAAACACTTCTCTAAGCAATGATGTGATCGTAGATCTATGGTGGATCTAATGCTTTAGATATAATTTGAGAGTGTCGGACCCTAAAGCTAAGGTTGTTTTTGTGACTACAAATAGAGCAATCCCAAGTTGTTTCTTACTACACCTAGAGCCATTCCAAGCTTATCCAAGTTGGGGTTAGGTCATACTGTGGATCATTAAAGCACAAAGAATTAGACACATTTGGAAATTTGGGGATGGGATGTGGCCAGGTGACTCGATCGCCAACATCACGCATGTCTTTGTATACAGCCTTGCCATGAGCAACACATGCACAAATAAGCTTTTTCGTGGTTGCTGGCCTTATGTCGAAGAGCCTCTTTATATCTTTCAATTCCTTATATTGATATAATAGAGATGTGATAAAAAATAATATTTTAATATTTTTTAATGAAATCTTCAAATATGATTATCAGCGCATGTAGAAGGCTATACTCCGGTTGACACCAAGACACATTCAAGAATTTTGATAAAAAAACTACTGTGGAGTCCATCTACTAGGACCACCGCCCCTAAGGCCTCATGCCTTGGGTACCTCCCATTACCCTAGATAGATGAGGGGCTTGAGACATGATAACTTGACATCGAGGAGGAATAACTAAAACACTAAGTCTTGAAAAGAGCCACTAAGAGACTCAAGGCCCACCGGGCTTTGGGATGCTCAAGCATTAGGACACGTAGTGCCTAGAATGTCCTAAGCTTGAATAGTATAAATCCGCAAGACCTCTTGTTTGTCGGAGCACTGGTGAGCAATCCATACCCCTAGGCCTCTTGTATCCTAAGGCACTCATGAGTAAGTCGCCACAACCTCTCGGACTACAAGGCACTATGAAGAGTATATGTGCTTGGAGCAGTTTGGCTCCCAAAGCACTCAATGACACTTAGATGCTAGGGGTCCTCTACTGACCTTAGGGCTTGTTTGGTAATAAGGGGATTGAAAGGGATTAGAGGGGATTGAAAAAGATCCCGAAGACCTTCGTATGATGACATGATCAAGACTCTGAAATCGTTCCTAAGGGAATGCAAAGTCAAAAAGAAAGCACATAGTAAAGGTGAAAAAGACTCCAAAGCCATTCATAAAGGAATGTAGAGTCAGTTCTTGAGGACCTTCGATTGAAGGTAGAATCACTTTATAACTTTTGGCACAATTTCGTTGCAACTAACACACATTCTATACCATTTGCATCATCCTCATAACAACATTACAGAGAAAAATTTGAAGATCCTCATATGAAGGAGGGGTCGATTTAATTAAGTATTGCCAAATGCTTTAGAATGATTTCACGAGCATACAATGTGTTCAGCCTCTGTCAAACATTTTGGGGGCAAATGTTTGTGTGTTGCCTTTGTCATGTGTGAAAAGAAAGGAAGGTGTTTTTAGCCTTCAGCTAAAAAAACCATAAATTGCAATTTCAGACATCACAAAGGCACGAAGCATGTTAATAAACCCAAACTTTTTACATATTACATAAATGGCAAGTCAAATGTTTTTTACAAATCACTTCTCCTGCATAACTTCATCATAGATGTCCTCACAAATCTTGAGTACAACTTCATCCACAGTTTTCTCTACTCGATCAATGGTGTCCAGGGGAATCTTTAGCTCTAGGTCGTCCATATATTCTTTAATCTCCTCCTGCAGGAGGGCATATTTTCAAAGACAAAGTTAGTAATGCATAAACAAAAGACAAAAAAACTCAGCTAGAAGCCGAAGCTAATACCTTCAAGCTCCTTTAACCTTTGAGCTTCCCTCATCGCTGTGGCCTTCTTCACAGCCTTCTCCACCAATAAAACAAAGAAGCGTTAGCAACAAAATAAGTCAAAGGACAATGAAGCAAATTAAATCGCCAAGCAAATCCTTCTCCTCGTTCTTGTTCGCCGCTTCGATAGACATCTCTTTTCCACTAGCTTTCCAAATGTCGGCAAAAAATTTCTTTCTAGGACAAAAGCTTCGGCGAAAGGCTTTTTCGCGTCTTCTAAGAAATGAAAAAATCAGGTTTGTCAACATCCTTCACATGCTTGCAACCGACATTTTCTAGCATCAAGCAATGCTTCGGGCACCTATCAACGCAGAATAGTCCTCTCTAGCCGAAAGGACTCCATTAAAAGCTTCTACCTCCCACTCAATCTATTTAATGGCCCCAGTGGTGTCGCAGTCAACATAGTCTTTCTCATCAGAGCTAGCCCCAACCAAAGCAAATGTATATCTCAACCTTTGGCTGCATTGGACAACCTTAGAGAAGCACTCTTCTTTTGAGTTTCGTAACTTATCAACAATTTTTTGGATACGATCCTTTTTGTCACAAAAAATTTCTCTCTTAACCTTCTCCACTTCAAAGTTCACTTTTGCCTTAGTTAGTTCGCTTTCTAGTTTTTCAACTTCAGCTTGGTGGATATCAACATTTCGCTTCACCTTAGCTTTGAGCTCTTCAAGGCGCTCCACCTGTTGCAATCTTTCACTTTCAAGATCCAAGATTTTTTTGCATCCTTAGCCTTCTCAACTTCTAGAATAGCATTCTTCTTCTCAATTGTTTTCTGAAGCTTGCTTCGTCTTCCAACTAAGTCTTCTTCCATAATATTAACCATTTTATGCTTTTCAGCATTATCAAATCAAAGCTCGACGGTCTCTGACCGAAGCTCCATAATTGTTCTTTGCATGGCTTCAGTTTCAACATTATTTCACACCTTCAGTGCCTTACTCAAAATTAGCCCCTATGTTGCAAGAAACAAAGTATAAATTAGCCACCCAAAAGGATTTGTTAATTCGAAGCAACATAGGAGAATATATTAGGTATCTACCTTAAAATGCATATGCACAAGGCATTCTAAGAAGTCTTCTAAGGGCATCACTGACAACCCAACTTCTAACTTCGAAAACCCGACATTGTCCATCATATAGTGGCAAACGTCGGTCTCTAGGCTGTTCGGGCAGCAATAGAGGTAATCATCCGGACCTCCTCCGAAAATCATTGCCCCTGAAGGGTACCCTAGCCTTTCAGCAAAAGCACATGTTTTGGCAATTTGCTCAACAATCATTGTCTTGCCGACTGAGTGATGAATCATATACTGCCTGGATCCAGTATGTTCTACTCTAAAGGACCTTCCACATGGACCTTTTCCCCTGTGGTCACCTTCGGCTTCTCGACATCCATGGCACTTTTGCCCTTATTGTCTACGGGTGTGGTCTTTGGAGAATCGTCTTTGGATTTGACCACTCCTGCTAGTGCAAGTGTTGTTGCAGCTTTAGTGTCCTTGCCGCAATGGAGCGTTTGCATCTGTTTCCTGAGCTGTCATAGCTATGATCGCCTTGCATAAATTAGCTTCTTCTCACACTGCAGTTGTGGCGGTGACCTCCTCCCTTAAAGCCCCTAGAGCAGTTTCGACCTCACCAGTCTCCATGTCTTCAAAAAGGAAAGTGCTGATCACAGGAATTATTCATTCGCTCTTCGGGTTTTTAGCTAAAGTCATCAGAGTTGGTGTCTTCTTTGGCTCTACCTCCATTTTTGCTAGAGGGGATTCATCAAGTATGGGTAACTCAACGACCTCCTTGGATTCATAGCCTTCCCGAAAATCATAAGCAAACTATAAAAAAGAAGGGGTGTGGCTTTATACTATCCAAGTATTTCAAAAAAAATCTATTCCATACCTTGGGTAGCTCTGAAGCCCCAATAGCCGGCTTCAGCTCGAAGATAGCCGCCCGCTCTTCAAAGCTACACCCTGCTCTAGCATGAGCACCTTCGATATCAGAGATCCTTCGACGCTTGGTTGTAACCTTCTTCTTCTTTTGTTTCCTTTGCTTCCCCCACCCTACGCAGTTGGAGGTAGTCAAGGTATACAAACCCGATTGCATCAAAGACACGATTTAAATGGCGTTTCTTTCGGCCTCCAAAAGCCATAGTCAAGGTTTCATCCTCCTTGTTGAAATTTTTGAGGACTTCGTTGTATTTGTTCTCAACAACTTCAAGCCATTTATCGCATGGCTCCCCAAACACAATCTCAAAATTATATGTATACTTCAATCTAATAAGGCCTAGTTCCTCTTCCAAAGGTATGCTATCCTTTAGCATAGACCATTCAACCCTTAGGGGCCAGGTGTTGAATGCCAAGTGTTCCTCAACAAGGTTTCGAGTCCCAACATGTACGCAAACAATATTGAAGGTAGCCATAACGGTCTGAGCTTTGAAATCCATATAGCAAGTTGGCCTCTTAAGCCTGAAGGCAGGCTTAATTAAACTCTTGATATCGTCCCTTTCTTTTAAGTTGTTCTTCACATAGAACCATTCCTTCATGCATAGCTTCAACCAGTTGCTACGGCAGGCGAGGGATGGAAATTGTGCTTCTTTTCGATAAGCAAAATTATAACAGCCGAAGTTATTATGAAGTCGCTCCTCACAAACTGCCTTCGTATGGTAGTGTAACCCATGAATTTGACAAAAGTACTCCATGCTTGGATCTATGCCTTGGCTTCGTACATCCCAAGTGAAAAGCATCATCCTCATGATCACATTAGGGGTGAGCTAATGCAAATAAATGTCAAACCTTTTTAGCACTCCTACCACCATCTTGTATAGTGGAAACCGAAGCCTAGCACTCAAAAAGCTTTGGAATATCACCACTTCATCTTCCTTCAACATTGTTGTAGTGTCCTCGCCCACAAGTAGGACCATATCAATGTCACTTATGCAGTGCCTATTCTTCCACACTTCAATATGCCCACTCTTGATCATTGATTTCTCGAAGATAACATGGCTCTACTTCATTGGACGAATATCTTCGTTGTCATCTTCAATGTCCAAGTCCTTATTGTCATCTTTGGATCCATCTATCGCACCAGCCATACCCTCAACAACTTCAGTCAAAAGGCTGCTTTCTCCAGGCATCGTCTCCTCAGCAGCACTCAAAGCTTTCACTAGGGTGAGGTCTGAAGCCACTTTCTCTCCCACCATCTCGACCAAAATTTGAGGGTCACTCACAAGTTAGAAGCGCGACTAAAGCAAGATGGTTTGAAGCAAGTTTTAGATGCGGAGAAAAACTAGCAGTGGAGCATAAAAGCGGTGAATGTCGTGCCCAGTTGTTTGAGCCTTGCCTTCCTTTTATACAAAAAAGTTTCCTTACTCAACAACTCGCCCACATTCACTCACTGCACGTTGGTCCCCACCAACCAAGAGTTCAAAGATTTCCTTTCATAACGAGCTCTAGGAAGCTGTTTTTGGACCTTCGGTGTAAGGCCTCCCAATTACGTTTCGCAGCCTGAGCTCATTATAAAAAACAAACTAATTCCACGAGGGGCTACTATTGGTTGGCCTTTATTGCCGAAGGTCCTCAAAACTCTATGTTATCAAACTAAAACATGTTTCAAATACCTTACAAAAGGATAACAAAGCTAACCTTCATTGAAAGCAGCATGTGAAATAGAATAGAAGCTATGAAGCTTCAGCTTTGTAGGACTATCGCAAAGACATGAACCTAAGGAGGCAGCTTTGGTCGGCTTTGGTTCCACGGGCATCAATGCACGAAGAAAAAGTGGAGATTAAGAATCGAGAAGCTTGTTCAGCACGAAAGGAAAGGAAAAAATACAACACCACCCTTACAAGATTTGTAGCTCATATGTATAAGATTTGTGGGTATCTTTGTAATTTCATACGAAGCTGTACCTTGCCACTATAAATAGAGGTACAGTGCCATGCATAACCTCATCTCTTTTCGGACACTAAGAGAACTGGATCTCTCTGCCTTCGAAGCTTCCTTATTCTATCTTTGTGTTCTCCTTTGTAAGGTAAAATGTATTCTTGTAATTATTTATGACATGAAGAAAGTAAGAATAAAATGTGTAAAAATGAATTATCCTGTCACGCCTTTAATAATGTCTCTCTATCGTTTATCCTTTTGTCCTTCGTCCTTTAGTTAATTTCCTCATAGAAGATTAATTGAAGGGTGAATGGAATATTATTTCATTTGTGTTCCCTCATTTTTGGTCTCACTCAGAAATCAAAAGCGAGTGACCAACATATAGCTTCAAATCTATAATCTTAAAGGTGGAACTAACCCTAAACTTCAGTGAAAACTCAAGTTTATATGTATTATCATTTATTCCTGTAAGGAAAATGGACCCCAGGTCATTTGGCTAAGTGATTTTGGTGTTTTATGATCAACATAACCTTGTGGACTAATGTTTCCCAAGTGTTTGTGCTTTGTAGTTCACATGATGTGATGTGGATTGGACTGTGGCTTTGAGGATGCAACACCTGAAAGAAGACATTATAAGACCCATAGAAGACATTATAAGGTCATATTTAAGACACTTTATACATTCTAAGAGTCCAACACATCAAGAAACAGAAGTGGGATGCAAAGCCACAAAACAAAAGAGAAGTTGACAAATTTGAGAAGAAGGGCTGACTGAATTGGAAGTGTTTCATAATATCAAATCTAATCAAACTGTCATGGCTTCAACTCTTAGATGTAGGAATTTTATAAGCTTTATAAAAAGTCAAAGATCATCAAAATCAGAGTTCGAGCTAAAAGTTATACCCACAATACAAAGTTAGAAGTGCCAAAAAACTGTAGCATCATAGAAGCTGTTTCACCGGACTGTTCGGTATGCCAAATTTACTCAAAAAGACATGTCTTCAACTATGGGACATAGAGGATTTCATAAGCTTTCCAAAAAGTACAAGATCGTCGAAATCGGAGTTCGGAGCTATAAGTTAGGGCCAAAATATGACAAGCAGTCCTGTCATACGTGGGCTATACAGTGCACACCAGACTGTCCGGTGCGCCATCTTCGAAAGCTCCAACGACTACCTTTAACGGCTAGTACACAAGGTGTCACACCCGGTTTTAGAAGGCAAACCGAATGCGAACCATGTATGTACCAGGAGCAGCAATTCACGTACACAGCAGTTACATAACATGGACATCATCACACAGTGCTCAAATAGTATTAAAAAGGGAAATAATAGTCGATTACATCATATGTCTGAGACATCCACATAGTCTTTACAATAATCAAAGTGCGGAAAAGAAACGTAGATAAACGCGGCCTTCACAGGCAGCCGACTGGGGGTTTGCCGCTAACCCACGCCTAGAACTCGTCGTAGTCTTGGAACTCCTAGAAATCTCCTTCCACGACCTCATCTTCTCCTGAGCAGTGGTTGCAATGCTGACAACCTGGGGATGGGGGGGGTTTGGTGTGTAGAGCAAGGGTGAGTACACATCAACATACTCAGCAAGTGTCCTGTTTGGCTGTAGTGGACTAGCTTTATGTGGGGGTAAGTCAAGCAGTTGCTTTTAGTTGGTCAGATTGTTATTACTAGTAGAGAAAGCCAAGTTTTAGAATTAACCCACGTTATTAACCCAAACGTACTCTTTCCAAACGGAAAGAATACCACTTTCCATTACCATAGTCAATACCACAAACCATCGATCTCATTGCCACTTGCAAATCCGAACATCTCTGATCAAGTACCATTAATCACTGGGGCTCCCTTGGCCGCTCATAACCACGAGCATGGCTGATATATCAGTTTTCAAACACTCTACAGAGGTTGTACACTTTACCCATGAGCCGTGATTCCCTTTTTGCCTCGGGTTGTACGGACTCTTAAACACTCCCAAGGTGAGTAGGCAGGGTCTCACTACGTAGCCTTTACAAAGATTCCCCGGGGCTGTAGCCGCCCGTTAGGTTTCCTAAATGTACCGCACTCCTCCCCAAGGGACAAATCAACCTTGGCAGAGCGAGCCGCATACACCGAGCCCCATTAACGGCACGATGGCGAAGCGAACTACACCCCGGATCCTCTAATTATTCAGCTAAGGGCACCCCATTCCACCCTCATGGTTGCACTGTTTTCCCGGGCGGTCATCCAACGAACAGGTCCTTACGGAGAGGCACTCGAGAAACCGCTCGAGCCCCCTTGAAGAACACAAGTATAACATCATAATAAAAGAAGGGAAAACAGCGTATCATTGATAATTCTCATCATGTTCATTGATTAGAGTTGAGCAATAGCATAAGACTAAGCAATAATAATCCAACCCAGATAGGTAACAAGGATATGGATAACAAAAGCTAGTCGATCCTTAGGTATGAATGTGTAATGCGGGAGGTGAATTAAAGTATGTATAGGACAGAGATAGGTCAAGGGACACTTGCCTCCACCAACCGACTGCTGCTCAGGGGCTTCTCCTGCGAGTTCTTCGGGTTCCTCGACCAGATCGCTCTCTATGCGAACACAATCATACATTCACATTTCAAATCAGAAAAGTAAACAATACACCGTACGAAGAGATGAATCCCATAATCATACACACGACATATGGCTAGCGCTAACGACCATTTGAAGTAGTGAGAATAACATAACCCTTACCATGATCGACAACTCGCTATGTTCATGTTTGGTGAAAGAATGAACTTAAACACTTCATTTCATGTAATTATAATAACCGATATTTAATGCAGGTGCAACTATGGTTAATATCTAAGCATAATTAATTCTACGCTTAGTTAATGTGTCGCTCCCTAACATAAACCAATCAATGTTAGCAATTTTAAGTGATGAAGGGAGTCGCCGCGCGAAACTACGCATAACGAGAACCAAAACATGTGTATTATCACGTGCACAAAGCTACAAGCCACTACGCATGGGATTATCGCGCGAACGGGTTGGCCGTGCCCCGCACAGGCCGATGTAGGCGAGCTGGGGATGGACCAGCCACGCAAGCGAGCGAGTCGCTGCTGCGAGCACGTCGCGGATGGGCTGCCACGCGCTGCGCAGGTTGCCACGAGCAAGCCGCGCAGGCTGCCGTGAGCGTGCTGCGGGCGAACTGAGACACCAGGGGCACTCTACGTCGAGCAGGGGCCGCGAAAGCGCCACACCGGGGGCCGCGTCGCGCCGCGGATGCGAGCAGCGAGCACGCCGCGGGCGAGCTGCATGGGCAGGCTGCGCCGGGTGGGTCGCGCGAGCGCAGAGTCGGCGCAGGGGCTGCGCCGGGCCGCCACGCTGCGACGGGCGCTGGCTGAGCCGGGGGAGCGGGCGGGCGAGCCGCGCGCTGCCACGCCGCGACGTCCGCCGCACCGAGCGCGCCGGGGTCGGGAACGGAGGGGGAAAGGGACGGGGAGAAGGGAGCGGGACGGGCTCACCTCGAGGGACGGCGACGGCGCGGTCAGGTGCGGGGGCGACGGTTCTCCTGCGGCCGGGCGATGGAGGAAGAGGGAGGCGTCGGGGGAGCGATTTGCGCGAGGGAGAGAGAAGAACGCGAGTTCGTGGGAGAGATAAGATGAACAGGGGGTGACTACGGAGACTTACAGGCGGGCCCCACAGGGAGGGCGGCGGCGGCTGGGCAATTGCTCAGCGTGCACGCGCGCGACGGAAGCGGGCAAGCCGTTAGGCGGCTGGGCCGCGAGCCAGCCGGCCTGTGGGCCGCACGCGGGGGAAAAGAGGGGGGCCCGGCTGGGCCGCGCCAGCCGCCGAGTTGGGCCGCGAGCCGGCCAGCCGGCCCTGGAGAGGGGGGTGCGAGGGGGGCTGCGGGAGAAGAGGAGGGCGCGCCAAATGGGCCGCAGGAGGGGAATGCCGGCCCAAGGGAGAGAGGGGAGAAGAGGAAGGGAAAAAAGAAAGGATTTTTCCCCATTTTAATCATTTTTCTAAAAGCATGTTTTCACAAATTCAATCCACAAACAAAAGATATGCACGGACCGGCATGGTGCAACAATCCAAATAAAATACTCCTAGGGTTTTATTATTACTATACGACTTGGAGTTTTGGAAATAGGTAGGGTTTTAGCGAAAAGAAATAGGAAAGAGAGGTAACGCCCGAATTTTGGGGCGTTACAAACCTATCCCTCTTACAAGAATCTCGCCCTCGAGATTCAGGGTTGGCTAGCAAAGAGCTCAGGGTATTTAGCCATCAGATCATCTTCACGCTCCCAGGTTGCTTCTTCCTCAGAGTGATGATTCCATCTGACTTTGCACATTCTGATGGTCTTACTTCGGGTGACTCTGTCTGCGGTCTCAAGGATTTGCGTTGGCTTCTCAACATAGGTCAAGTCCTCCTGGACTTCAAGACCTTCAACTGGCAATTGCTCTTCTAGCACACGCAAGCACTTCTTCAACTGAGACACAGGAAAGACATCATGCACCGCAGACAAATTTTCTGGCAGGCTGAGCTGATAGGCCACCTCTCCACGTCTTGCGAGAATCTGATACGGACCAATGTAGCGGGGTGCTAGCTTGCCTTTCACTCCGAAACTTCTGACTCCTCTGATCGGTGACACTTTCAGATAGACAAAGTCACCGACTTCGAAACTCAGATCTCTTCTTCTTGTATTTGCATAGCTTCGCTGTCTTGATTGCGCTATCCTCAGGTTCTCTCGAACCATCTTGATGTTCTCTTCAGCTTCAAGCAAAATGTCTGGCCCAAACACCTGCTTTTCTCCAGGCTGATCCCATTGCAACAGAGTTCTACAACTCCTTCCATAAAGCGCCTGGAATGGTGACATCTTCAAACTGGCCTGGTAACTGTTGTTATAGGAGAATTCTGCATAAGGCAATCGCTTGTCCCATCCGGACTGATCTTGCAACGCACAGGCTCTCAACATGTCTTCAAGGATTTGATTGGTTCTTTCGGTCTGACCATCTGTCTACGGGTGATAAGCTGAACTGAAATTCAGAGTGTGCCCAAGGCTTCATGCAACTGCTGCCAGAAATGAGAGGTGAACTGCGTTCCTCTGTCTGACACTATCTTCTTTGGCACACCATGAAGACAAACGATCCGAGACATGTACAATTCTGCCAACACTGCACTGCTGTAGTTGGTCTTGATAGGTATGAAGTGGGCTGACTTGGTTAAGCGGTCCACCACTACCCAAATGGAATCGTAGCCGGCTCGAGTGCGAGGCAATCCGACTATGAAGTCCATACCGATTTCATCCCATTTCCACTGAGGAATTTGCAACGGTTGCAACAATCCAGCTGGTCTCTGGTGCTCTGCCTTGATCCGCCGTCAACTATCACACATAGCCACATGCTCTGCGATTTCCCTCTTCATTCCGTACCACCAGAATTTCTTCTTCAGATCCTGATACATCTTCTCGCTTCAAGGGTGAATCGAATAAGCTGTCTCATGAGCTTCCTTGAGGATCAACTCCCGAATAGACTGGACATTGGGAACACACAAGCGGTCTTTGAACCATATCACACCTTCTGCATCTTCCCGAAAATCTTTGCCTTTGCCTTCCAGAATCAGTCGCCGGATCTCACTGATCTTCTCATCATTCTTCTGTGCTTCTTTGATTTCCCGCTCCAGGGTAGGTTCCAACTCAATTGCGACTCCTCGCGAATTATTCAGAAATCCAAGACTCAACCTGTCAAACTCTTTGGCCAACTCATAAGGCATCGGACGAGCGATCATCAGATTGACTTGACTCTTCCTGCTTAAGGCGTCTGCCACTAAGTTCGCTTTGCCTGGATGGTAGTGAATCTCCAACTCATAGTCTTTGATCAACTCTAACCATCTTCTTTGCCTCATATTCAGCTCTGACTGAGTGAATATGTACTTCAGACTCTTGTGGTCTGTGTAAACATCACATTTCTGTCCATACAGATAGTGCCTCCATGTCTTCAATGCGTGAACCACTGCTGCCAACTCTAGGTCATGGATTGGATAATTCTGCTCATGAACCTTCAGCTGTCGGGACGAGTAAGCCACAACTCTTCCCTCTTGCATCAACACGCATCCCAAACCTATGTAACAAGCATCACAATACACCGAGAAGGGCTTGTGCACATCAGGCAAGACTAAGACAGGCGCTGTAGTCAACTTCTCTTTCAGTGCTTTGAAGGCCTCTTGACATTTCTGGGTCCACTTGAACTCAACCTTGTTGCCTAGCAAAGCTGTCATTGGTTTCGCAATCTTTGAAAACCCTTCAATGAATCGCCGATAATATCCGGCCATTCCAATGAAGCTCTTGATCCCTCGGGCATCTGTTGGTGCTTTCCAGTTCAGAATGTCTGCCACTTTCTTCGGATCCACAGCCAATCCCTCTTTGTTGATTATATGACCCAAGAACAGGACTTCACTGATCCAGAACTCACACTTGCTCAACTTTGCATACAACTGGTGCTCTCGCAATCTCTGCAATACCATCCTCAAATGACTTGCATGCTCTTCTTCGTTTTGGGAATATATCAGAATATCATCAATGAATACCACCACAAACTTGTCAAGATAGTCCATGAATACACTGTTCATCAGATTCATAAAGAAGGCTGGTGCATTTGTTAGACCGAAAGACATCACAGTGAACTCATACAACCCATACTTGGTAATGAATGCCGTCTTCGGAATGTCTGAAGGTCGAATCCTGAGCTGATGATAACCTGACCTCAGATCTATCTTGGAGAACACGCTGGCTCCTCTCAACTGGTCGAACAGATCTTCTATTCTGGGCAAGGGGTACTTGTTCTTGATGGTGACCTCATTCAGAGCTCGATAATCGATACACATCCTTCTGGTGCCATCTTTCTTCTCCACAAATAGGACGGGGGTGGCCCAAGGCGAGGTGCTTGGCCGGATGTATCCTTTCTCTGACAACTCATCGATCTGCTTCTTAAACTCAACCAACTCTGGCCCAGATATTCTGTAAGCTCTCTTGAAGATAGGGGCGGTGCCAGGGAGAAGCTCTATGGCAAACTCAACTTTCCGCTCTGGTGGCATACCTGGTAAGTCCTTTGGAAACACATCTGGGAACTCGGACACAACCTTGATACTCTCAATTGGGTCTGCTTCACTGCTATCGACAACCATCTGATAACAACTTCCTTTCTTTGGCTCAGGCGGGACTAACTCGGTCACCACTTCTTCTCCTAGTGGGGACACCAACTTGATCGTCCTCTTATCACAACTGATAACTGCCTGATACTTATCTAACCAATTCATCCCTAGGATGACATCTATTCCCTGAGTACCCATTACTATGAGATTAGCGGGAAACGCTATCCCCCTTATTTCCACACTTACATTCAAACAAATGCTATCGGCTCGAATTCTACCACTGGCTGAGTCAATTTGAATGGGGGTTGACATGGTAGTAATTGGAAGACTATGTGCTTCTACCCATGATGCAGTAATGAATGAATGCGTTGCTCCAGTATCAAATAGCACTTCTGCAATATGGGAGTTGACTAGAAACATACCTACTATCATGTCGGGGGTCTCCTGAACTGCTTCGGCCTCCAAGTGATTCAGTCTCCCATGATTATAGCGCGACTGAGAGCGATTGCCTGCTCCAGGCTGAGACACGTTCTGCTTTGCTGGGGCATTGGGGCCTGACTGCTGCTGGGCTGCCTTCTTCGGACATTGCATCACCCAATGGCCTTGCACTCCACAGTGGAAACATGCTCTGTTTCCAACCTGAGCTGGTGTTGCCTGACTGTTCTGCTGGTTTGCTGGGGCAGGAAGACGAGGTGCCTGCTGATTCTGCCTCTGGATCTGACCTCCTCCTGACTGATTGTTCTGACGATTCTGATACTGGTGCTGAGGATACTGCCTTTGAAACTTCTGCTGCTGAGGTGGACGCTGGTTCTGCCTAAACTGCCGAGGTTGATTGTTTGAGAAACGAGGACGACTGCTGCTTCCAGGCTGGGGTCCACTGATCTTACGCTTACGATCCTCCATCTCCTTACGTTTCCTCTATGTCATGATTGCTCTGTCAATCAGGTGCTGGAATGTCGGGAAGGTATGATTCATCAGTTGGTACTGAAGAGGGTCAACCAAGCCTCACAGGAAACGATACTGTCTCTTGGCATCGGTGTTGACATCTTCAGGAGCATAGCGAGACAATTGCAGAAACCTGTCCCGGTACTCACTGACAGACGATGACCCTTGCTTAAGAGCCAGGAACTCCTCCTTCTTCACTGTCATCAGACCTACGGGCACATGGTACTGACGAAAGTTACCTCTGAACTCTTCCCAGGTGATGGTGTCGGGGTGGGCATGGGTGGCGAGATAGGACTCCCACCAATACTGGGCTGCTCCTCTCAACAGACGGGGACCATACAGAACTTTCTCCCTGTCATCACATTGAGCGATATGCAACTCCTGCTCCACAGTGTGCAGCCAGTCTTCAGCATCCATGGGGTCAGAAGAATGAGCAAACGTTGGGGGATGACCTCTCATGAATTCAGCACGCTTGTCCCTGGGCATCTGGGCATCTGAGGCTAAGGTGGGGCCTGCTGCTGCTGCTGCTGAATGGTGGCCAGAGTCTGACCAATGGCTTGGACTGCCTGAGTCTGCATTAGGAACATCTGCTCGATGGACATCGGGGGCGGGGGCGGCAGGTGCTGTTGCTGGGGTACCTCTTCCTGCTGAGCGGCTTGCTCCTGCTGAGCACGCCTTCCTCCTCTGCGCCTGTTCTCTGACATCTGCAGAATGCAACCACACATCAGAACTGATCTTGCAAACCTCGCAGCATAAGAAAAGAGCATAGAATTCTTCTACAACCCTGAACCGATGAGCATCTTCACTAATCTCCAACACAGACCACACAACTTCTCAGATAAAGAGGAAAGTGGAATAAAAGGCTTCCCAACTAGACAGCTAACTTTACTAACATATAACAGGTAAACCAAAATGCAGGGGATACCCACACTCTGGTGGCAGTCATTACAAAGATCCAACTCCAACATTGTTCATCATAACAAGCATAAAAGCACAGGATATAGCAAACTACCCTGTCTAACTAAGGCTAACTAAGAGCGAGACTAACGCTAAGACTGAGACTAAGACTAAAACTTCTATATTAAGCATTCATTACAAGACTCCACACTGACGATCTATGGTTCTAAATCTATCTCGGTCTTGCAGTCGGGATTGCCATAAGGCTGGTGTCCACGCCGAGGTGAGCGGTATGGGTGCTGAGTCCCGATGGGGGCGGGGGAACCATCGTCCAGATGACGACGCTCCACGCGCTCAGCCCGCAGCTGGGCGATCTCAGCACGAGCCCTGCTCAGCTCGTCCAGCGCATGGTCCAGCTCCGTGTTTAGCATGGCGGCTAGGTTGACTGTGCTGCTCAACCTAGGATTGTCCTCACCAACAGGTGAGACAATCACGCCTCCTGAGCTGCCAGATGGACGGCGGGGGTAATACTTCAGGTTGAGACCATCAGCTACCCCACCGAGAACCGAGCAGTAGTGCGAAAGCGCACGCCGTGCGGCATCTTGCATGGCCGCCTCAGCTGAGTCCCGCTCAGAGATGGAATAGTGCTCTGAGCAGACCTCCGCACCCTGGAGACCGTTCTTCGGATGGCGCACCAAGCAGGTCGCCTCCCAGCGGTCCGGGTAGACCCCGCGACTATGCTGGTAGACCACACAACGATACTCGATGGACCAAGTACGCCGGTCAAGTGCCTGACGTAGCAGGGTGTCGAGCGCATCGTGGAAGTGACACCCGCGAGCAGCGTCGCGAGTGATGGGTCGAGCAACCCATCCTTCTGGCTCCTGGTCAGCAGAAAAGTCTGTGTCGTGGCTCGAGCTGTCGTCGCCACCTCCGTCGTCTGGGTCTCCTCCAGCAGCTACTCCAGGGGCTGGAGCACCCAGTGGTGGTGCAGGGGGCGCCTCCAGGGGAAGCACGGGGGAGCAGATCCTCACAGACTCTATCTCCTGCTGGAGCGAGAAAGAAGAGCCCTGCTGCTCCTGTCGTCGACGCTCCTGCTCCTCATGCAGGCGGTGGTGCAGCCTCTCCAAGTGGCTAGACTGACCGGCCATGGGACGACGAAGCGAACGCTCCGCGAGGCGAGAGGGTACGAAGGGGATGACAGACTTCCGTGCGGTGTGTCTAAGACGAGCCATCTACAAAAGACACCGCAAGCAAAAGAGTGAGAACAGAATTAATATGACTAGCAAGTAATGAACCATAAATAAATGAAGGATTAGGATAAAACATAAATTTCAGCCAGGTATAATATATAGTAGAACATAGTTTTGGTCGATATGACCAACTTTTGAAGGGGTACCAAAGTCAAGGCAGGGACAGAGGTCTATAATCCTTAGAACCACCATTCTACTCTAGGTTAGCGGTCCTACAGTCAGCACGGCTTTGATACCACCTATGTCACACCCGGTTTTAGAAGGCAAACCGAATGCGAACCATGTACGTGCCAGGATCAGCAATTCACGTACACGACAGTTACATAACATGGACATCATCACACAGTGCTCAAATAGTATTAAAAAGGGAAATAATAGTCGATTACATCATATGTCTGAGACATCCACATAGTCTTTACAATAATCAAAGTGCGGAAAAGAAACGTAGATAAACGCGACCTTCACAGGCAGCCGACTAGGGGTTTGCCGCTAACCCATGCCTAGAACTCGTTGTAGTCTTGGAACTCCTGGAAATCTCCTTCCACGGCTTCATCTTCTCCTGAGCAGTGGTTGCAATGCTGACAACCTGGGGATGGGGGGGGGGTTTGGTGTGTAGAGCAAGGGTGAGTACACATCAACATACTCAGCAAGTGTCCTATTTGGCTGTAGTGGACTAGCTTTATGTGGGGGTAAGTCAAGCAGTTGCTTTTAGTTGGTCAGATTGTTATTACTAGTAGAGAAAGCCAAGTTTTAGAATTAACCCACGTTATTAACCCAAACGTACTCTTTCCAAACGGAAAGAATACCACTTACCATTACCATAGTCAATACCACAAACCATCGATCTCATTGCAACCTGCAAATCCGAACATCTCTGATCAAGTACCACTAATCACTGGAGCTCCCTTGGCCGCTCATAACCGCGAGCACGGTTGATATATCAGTTTTCAAACACTCTACAGAGG
Organism: Zea luxurians; assembly: GCA_029449295.1. Classification (NCBI taxonomy): domain Eukaryota; kingdom Viridiplantae; phylum Streptophyta; class Magnoliopsida; order Poales; family Poaceae; genus Zea; species Zea luxurians. The sequence goes on from JAOPSE010000029.1 coordinate 7,693,323, forward strand.
TTGTACACTTTACCCATGAGCCGTGATTCCCTTTTTGCCTCGGGTTGTACGGACCCTTAAACACTCCCAAGGTGAGTAGGCAGGGTCTCATTACGTAGCCTTTATAAAGATTCCCCGGGGCTGTAGCCGCCCGTTAGGTTTCCTAAATGTACCGCACTCCTCCCCAAGGGACAAATCAACCTTGGCAGAGCGAGCCGCATACACCGAGCCCCATTGACGGCACGACGGCGAAGCGAACTACACCCCGGATCTTCTAATTATTCAGCTAAGGGCACCCCATTCCACCCTCATGGTTGCACTGTTTTCCCGGGCGGTCATCAAACGAGCAGGTTCTTACAGAGAGGCACTCGAGAAACCGCTCGAGACCCCTTGAAGACCACAAGTATAACATCATAATAAAAGAAGGGAAAACAACGTATCATTGATAATTCTCATCATGTTCATTGATTAGAGTTGAGCAATAGCATAAGACTAAGCAATAATAATCCAACCCAGATAGGTAACAAGGACATGGATAACAAAAGCTAGTCGATCCTTAGGTATGAATGTGTAATGCGGGAGGTGAATTAAAGTATGTATAGGACAGATATAGGTCAAGGGACACTTGCCTCCACCAACCGACTGCTGCTCAGGGGCTTCTCCTGCGAGTTCTTCGGGTTCCTCGACCAGATCGCTCTCTATGCGAACACAATCATACATTCACATTTCAAATCAGAAAAGTAAACAATACACCATACGAAGAGATGAATCCCATAATCATACACACGACATATGGCTAGCGCTAACGACCATTTGAAGTAGTGAGAATAACATAACCCTTACCATGATCGACAACTCGCTATGTTCATGTTTGGTGAAAGAATGAACTTAAACACTTCATTTCATGTAATTATAATAACCGATATTTAATGCAGGTGCAACTATGGTTAATATCTAAGCATAATTAATTCTACGCTTAGTTAATGTGTCGCTCCCTAACATAAACCAATCAATGTTAGCAATTTTAAGTGATGAAGGGAGTCGCCGTGCGAAACTACGCATAACGAGAACCAAAACATGTGTATTATCATGTGCACAAAGCTACAAGACACTACGCATGGGATTATCGCGCGAACGGGTTGGCCGTGCCCCGCACAGGCCGATGCAGGCGAGCCGGGGATGGACCAGCCACGCACGCGAGCGAGTCGCTGCTGCGAGCACGTCGCGGATGGGCTGCCACGCGCTGCGCAGGTCGCCACGAGCAAGCCGCGCAGGCTGCCGTGAGCGTGCTGCGGGCGAACTGAGACGCCAGGGGCACTCTACGTCGAGCAGGGGCCACGAACGCGCCACGCCGGGGGCCGCGTCGCGCCGTGGACGCGAGCAGCGAGCACGCCACGGGCGAGCTGCGCGGGCAGGCTGCGCCGGGCGGGGCCACGGGCACGCCACGCAGCGACGGGCGCTGGCCGAGCCGGGGGAGCGGGCGGGCGAGCCGCGCGCCGCCACGCCGCGACATCCGCCGCGCCGAGCGCGCCGGGGTCGGGAACGGAGGGGGAAAGGGACGGGGAGAAGGGAGCGGGACGGGCTCACCTCGAGGGACGGCGATGGCGCGGTCAGGTGCGGGGGCGGCGGTTCTCCTGCGGCCGGGCGATGGAGGAAGTGGGAGGTGTCGGGGGAGCGATTTGCACGAGGGAGAGAGAAGAACACGAGTTTGTGGGAGAGAGAAGATGAACAAGGGGCGACTACAGAGACTTACAAGCGGGCCCCACAGGGAGGGCGGCGGCGGCTGGGCAATTGCTCAGCGCGCACGCGCGCGACGGAAGCGGGCAAGCCGTTAGGCGGCTGGGCCGCGAGCCAGCCGGCCTGTGGGCCACGCGCGGGGGAAAAGAGGGGGGCCCGGCTAGGCCACGCCAGCCGCCGAGTTGGGCCGTGAGCCGGCCAGTCGGCCCAGGAGAGGGGGGCGAGAGGGGGGCCGCGGGAGAAGAGGAGGGCGCGCCAAATGGGCCGCAGGAGGGGAATGCCGGCCCAAGGGAGAGAGGGGAGAAGAGGAAGGGAAAAAGAAAGGATTTTTCCCCATTTTAATCATTTTTCTAAAAGCATGTTTTCACAAATTCAATCCACAAACAAAAGATATGCAGGGACCGGCATGGTGCAACAATCCAAATAAAATAATCCTAGGGTTTTATTATTACTATACGACTTGGAGTTTTGGAAATAGGTAGGGTTTTAGCGAAAAGAAATAGGAAAGAGAGGTAACGCCCGAATTTCGGGGCGTTACACATGGCATGTCCGGTGCACCGCCGCAGAAAGCTGTAGAACTGCTTTCCAACAACTATATTCGAGTTGGGGCCTATATATACTTCACCCAACCGGCCATTTAGTGGGAGCTCAAGCAATATACCAACACATGCTATAGACATTTCCATGTGCTCAAACACTCAAGTGCTTAATAGAATCACTCTGTGTTTTGCGTAGGTGCTTTTCGAAGTGCTTAGGTTAGTTAGACCACTTATGCACTTTCTCTAAGTGAATCCTAGTTAGTTGAGTGAGTTTAGAAAAACCCACATAATCCCTCGGCTTTTGAGTGTAATATTGTACCGAGTGGAGTGAGAGTCTTGATAGACCGTGACAACCAAGTTTGTGTCATGGCCTCCACCGTGTACTGGAGGGAACGAGACACGCGACGTTTTGGCCGGAAGCTCGATAGTAGAGATAGCGGGGAGTGCCTGAGAGGAGCCGGAAGCGGAGCACCACTTGCGCGTGAAGAAGGCCTGCGGCTCTCTAATCTTCCGCATTTACTCTCTTTACTTAATTTGCAATATTTACTAGTCTTAGTGTAAATTATATAGGATTGGAACTTAGGTTGCATAATTTCTTTTGCAGTAGAGATAGCAACACATAGATAAAACCTAGTTTGCACATTCTAGTTAACTTATTTGCATAGATTTTGGTCTAGGGATTACTTTGTGGTCTAATTCACCCTCTTAGGCATCATGGTTTCCTACAATTCCTCAATTATGTAAAAGGGCCAAAAACTGTTAGCAATAATTTAGACTTAATAAGCTCTAAAAACTATATTTTTTCAGGTGCAACCATACCAAATCACATAGTTCAAGTTTAACTTCCTTTTCTTCCATCACTATCAGGAATTCTATACTTTTCATTTATTTTTTTAGTATTTGCCTTAGTAGTTTGATGCAATTTAAAAATAAACTTGGCATGCTCTTTAGCATCACTCTGTGTTCACTTAGTGGTAGGTGAAGGCAAAGGAACAATAGGAACACGAAGGTTAAATCCATACACTACTTGGAAGGGACTTACCTTCCAATATAACAGGATAAATCTTTAGTCCCATGTGTTTTGCACATCTCTTGCCCTTTGCTTGTTGCATTATTTATATAGAATGTTTGCTTATCTTGAGGCGACTCTTAAGGATTAATTGACTCTTGAATGCAAAACTCTTTGATGTGACTAAAAACACTAGGTAAACTATAGTTGCTCATTTATATATAAAATGTTTGCTTATCTTGGTGACCGATGTTTGAAGAAGATCCTAAATTAGTTTTAAGTGACATAGAAGTTTATCTCTCCCTATCTTTGGCCGTACAACAAAACACACGTTTGTCCCACCACCTCGACGAATATCAATTGTCTCGTAGCTAGGATCATGCAGGGATTCGTGGGTTGTATTTGGAGTTGGTGGCTAAAAATGGGAGATAAATGTGGTGGTAGTTGAATGGCGCTACGGAAGATGCGCGTGATGCCTTCTTCCCCCCCTCATTCTCGCTCGCCCCCATTCCACCTTCGACCCCTTTCTCCTTCTCCCTCCTCAATCACCTGCAGCGAAAAGGAAAAAGGTACACACAATATTGAGTCCATATGCATGCATTCGTGATTTCAAATGGTTCTTCGTTCTAACTTGTTTTGAGATTCGTTTGGAGTTTTGCACAGCAAATCTTTGACATGCATAGGGCGTGCCGCACCCACTTTGTGGTTTAATTTCTTTCTTGAATATTAATTTTCTCATTAAGAGCGTATTAGTGATTTCCTTATCGATCTGATCTCTCTTTGTTCATGTCCTTTACTTGTTTGAGATCCGAGAGTATTTATGATTGTAATATTGCCTATGACATCACGGCCGGGGCATTACAAATTGTTATTTGAACGAAGTAGGTTGTGGGTATTTACCTAATAGTCAATTTCATGAGTGCACCTGTACACACTCCATAAATAAGAAACGAATGCAACCACATGCATTTCTCCTTGTAATATATATTGCAGCAATTAATTCCTTTCATTACCTTTTCTTCTTCGGTTGGAACAAACTTGAGATATGCAAAACAATCCAAAAAACATTGTACGTTGCACCTTGTGCCATTTTATTGACCTGCAACATTTTCTCTCAATTTTATCTTGTAGGGTGTCATACCGTAACTAAGAGGTATTTAGCGATAATACATACATAGCTATACCCTCTTTAGGTCAAGAGGGTGGAGTTCTCCTTATTCCGAGGAAGAGCTCCATCCTCATTCTACAAGATCAAACCAATAAATGGCCTCTAGCCCACAGTCCTCGCCATCATCCTCCAAGAAGTCGCCGCCACCACAAGAAGCATCGGCTTTGGCGCCAAAATCATCTTCAAAGTCACCCTCGCCACCAAAGGGTGAATCAAATTCATCTCCCAGTCCCCCATCGAAATCGTCCCTGTCACCACCGCCACCACCAAAGAAAAGTGGTAGTACATCTAGCTCTAAAGATGGGAAGACGAAGAAGTCGTCTTCTTCGTCTTCATCGTCATCGTCAGATAATACAGCCGCTGTAATCACCGGCGTGGTGCTTGGGGTGGTGGGCTTCGCCCTGCTCTTGTCCATCGTGGCGTGCGTGTGCTGCGCCAAGAAGAAGAAGAAACGTCCGCCCCCAATGAACATGCCCTTCTACACCGACGAGAAAGGTAACGTGGATCGTGTATATATATTATTACACACAAGTAAACTGTTGATTTTGATGCATGTGTGCATGAGTGCAGGCAATGTGTATTACCCCAACGCTGGTCTGCCGCCTATGTGGCAGCAATATGGCAGCAACGGCAGCATCCCTCCGCCGGGATGGCACCATCACGGCGGCGGGAACCCGCTGTCGCCATCGCTGGGCTCGATAGCGGCGCCCCTGAGCGGCGAGATGTACTCGTCCGGCCCCCACGGGCCTCCCCTCCCCCCACCTTCGCCGAACGTGGCGCTGGGGTTCTCCAAGAGCTCCTTCTCGTACGAGGAGCTCGCGGCAGCGACGTCGGGCTTCTCGTCGGCGAACCTGCTGGGGCAGGGCGGGTTCGGGTACGTGTACAAGGGCGTGCTCGCCGGCAGCGGGAAGGAGGTGGCGGTGAAGCAGCTCAAGTCCGGCAGCGGGCAGGGGGAGCGCGAGTTCCAGGCGGAGGTGGAGATCATCAGCCGCGTGCACCACCGCCACCTGGTGTCGCTCGTGGGCTACTGCATCGCGGGCAACCAGCGCATGCTCGTCTACGAGTTCGTGGCCAACAACACGCTGGAGCACCATCTGTACGCCAAGGACGGCCCTGTCATGGACTGGAGCACCCGCATGAAGATCGCGCTCGGCTCCGCCAAGGGCCTCGCCTACCTCCACGAGGACTGCCATCCTCGGATCATCCACCGCGACATCAAGGCCGCCAACATCCTGCTGGACAACAACTTCGAGGCCATGGTGGCGGACTTCGGACTGGCCAAGCTCACGACGGACACCAACACGCACGTCTCCACGCGCGTCATGGGCACCTTCGGCTACCTGGCGCCGGAGTACGCGTCCAGCGGCAAGCTCACGGACAGGTCGGACGTCTTCTCCTTCGGCGTCATGCTGCTGGAGCTGCTCACGGGGCGCCGCCCCATCGATACCACCAACTACATGGAGGACAGCCTCGTGGACTGGGCGCGCCCGCTGCTGAGCGCCGCGCTGGCGGGGGAGACGGGCTTCGCCGAGCTCGTCGACCCCCGGCTGGGAGGCGAGTACTCCGTTGTCGAGGTGGAGCGCTTGGCGGCCTGCGCCGCCGCCAGCACCCGACACTCGGCCAAGCGCCGCCCCAAGATGAGCCAGATCGTGCGCGCGCTGGAGGGCGACGCGTCGCTGGAGGATCTGCACCAGGACGGCGCCAAGCCCGGGCAGAGCGTGCTCTTCTCCGGCGGTGGCTCCGACAACATCTCCCGCCTAAGGCAGCTCGCCTTCGACAGCGGCGACTACTCGGACTACAGCACCGACTCCTCCACCGGTGGTGGTGCCCGACCGCCGCGCAGGCCATGATGATTTATCAACTTGACAACTTATTACTAGCAAAAATTGAAGCTACAGTCTATACACACATGCAAATTAGATTGAGCGAGGGATATCGAGAGAGAGCTCTTAACTAATTTGAGGGCGATCGATAGTTAAGCTATGGCAGCAAGTGGCGATCGATGTGGAGATGCATGGTTCATGTTATTATTGCTGTGCTTGTGATATACACATGCATGGATTTTTACTGGACTGGATCCTCGATGGTTATACATACGTACGTACGCAGGATCAAAGGCGTAACTCCAAGATCTTCCATCTTTCCTGAACTATTACTTGCACATTTTTTTAGAAAAAGAAATTGTTGACGCCTTTTCGGAGCGCCAAACACTCAACAAGAACCGTGGCGGTGCCCTCTGCACAGGGGCGGACGGTCCGCGCGCAGGGGCCGGACGGTCCGCGGCCTGGTGCGAGGCGCGGTGGTGCTCTCTGCGCAAGGGCGGACGGTCCGCGGCCTGGTGCGCGGCTAGGGCTCCTGCCTGACGGCCGGACGGTCCGCGCCCTGGGGCCGGACAGTCCGCGCGTACGCAGGGACGGCGGAAGATCGCCGACGGCGCCTGGATCTCGCTCCCGGGAGGGACCCCGTCGGGGAGTAGAGATCCTAGGTGGTGTCTAGGCTCAGGCTGGCCGACCTAGACTCCTCTAATCGACGTAGAGCCGAAGAGAGACGAAGAATTTGGGGATTGGATAGCTAAACCTAAACTAGACTAGAACTACTCCTACGATAAAATGCGAAATAGAAGTTGTATTGATTCGATTGATAATTACAAATCGGCCGTATACCTCTCTATTTATAGAGGAGGGGGGCTAGACCCTTTACAAACTAATTTCCGAGCTTTTCCCGTGATTTTAGCTAACAACCGTAACACAAAACTCGGAACCCTAATCTGTTCTGCGCACGCGCGGACCGTCCGGCCCCCAGGCGCGTCCGCAGGCTCAATTATGGTTCAAACATATGCCCCCCTGCCTTTTGGTGGAGCTGGGCGAACCAAAAGCAACTAACTCGATGTTCTCACATCGGTTCTCTTAGGCATCTTGCCACATACTAGGATGGTACTGTTTGAGGAAACGCCCATTCAAAGCCTTAGGCAAATCCTTGCCTTGTAATGTTTGTAGCAAATAGGCGTTGCCAGACATCACCTGTTTTACTTTATAAGGACCCTTCCAGCTTGGCGACCATTTTCCAAACTTCCGGTCTTTATTCCTTAGAGGTAAGATGGTCTTCCACACCAGATCCCCTACTTGAAATGACTTTGCTTTGACCTTCTTGTTGTAGGCCCTGGCTACCATAATCTTGTCCTTTTCTATTGCTCCCAAAGCTATCACCCTCTTGTCGGTCACCTCATCAATATTATCCATCATTGAATTATAATAATCAGTGACAGTTAAATCATTTTGTCTGGCGAACCTGACAGCATTCAAACTTATTTCCACAGGCAATACTGCTTCCTGCCCATAGACAAGCTCAAAAGGAGATACTTTAGTAGCACTATGTTTAGATATTCTATGAGCCCATAAAGCTTCGGACAAAATCTTATGCCAATGTTTAGGATTATCAGATATCTTCTTTTTTTATCAAATTAATCAATGTCCTATTACTAGACTCGGCCTGTCCATTGGCCTGAGCATAATATGGAGATGAATTAAGCAGCTTAATTCTGTATAATTCAGCAAATTCACGTACCTCCTTTGACATAAAAGAAGTCCCTTGATCTATAGTCAAGGTCTGGGGAATGCCGAATCTATGAATAATATGCTCAGTTATGAACTCAATTACCTCCTTGTGCGTCATGTTTTTCAGGACAACGGCTTCAGTCCATTTGGTGAAATAGTCAGTGGCAACTAACATAAACCGATGCCCCTTTGATGATGAAGGATGAATTTCTCCAATAAAGTCTAATCCCCATCCTCTGAACGGCCAAGGCTTGATGATAGGATGCAATTCGGCTGCAGAGACCAACTGTAGGTCGCCGAATTTTTGACACACTTGGCATCCCTTGTAGTACTTGAAACAATCAGCTATCATACTAGGCCAATAAAAACCAGACCTTCGCAACAACCACTTCATCTTTGGAGCCGATTGATGAGTACCACAAATTCCTTCATGTACTTCGGCCATGGCTAATATAGCATCATCTGGGCCCAAGCACTTCAGCAGGACGTCACTGACTGTTCGGCGGTAAAGTTCATCACTCATCAAAACATACTTGAAAGCTGTTCGCCGAATGTTCTTATCTGTCCTAATATTGGGATTTCGTAAATAATTAAGTATAGGTGTCCTCCAATCACTTACATCGGCTTCATTGTCAACCAAATCGATTAAGAGAACATTTCTGGAAACCCCGGACGGTCTGGCGTCGTCACGCGGACGGTCCGCGACCTGGGAATTTGGCTCTGCACTGGTTATCGGAATTTCAGTTTTGTGAAATTTCCCTCTCTTTATCCGATAACCTGATGCATCTTGTGCCAAATTGTTAGCTCTATGATTCTCAACTCTAGAGATATGTCGAATACTGAATTCGTCAAAATAATGGATTATGCTCCAACATTTCTCAAGGTAACTATTTAGAGTACTATCAAAACATTGATATTCTTCTAACACTTGTTGGACAACCAGCTGAGAATCACCAAATACCTTCACATGTTTTACTCCCATACCATTTAAAAGTTCTAAGCCGAATAGGAGGGCCTCATATTCGGCTTGATTATTAGTGCAATAAGTTTTCAATCGGCTAGAGAAGTCAAAGGAGACATTACATGGTGAAACAAGCACAATGCCAATTCCTTGCCCTTCATTGCAAACCGATCCATCAAAATATAAAGTCCAAGGAGTAATAGTGAGGTATGACATGTCTAGTTCATGAATATCATTAACCCGATGTTCTACAATAAAATCCGCTACGACTTGGCCTTTCATAGATTTCAATGGTTCATAGGCCCTGTCATATTCTATGAGTGCATAAGTCCACTTACCAATTCTACCACTCATAATTGGGTTATGCAACATGTATTTGATTACATCGGCTTGACCAGAAACAGTGGAATGACTAGACAGTAAATAACATCTACATTTGGTGCATGCATAAATTAAGCATAAGCATAACTTTTCAATAAAAGTGTACCTTGTTTCAGCATCCACCAACCTTCGGCTTAGATATGTCACCACATGCTCCTTCCCCTCAGTTTCTTGTGTCAGAACAGCCCCAATAACCTTGTCTTCAGCTGCAATGTATAATCTGAATGGCGCTCCTACTTGTGGTGCTTTTAACACGGGAGCCGAAGACAAGTATTTTTTAATGAGATCAAATGCTTCCTGCTGCTCTGCCCCCCAAGTGAATTCAGCATCATTCTTAAGCCGAAGGATAGGGGTGAAGGCATCAATCTTCCCGGCTAGGTTAGAAATAAACCTTCGTAAATAATTCACCTTGCCGAGAAACCTCTGCACTTCGACCTTACAAGTCGGAGGCCCCACATTCCGAATAGACTTGATTCGGCCAGGATCTATTTCTATACCATGTTCATGGATGACAAATCCTAAAAACTTACCAGCCGACACTCCAAAAGCACACTTACGTGGGTTCATTTTCAAACCGTACCGACGCATTTTATCAAAGGCTTTGCGCAAATCAGCTATATGAGAACTAAACTCAGCCGATTTGACTACAATATCATCAATGTAGACTTCCACAGTGTTTCCTAACAACTCATGGAAGATCAGATTCATAGCCCTCTGATAAGTAGCACCAGCATTTTTAAGACCGAATGTCATGACAACCCATTCAAATAAACCAATGAAGCCTGGACATATAAAGGCCGTTTTAGACGCATCTTCTTCGGCCAATAAAATCTGATTATATCCGGCATTACCATCAAGGAAGCTAATAATTCTATTTCCTGATGCATTATTGATTAATGTGTCGGCTATGGGCATGGGATATTCATCTTTAGGAGTTGCTTTATTTAAATTACGAAAATCAATGCATACTCTAAGCTTACCTGACTCCTTCTTCTCCACCGGCACAATATTGGAGACCCACTCTGCTTATCTGCAAGGTCTAATAAAATTAGCTTCTAGCAGCCGGTGGATTTCGTCCTTGATTCGTGGGAGAAGATCTGGACGAAATGTTCTAGCTTTCTGCTTGAAGGGTCTGAAACCATACTTAATAGGCAGCCGATGTTCGACAATCTCTCGGCTTAGTCCAGGCATTTCAGTGTAATTCCAAGCAAAACAATCTGAATATTCCTTCAATAGACCGATCATCTCATTTCTAGAATCGGTCTCTAGGGTCTTGTTTACAAAAGTCGGCCTTGGAGTTTTACCATTTCCTATGTCAATCTCCTCCAAAGGATCAGCCGATGTAAACCCCTGTCCTAGTTTATCAAGATCTCTGAATTCCTCTATCATGTCCCCCACAGAGGAATCAGATGATCTTTGTGTGATGACGGACTTTCCGGTCTCGGGGACCGGATCATCCGTAATACTATCTTTTCGCTGTGGTAGATGTTCGGTCTTAAAGTCCGAACTGTTTTGTGAAAGACCGGACCATCCGGCTTTGAGAGCCGAATTGTCCGTGATCAACGACTCATGAACTTTGTGTGTATTCATCATTTAAACTTTATTTAGGATTTAGCCGATTCTTCATCGGCTCTAGCATTACAGGAATGAAACCTTTCTTATCTATACTTATGAACTGATAATCAGAAAAATCTACTCCTGTGAGATATGTAGCAGTCTCATAAGTCCAGAGTACAGGAGCATCGGCCACAGCGATGCAGGCCGATACATCAGCATGTACTTGTTCTATATCATCGCCTACCCATTGTATTAACATTTGATGTAATGTAGAAGGTATACATTGATTGGCATGAATCCAATCTCTGCCTAGAATTAAACTGTAATTTCCTTCTACATCAGCGACGAAGAATGCAGCAGCAAGGGTCTTAGTCCCGATGGTTAATTCAACGGATGTGACTCCCCTAGCTTTAATCGAACTATCCCCAACACCGCTGAGGGTCATGTTGGTTTTGACAAGTTCGTCATCTTGTTTTCCTAATTTTCTGTATAATGAATAAGGCATTAGATTTACAGCCGCCCCTCCATCTACCAACATCTTAGCAATCGGTATTCCATCAATGTGACCGCGCACGAAGAGCGGCTTTAAATGATTTACCGATTCCTTTGGTTTAGTAAAGGCGGCTTCTTTAGGACCAAAATCAAACTGTGCAACAACAGGTTCATCGTCGCCGATGATAGTACAATCGGCAGAAAATGTAATAATATTTACATCCATACCTGGGCGTTCTGGAGAAGCCTCGTAGTCGACCATGTCTTCTCCCAGCAGGTCATCCTCTTCCATTGATGTTGTCGTGTCGTTGGAGGTTTCCTGGTGAACGGCGGACTGTCCGCACGCGGGGGCCAGACGGTCCGCGCCTGGTGCAGGTTGTCCAGAGGCTTCCTGGTGAACGGCGGACGGTCCGTGCGTGGGGGCCGGACGGTCCGCACCTGGTGCAGGTTGACTTTCTATTTCTGTGGCCGTTTGTTTTTTCTCAACGGCCTTCGGTCTCCATTTCTTTTGCGGTGGCGGGTATAGTGGATGTGTGTCATTAAATGTCTTTTCCGCCTCCTTCTCCTGGCTCTCCTTTGCTCTTAGGCGCTGTAATTTTCTCTTTTGGGATCGTGTCAATCCCGCTGGGCACCATCGAGGCATGGAGTATTTTGGATCGGCTGTTTTGATGGTAGCCGTATCCTTTTCGGTTGTGTTGGCCGATTCGCCGAAAATCATCGGCCCTTTATTGTCTCCCTGTATGACAACATCTGCAGTACCTATTTTGATGATGTCCTTTTTTGTTGTTCTTTGAGTTGCTACAGGCATATGCCCCCCTGCCGGATTGGTCGGCCTTGAAGGCCGAGTAGTCCGGCAATCCTGTTGGGTTTGTGCCTGGTGACCGGATTGAGCAGTGCTCAATCGGTCTTGTACCGGTGGCGTCAACATGTCAAAAACAGATGTTTGGGGTGCCCCCCAGGCGGGGTACTGTGGCATCCCAAATGGATATGGTGGCATGCCCCACATTTGATTTGGGACATATGGCGGAGGTAAATATGTGTATGGATATGGCATAGGTGGATATGGAGGTGGAGGTGTCCATGCAGGTAAGTTAGGTCTCACTTGTATAGTATGACCTTTCATTTCTTTCGATTGGTGGGGTGGTCCAATCGGCCTGACCTGGCGCTGCTCATGAATGGGTGAGCGAGGTCGCTTTGCTGGCCGGTCACTGGGGCCGGCCTTCTTTTTTACGTCTTTAGACAATAATTGGTCAAAAGTTGGGCCGGCTTTAACCAACCGACCAGCTGCCTTGAATGTATTTGTTTTCCACGTACCTATCTCTAGTCGTCGTGGTTTGAAAGTACGTGGCCGTTGTAAGTCCTGAGTACGGCCGGACCGTCCGCCGGAGCTCTCCGGACCGTCCGGTGGGGTCCCAGACCGTCCGCGCCTACATGCCGGACCGTCCGGGATACGCAACACGGGTTCCTGCATCTGTCTCCCTGTCTGCGCTTGCCCCCCAGTACTGGAGGCTGTGATGGTCACCTTTAGGGTCTCCCCTCCATCGGGAGTCTTCTCGGCTACCACTTTCCTGCAAGAAACTTTATGATCCTCATCGGCCTTTTTAGAATTGCCGATGATTGCCTCTTTGCCTTTGCCTTTATCGGCCGTGTTTGGCCGAACCAGGACTTTCTTGCCCTCAAAGTCGATCACGTTCATTGGAAAGGGCTCTGTATCCACCTGCATTTCCTGAAAATTCAATCGTCCCTCATTAATGGCCGATTGAATCTGTCGTCGGAATACATTACAATCATTAGTGGCATGAGAAAATGAGTTATGCCACTTGCAGTATGCACGACGTTTTAGCTCGTCGGCGGATGGAACAGTGTGATTTATTTTAATATTGCCATTTTTGAGTAATTCGTCAAATATTTTATCACATTTACCAACATTAAACGTAAACTTAACCTCCTCTTGCCGTTTCTTTTGAACCGGCTGCAAGGAGGAACAAGCCGAAGATTTGGCCTGTTTTGGCCAAATCATTTCAGCAGCATATACTTCTGCTGATTCGTCATCTGAGCTACTTTGGTCGCATTCTACTATATGTACGTTGTGACGCATTGTTTTAGCAGTTTCTTTGCTCCGGCTTTCGCAAGCCAAAGCCCTCTGGTGTAACTGTGCTAGTGTAAAAAATTGGATGCCTTCTAATCTCTCTTTTAAATAATATCGTAGACCATTAAAGGCTAATCCTACTAGCTGTTTTTCTGCTAAATGAATTTGAAAGCATCGGTTTCTTGTGTCGCGGAATCTCCGGATGTAATCATTAACCGATTCGTCTTTTATCTATCGCAATGACACTAAATCTACCAAATCCAATTCATAATCACCGGAGAAAAAATGATCATGAAATTTTTGTTCTAGATCCCCCCATGATGAAATGGAATTGGGAGGTAAAGTGGCATACCATGCAAACGCGGTTCCTGTTAGCGATAATGAAAATAAACGCACGCGAAATGCCTCTGTGTCTGCCAATTCTCCTAATTGTGCTAAGAACTGGCCTATATGTTCGCGCGTGTTTTTCCCTTGATCACCCGAAAATTTTGCGAATTCGGGTATTCTAGTTCCCTGTGGGTACGGGTGGTGATCAAATCGGCTGTCATAAGGTTTCCGATATGATTGCCCCCCAGGGACCATGCTTACTCCGAGCTTATCTCGGAACGCCCCGGCTATTTCTTCCCTCACTATATCAATGGCAGCCGGTGCAAGACCACCGGCTCTCTGGTCAAACATAGGTGGGGTTGGTTGCATATTAGTATGTTGTCGTTCCCCCCATTGGTTTGAGCTACGTGGTGCATTTCCATTTGCCCTATATGGCTCATAGGTTTGATCGTTTCTTTCCGGCCTTTTAGGTGGGGCCGGAAAGCTTTCCTGGGCTCTGGATCCTGAATTAATGGGCTGGTGCATTGCATAATGTGATGGGAAGTGTTGCTGGGACGGGCGAGGATTCAGGTAATAATCCTCCTCAAAAGACTCATGCGCGGACTGTCCGGATATGTACCCGGACCGTCCGTGGTCATATGCGGACCGTCCGTCATTGTATGCGGACCGTCCGACTGGGTAATTTAGGTTCTGTGTCATATGTGGTGGCTCGGGCGCATATCTAGGTAACTCATTAAAAATAGGCCCGACTGCTGTTGGCCCGGACGGTCCGCGCTCACGTGCGGACGGTCCGGGCATGTGCAGATCGGCTGGTTTGCTGCCGATTTGCGGTTGCTTAGGGTATGTGTCCATCGGCATGCCATAAAGGGGTTGTGACTGGTCGTGACAACCTGTAGCCGATGTGTTACGCGCGTTATCTCCTAACTCAACCTCGTGCGAAGGAAAATTTGCGGTACTAGATTTATCGAATGCACGTACTAGTCTCTTAAGATCGCTTTGCATACCCCCTATGATGTTCTGCATTTGTTCACGCTGATCTTCTACATAATTTCTAAGAGATTGCAGATCGTTGGTATTACTTACATTGGGGATATCTGGCGTGGGTTGGAGCGAAGCCGGATCCGTCGCCCGATGTCGGACGACCTTGTTGTTCCTGTCCACTTTGAAGTTGGCCAAGAATTTTGCTTTCGCCTCCTGGATCATCCGCTCCTTGTGCTCCTCAAACTGGAGCTGCTCGTCAGCCGGCAAGGTCTCCCAAGTCGGCTCTATGATGTTGCTTAGAGAAATATCAGAGCTATCCTTTGAACCGGCCATTGAGGGCCGATTTGATGAGCCTAGATGTTTTTTCCCCAGCGGAGTCGCCAAAAAGTATGTTGACGCCTTTTCGGAGCGGCAAACACTCAACAAGAACCGTGGCGGTGCCCTCTGCACAGGGGCAGACGGTCCGCGCGAAGGGGTCGAACGGTCCGCGGCCTGGTGCGAGGCACGGTGGTGCTCTCTGCGCAAGGGCGGACGGTCCGCGGCCTGGGGCCGGACGGTCCGCGGCCTGGTGTGCGGCTAGGGCTCCTGCCTGACGGCCGGACGGTCCGCGCCCTGGGGCCGGACAGTCCGCGCGTACGCAGGGACAGCGGAAGATCGCCGACGGCGCCTGGATCTCGCTCCCGGTAGGGACCCCGTCAGGGAGTAGAGATCCTATGTGGTGTCTAGGCTCGGGCTGGCCGACCTAGACTCCTCTAATCGACGTAGAGCCGAAGAGAGACGAAGAATTTGGGGGATTGGATAGCTAAACCTAAACTAGACTAGAACTACTCCTAGGATAAAATGCGAAATAGAAGTTGTATTGATTCAATTGATAATTACAAATCGGCCGTATACCTCTCTATTTATAGAGGAGGAGGGCTGGACCCTTTACAAACTAATTTCCGAGCTTTTCCCGTGATTTTAGCTAACAACCGTAACACAAAACTCGGAACCCTAATCTGTTCTGCGCACGCGCGGACCGTCCGGCCCCCAGGCGCGGACTGTCCGGACCGCGGACCGTCCGGCCTCAGGGCCGGACCGTCCGCAGGCTCAATTATGGTTCAAACAGAAATATTTCCGGCCACTGCAGAGGTATACAGTACAGCATATCTCTTATTACAAGATTTTTTAGCATTATATTAATGCTGATTAACAAATAAGGAAAAGAGCACATTTTTTAGCCTATCTCTTAGGGATAATTTGGAAACTCTATTTTTCTAAGGGATTTCTATTTTTCCTAAGATAAATTAGTTCATTTTTTCTTGAGAAAATAGAAATCTTTTAGAAAAATGATGTTCCCAAACTAGTCCTTACAATATTTTTTAGCACACTCAGAATCGGGTGTGGCTGGTATCGGACGTGGCGGAGAGCACGGGACCGGCGAGGCCGTGGGTGTTGACCAGAGACGGTGGAACGGGGCTACAGCCTGCAGCAGCGTCGAATGGTGTGGAGTCGAGGAGAGGTGCCTGGGCGCGGGGCCGATGCGGCGGCATAAGACACGGGGCCGAGCCAGTGGCGTGGGCCGTGGCAGGGCAGGGGCAAACCTAGGTAGAAGGTAGGGGTGCATATGCACCCGCGAAATTTTAAGAAGTTAGTGATTCAGACCAGATTTTTACCATATATGAACCTCTACCGGTTATTATCATGCACCCTTAAGCTATTTGCACCCTCCTCTATTTCACTCTAGCTTCGCCACTGCATGGGGGTAGGGCTCAAGGTCGAGGCGACTGGGGCGGTGACGTGGAGGCTGTGGACGAATGCACGAATGAGATATGCACGATGCCCACCTGTCGTTACCTAGAAATCGGCTATTTCTGACGACCGGTCTAAGTGTCGTCGAAGATAACCATATGTCTAGCATGAGAGTCGTTGGAGATAAGTTTATGTCCGACGATCGCTACAGACCATCGAAGATAATTTTATATCTGACGGTACTTACGTTAGCCATCGAAAACAAGGACGACCATCCAAAATTCTTGTTTTTGCTGTTGTGGATACATCATGAGTTGGTCTAGTGTCTTGTGCGGGGGCTTCCATTAGATTTTTCTGATAATGGAAATAAATTCTAACCTTTTGCACTTTCATACATACAACCTTAAAGTTACAACTCCAAAAAATATGAGGAGATTAAAAATGTTTGATTGAAATCATAAACAAATTAAGCAGCTATAATTCTAGCATTGGATCGCCATCCATGGCTTATGAAGATCCCCATAGCCACCACCTCCAAGGATTGATAGACACTAAAGATTTCTTGGTGTGATTCCTCCTTCTACAACAGTCTCTAAAATCGAAGTCATGCGTTCCTCTGAAAATAACCTGTATAATTGATGGTACTGGTTTATGATTAAAAATGACATCATTGCTGTATAGCCACATGGACCAAAACATTGCTGCTACTCCAATCAAAAGTTTTTTTTATGTGTGGTTCCTTTGTTGGATTCCTAAGCCCCCGTAATATGATTAATATTATAGGGTCTATCTATATGGAAGGCAAAGAAAATGGTTCTCCATATATTTTTAGCAAGATAACAATAAAAAAAGATGTTGAATACTCCCATTTGATTGCAAACTGCACTTCAAACTTCCATTCCACCTTCTCTTCAGTCACTCCCCTCCGTACCACAAGAAAATTTTAATTTTGAGCGGGAGTTTTAGTTTCCAAAGTAAAGCGTTACGATTGTATTAAAATAAAGTACATAGACTAGATAGAGAAAAGACCATCACGTTGAGCCCCCCCCCAAAGTTATCTATCTCTCGTAGAGCCCAAATTAATTATTGTCAACAAAATGACAAATTTTGCCACTCAACAAGTTTTACCCCTACTATTGGTCTGCGGAAGGATAGGTTGGCGATGACCCTAGTTATTACATCAGCAACTAAAGCCCTCTTATTTCTGACAATGTTAAAAAGATTTAGATATTGTTCTTTTAGAGGTCTATTTATAAGTCATCTATCCTTCCAGAACCTAGTAGATTGACCATCACCTACCCAGAAATGAGCCCATGTAAAAAATGCCTCTTTAACCTTCATGAGGTCGGACCAGAACTGAGAATCTCCTGGTCGCCGTGCAACTTGAGTATGTGATTTGATTCCTAAATACTTGTTTCTGAGAATTTGCTACCGAAGTTCATTTCTGTTAAGAAGCTTAAACAACCATTTACTGAGTAAGCAAATATTCTTGATATCTAGTGTCGGTGTTTCGACCCCGGGGGGTCCCTAGACCGACGAGTGAATTGTCGCTGCGTATCCCTGCCCAGATGGGTTGGCGCGGGATGGAACACAAGATGTGGGACAAGCCTTGTATTATCCTACACCAGGGGTGCCGCTCGCAGTAGGGGTTACAAGCGTGTCGCGTGAGAGAGAGGGGCCACAGAGCTCGTCCGCCGCTTCCCTCGCGCGAACCCCCCTCAGGGTGGCCCTGGACCTCCCTTTTATAGAGGCAAGGAGAGAGTCCAGTCGTACAACGGGGGGCATAGCTATGTGCTAACGTGTCTGGCAGTGGAGTGCCTAAGCCCTATGTACATGCCAACGTGGCCGTTGGGGGAGAGCTTGGGCCTTGTACATGTGATGGCGTGGTCGCCGGAGGAGCGCCTGAGTCCCGTAGGAGCACAGCTGGTAGTGCGGAGAGGATCCTGCTGATGTCTCCTTGCTGTCGTAAGGGGCTGAGAGCCACCGGCGTCATGGCGCACGCGGGGCACCATCATTACCCGTCGCCGGGGTAAGCCAGATGGGACGCCGGTCTTGTTCTTCATAGCCTGAGCAGGCTAGGAAAAGGGAAATGATGTATCCCCTGTTAGCGCGGTCGATCCGAGCCCAGGGTCGGTCGAGGCGGAGACTTCTCTTGAGGCCGAGGCCGGGGTCGGGCGAGGACGCGATTCCTCCTGAGACCGGGGTCGAGGCCGAGTCCGGGGGTCGGGTGAGGCGGAGATCTC
This sequence comes from Zea luxurians, assembly GCA_029449295.1. NCBI lineage: Eukaryota > Viridiplantae > Streptophyta > Magnoliopsida > Poales > Poaceae > Zea > Zea luxurians. The sequence continues at coordinate 7,712,071 of JAOPSE010000029.1, forward strand.
CTCCCAAGGCCGGAGCGTGAGGTCGGGCGAGGCGGAGCTTCCTGTTGTGCCAGAGGCTTGAACTCGGTGGTTGATCGTGACTTGTTGTCAGTCGTTGCCGGGGTGGCTGACACGGCAGTCGGAGCGGAGCGAGAGGCGCTGTTTTCCTATCATATCGGACAGTAAAGAAGAGGGGCGAAGTGACTACGATCACTTCGGCCTGGCCGACTGAGGCGCGTGTGTCAGGATATGGCGTCAGACATCCCCTGCATTTAATGCGCCTGCGAAGCGGTCGGTTGGTGAGGCGGTATGGCCAAGGTTGCTTCACAACGAAGCCTGCCCGAGCCAGGCCTCGGGAGAGCCGAGGGGGCGCCCGCTGTCTGAGGAGGCCCTCGGGCGAGGCGTGAACTTGTCTGGGACTACTGTTCCAACCCGAGGCTGGGCTCGGGTGAGATCGTGTCCCTCGGGTAGATGAAGCCTTGGCTTGAACCACACCCGTCAGTTGGTCTGAGGGCGTTTACCAGCCATGATTAGGAGAGTTGGGGATAGCCCAAATTATGGTACCCGACAGTAGCCCCCGAGCCTCGAAGGGAGTGATGGTACTCGCTTGGAGGATTTTGCTGCGTTTTCGGTGAGGGGACCGACCTTTCTCGGTTTTTGCCTTGTTCTGGTGGGTGCGCGCGAGCGCACCCGCCGGGTGTAGCCCCCGAGGCCTCAGAGGAGTGGTTTGACTCCTCTGAGGTCTAAATGCCTTTCGTGGTGCTTCGGCCGGTCTGATCGTTCCCTCACGCAGCCCGGCCGTAGCCGGGTGCGTGGTCGGGTTCCAAGTTATCAAGTTGGTTTGTTGACGTTGTCAACAGTTTTGGCCGTAGCCGGGTGCGAGAGCAGCCCCCGAGCCTCTGCATGGAGCGAGAGGACGATCAAGGACTTTTCGGACTTTTATTATACGCCCCTGCGTCGCCTTTCTGCAAGGAGGAGGGGGGGGGGGAAAGCGCCATGTTGCCCTCAGAGGGCGCCGAACATGGTGTTTCCAGTGAGCTGCTAACGGGTGATCCGAGTGGACGCCCGTGCCCTGTTCGTTAGGAGTCAGCTGGTGGCCCAGAGGCGCGCTCCAAAAGTACCTGCGGGTGATTCACCGGACCCAGACCCCTTCAACAGGGTTCGAGGGCTCGGTGCCTCCCTCCAGTGGGATTCCGTTACAAATCGTTCCCGCCGGTCTCGGAAATGTCCTAGGGTACCTCGGGAGCGTAGCCCGAGCCTTGGCTATGTATCGAACGTACCCAGAGTCATCCCTCACTCTGCGTGCTCTGGGGCGAGTGTCGAACCCTTTCGAGGGGCCAGCCTACGAACCCCTGATCAGTAGTGGGCACGGAGCCTGAGCGCTCTGGGGCGACTGTCAAACCCTTCCGAGGGGCCAGCCTTCGAACCCCTGATCAGTAATGGGCTTGAAGTCCGAGTGCTCTGGGGCGGCTGTCGGAACCCTTCCGAGGGGCCAACCTTCGAACCCCTGATCAGTAGGAGGGCTCGGGGCCCGCTTCCTTCGCCGGGAAGAATCCTTTCCACAACATCCCCTTTCCCGGTCCCTGTAGCAAGAGAGAGAGAGAGGAGGAGGGGAAGGGTATGAATTTAAATAAGGTGGCGCACCTTTTTTGACGCGGTCATTATGGCGAAGGCGAAGCGACGCCCGCCTCGCCTGCCAGAGGTGTCGCCTGCTCCGTCGGGGAGTTAATGCGACAGGACGTGTGATTCGCGTGGCGCCCGTTGCGCGTGCGAGCCGTTCGAGGAACGGAGCACGGGCGCGTCATCTTCACATCGTGGGAGAGGGCTCTCCCGTCGCTTCAGGAGGGGACGCGAGCCTGTAGGCGATTTGACCGCTGCTTCCGCTCGTCGGCCGCTGCAGTTACTGCCGGCCCACTTTTGACCATGCCAACCGTCGCGCCTACCCCGTGGCTGACTGACCCGTGGCCGTTGCCTTTAATTGGCACTGTTGGGTCATGTGCAAGGCTACCTCGAATCACGGTACTGGTTCCGCAGTTGAGGAGGCGCAACATTAGCGTGAGTGGCGGTGTAGCTTCTTGCACGTCGTAACCGGCGCGCTGGTTACATTACATGCGGGCCCGCTTCCTTTGCGCTGGTCCACCGGATGTGGATGGAGCCAAAGGGGCGCACGGTTGCGGTGCAGTTGGATGCTTGTCGCGTGGCAGTCCACCCTTTCGACCACCAGTTTCTGCGAAGATGGGAGAGCGCTTGTAACCGCGGGATGGTTACATGTCTCCCGTGCGGCGGTTCACCTTCTTCGTGCTTCGGATCAGCTCGTATGACGTGTGGGTCCCAGCCCCTGTGTCGTGGGGGGAGAACCCTGGAGGATGCCAGTGGGGATTTTGCTTGTGACGCTAAGGGGTGCAAGCGAGGAGGTCTGCCTATAAAAGGGGGATCGATCCCCTAGGCAGTGGCCATGCCTTCGTTCTCCCCTCATGCATCGCGCCCTTCCGCCTTTTGAGCCCCCGGATGGGGTGCTCTAGCGCCGCCTTGCTCTTGCTATCGTTGGAGGCTAGGGTGGAGAGCGAGCTAGTACACATGGCATGAAAGTCATTGCTCGACTTCAAGGATTTTTGTTGTGCAGGCTGGGGTGGAGAGCGAGCTGAGCCGGGTTTCGCCTCCCATGTGGGCCGGCGACATGCTTCTTCCTCCAACATTTGGAGGAGAAAGGTATCCTCCAGCCTTGCGGAGGTGACGCCCTCCAGCCATGCGGGGGCAAGGCGAACTGCTGCTACCCGGACAGGGCGCGACCGTCCGTCCTCCACCTGGGCATCGGTTGTGCCGTACGCCGGTGGCTGCAGTCACCGCCCTCGCGGAGAGGGCAGACTTCGGCAACGCAGGTTCGGTCGGCCGTAGACGTCGTCATCTGCAGTGTGTCCGGCTTGCTGGCCCAGCTGGCTCTAGCGCCACTCCCGATGCTCCCTCCCGCCGCTTGGTCCTCGTGGGGACCAGCGCTGGCCGGTCCTCGAGGATTTGAGTGGGGATCTGCCGGCGAGACGCTTGGAGTTCGTCATCCCGCTGGCCCCCTAGTATGGAGGTTGTTCATATCCGTGGGAGCGGAACCGGAGTTCCGTTTGTAAGGAGATATACCGGGTTTTTGCCGGAGCAAAATGTAACCGCTTCAAGTACTTAGACATTTGTCGTAGGTCGGGAGAACCGCCGAGGGTTCTGCCGACGTCTAAGTCTATGTAGCATAGTTACCCCAGGTATATATGTTTGTTCCTCGTGGCTATCGAGGCCTGAACATTTGGGTATTCGAGAAGAAGCTGCGTGTCTTCCTCATTCCGAGCGTTGGGACTTGTCTGATGGCTAGCCGAACCACTTAACCGAGCATCGGTTGCCTTTCGCGGAAGGTGACGAGTGAGGTGTCCGTATCCCGGAGGCATAGGAGTCCCTCGGCTCTATCGGCCTTGCCGCTCTAGGCTTCCCTTACTCAGTTTTCGGAACCCTCGGCTGCTCTATGATGAGCCGGAGCCGGAGGCAGCGGTGTTAGCGCGGACAGACGCGGAGTCAGCTCGGAAAGAGACTTCGTCGGCCCGGGAGACGACGGCTTCCCAGGCCGAGGAAGATGTGGTAGCAGCCGCTGGAGCTTGGCCAAGACACATGCTGGCGCGGTGCTGGCGCCCTCCCTTAGGTGGAGGTCCTTTTGCTCGGGTCGTCGTCCGAGGCCGGGGCCGGGTTCTGCCGAGGGTGGAATCAACGCCGAGGGTGCTGCTGCTCCCCCTGCCGATGCCCGAACCTGCAGGAATAGTTTGTCTGTAGCATGCATATGCTTTTTCGTGGCCGCCGAGGCCTAAACACTTTATCGTCGTGTTTAAAAAGCTGCGTCTTCTCTCCTCTTGTTTCGAGCATCATGACTTGTCTGTCAATAGCAGAATCGTTTATCCGAATGAGAGTTACTTTTCGCGGAAGGTGATGAGTGAGGTATCCATATCCCGGAGGCGTAGGAGTCCCTCGGCTTGGTCGGCCTTGCCGCTTACGTGCGCTCTCATTTGGTCGAAGGATTCCATTATTGGAACAGTCGAGAAGGCGCGAAAGTCGTTTTCTACTCGAGTGTTAGGACTTGTTCGGTAGCAGGACCGTTTATTCGAGCGTGAGTTACTTCTCGCGGAAGGTGATGAGTGAGGTATCCGTATCCCGGAGGCGTAGGAGTTCCTCGGCTCGGTCGGCCTTGCCGCTTACATGTACTCTCGTCGTTCTCAGGATCCCGCTATCGATATGGAAGTCGAAAGCACAAAGGTTTTTTTGGTAGAAATTTTTTCCGAGGAAAATTTTGACGCAGAGGGGGTTCCCCCCTTTTAGCCCCCGAGGGAGGGTCGGGCTTTGCTGAGGCAAGGCCGACCCTTCCTTGACGGTTAGACTTTGTGTATGTAAACGAGGTACATGAACGACTTAAAACATCTTAAGGGTAGAAGCGACGTAGCTGTTGGATGTTCCAAGCATTGCTGTAGACCTCGCCTTGGTTGTTGGCCAGCTTGTATGTTCCGGGCTTCATGATCTTGGCGATGATGAAGGGCCCTTCCTAGGGAGGAGTGAGCTTGTGGCATCCTCGGGCGTCCTATCGCAGGCGAAGCACCAAGTCTCCCACTTGGAAGCCTCGGGACCGAATGCTTCGGGCGTGGTAGCGCCGCAGCGACTGCTGGTATCGTGCTGAAGGTAGTAGGGCGACGTCTCGAGCCTCCTCGAGTTGGTCCAGCGAGTCTTCTCGGCTGGTCTGGTTGCTTCGGTCGTCGTATGCCTTGGTCCTCGAGGAGCCATATTCTAAGTCCATGGGGAGGACGGCCTCGGCCCCATAGACTAGAAAGAACGGCGTAAAACCCGTGGCGCGGCTCGGCGTCGTCCTCAGACTCCAGACTACCGAGGGTAGCTCTTTCATCCACCGCTTGCCGAACTTGTTGAGGTCGTTGTAGATCCTTGGTTTGAGCCCCTGCAGAATCATACCGTTGGCACGCTCCACCTACCCATTCGTCATGGGATGAGCTACGGCGGCCCAGTCCACACGGATGTGGTGGTCGTCGCAGAAGTCCTGGAACTTTTTTCTAGTGAACTACGTGCCATTGTCGGTGATGATTGAGTTTGGGACCCCGAACTGATGGATGATGTTGGTGAAGAATGCCACCGCCTGCTCGGACCTGATGCTGTTTAGGGGTCAGACCTCGATCCACTTGGAGAATTTGTCGATAGCGACCAGCAGGTGCGTGGAGCCTTCAGGTGCCTTCTGCAAGGGACCAACGAGGTCCAGACCCCACACAGCAAATGGCCAGGTGATGGGTATCGTCTGCATGGCCTAAGCGGGTAGATGCATCTGCTTTGCGTAGAATTGACACCCCCGACAGGAGCGCACAATCCTAGTGGCGTCGGCCACCGCGGTTGGCCAGTAGAAACCTTATCGGAAGGCATTCCCCACGAGGGCTCGAGGCGCTGCATGGTGGCCGCAAGCCCCCGAGTGTATTTCTTGCAACAGCTCTTGCCCTTGGGCGATAGATATGCATCGTTGAAGGATGCCCGAGGGGCTACGGTGATAGAGCTCTTTTTCATCACCCAGCAGGACAAATGACTTGGCGCGCCGAGCCAGCCGCCGAGCTTTGGTCTTGTCGATGGGAAGCTCTCCTTGGAGGAGATATTCCAGGTACGGGGTCTGCCAGTTCGGATCTGGCGTGACCCCATTCTGTTCCTCTTCGACGGGCAAGGCCTCTTCCTCGATGGCCGAGGGTGCCTCGGGTGCGGCCGAGGGTGCCTCGGGCTAGGCCGAGGCTTCCTCAAGCTCGGGCGCGTCGTCAATGTTGACGGATGGTTGATGTAGGTCTCTGGAGAAGACGTCCGGGGGAACCGTTGTTCGCCCCGAGGCTATTTTCGCCAGCTCGTCCGTAGTCTCGTTGTACCGTCGGGCGATGTGGTTGAGCTCTAGCCCATAGAACTTGTTTTCCAGGCGCCGGACTTCGTCGCAGTAGGCTTCCATCTTCCGGTCACGGCAGTGGGAGTTCTTCATGACTTGGTCAATGACAAGCTGCGAGTCGCCTCGAGCGTCGAGGCGTCGGACCCCTAGCTCGACGGCGATACATAGCCCATTAACCACTGCTTCGTACTCGGCCACGTTGTTTGATGCCAGAAAATGGAGGCGAATGACGTAGCGGAGATGCTTTCCGAGGGGTGAAACGAAGAGCAGGCCAGCGCCCGCTCCTGTTTTCATGAGTGACCCATCGAAGTACATGGTCCAGAGCTCGGGCTGGATTGGAGTTGTTGGTAACTGGGTGTCAGTCCACTCAACCAGGAAGTCTGCCAAGACCTGGGATTTTATGGCCTTCCGAGGAGAAAATGATAGCGTTTCACCCATAAGCTCCACCGCCCACTTTGCTATCCTACCCAAGGCCTCGCGGCACTGGATGATCTCCCCCAGGGGGAAGGATGACACCACAGTTACCGGATGAGACTTGAAGTAGTGTCGCAACTTTCGCCGTGTCAGGATCACTGCGTAGAGCAGCTTCTGGATCTGTGGGTAGCGAGCTTTGGTCTCAGAAAGCACTTCACTGATGAAGTAGACTGGCCTCTGGACGGGCAGTGCATGCCCTTCTTCTCGTCTCTCGACTACGATCGCGGCGCTGACCACCTGAGTAGTCGCGGCTTCGTAGATCAAGAGGGCTTCTCCTGCAGCGGGGGGCACCAGGATGGGTGTGTTCGTAAGGAGCGCCTTAAGGTTTCCGAGGGCTTCCTCGGCCTCAGGGGTCCAAGTGAAGCACTCGGCCTTTCTTAAGAGGCGGTACAGAGGCAAGCCTTTCTCGCCAAGGCGTGAGATGAAGCGGCTTAGAGCCGCAAGGCATCCCATGACCCTCTGTACTCCTTTCAAATCTTTGATCGGTCCCATGTTGGTGATGGCCGCGATTTTCTCCGGGTTGGCCTCGTTGCCCCGCTCGGAGATGATGAACCCAAGGAGCATGCCTCGGGGGACTCCGAAGACACACTTCTCGGGATTGAGTTTCACGCCTTTCGCTCTCAGACACTTGAATGTCGTTTCAAGGTCAGAGAGGAGGTCGGAGGCTTTCTTCGTCTTGACAACGATGTCGTCAACGTAAGCCTCGACCGTTCTGTCGATGTGTTCTCCGAACACGTGGTTCATGCACCTCTGTTAAGTGGCGCCTGCATTCCTCAACCCAAATGGCATTGTGGTGTAACAGTACATGCCAAAAGGTGTGATGAAAGAAGTCACGAGCCGGTCGGACTCTTTCATCTTGATTTGGTGATAGCCTGAGTAGGCATCGAGGAATGACAGGGTTTCGCACCCAGCAGTGGAGTCCACGATTTGATCGATGCGAGGTAGAGGGTAGGGAACTTTTGGACATGCTTTGTTTAGACAAGTGTAGTCTACACACATCCTCCATTTCCCATCCTTCTTCCTTACAAGAACAGGGTTAGCTAACTGAAAGGGAAATGTGCCCTTGGGCCATTTCTAAGTATTTTGGTGATTGAGTGCCAACACAAGTGCTTAAGTGTTAATCTATGCCAATTGATGGACAAAGTGCAAATCAAGAGGAAAGGTATGTTTCTAAGACTTAGTACATTGTTTTGGAGACTAATGTATTGTGTCTAAGTGCTAGAAACAGGAAAAGATCAATTTGGAAAAGACTTGGCTATGCAGCCAAGACTCTACGCAGTCTGGGTGCACCGGACTGTCCGGTGGTGCACCGGACAGTGTCCGATGCGCCAGGCTGGCGACTGTCAACTGGCTGCTCTCGGGAAGCGATTAACGGCGTACGGCTATAAATCACCGGACTGTCCGGTGGTGCACCGGACTGTCCGGTGAGCCATTCACAGGCGAAGTCGTCGCTCTCGGGAAGCGATTAACGGCTTACGGCTATAAATCACTGGACTATCCGGTGGTGCACCGGACTGTCCTGTGAGCCAACGGTCAGCCGGGCCAACGGTCGGCCGCGTAATCCGCGCGCGACGCGTGGCCGAGCCAACGGTTAGAAGGGGGCACCGGACTGTCCGGTGCGCCAATGGCTCTGGATCTTCAACGGTCGGCTGCGCCACAGAAGGAAAGAAACCAACACCGGACAGTGTCCGGTGGTGCACCGGACTGTCCGGTGCGCCAGGCGACAGAAGGCAAGAATTGCCTTCCTGGAATGCTCTCAACGGCTCCTAGCTGCCTTGGGGCTATAAAAGGGGCCCCTAGGCGCATGGAGGAACACACCAAGCATTCTCTAAGCATTCCTAAGCACAAAGACTTCAATTCCGCGCATTCGATTCTTTGTGATAGCAATTAGAGCTCCATTTGAGTAGAGAACTCTTTGAGTTGTGTTGAGAGCTCGATTTGTGACTTGTGTGCGTGTGTTGCTCTGATTTTGTGTCTTGTGTGCGTTGCTCATCCCATCCTTACTTCTGTGCTTCTTTGTGATAATCAAAGTGTAAGGGCGAGAGGCTCCAAGTTGTGGAGATTCCTCGCAGGTGGGATATAGTAAAGTGAAAGCAAAACACCGTGGTATTCAAGTGGGTCTTTGGACCGCTTGAAAGGGGTTGAGTGCAACCCTCGTCCGTTGGGACGCCACAACATGGAGTAGGCAAGTGTTGGACTTGGCCGAACCACGGGATTAACCACTGTGCCATCTCTGTGTTGATCTTCTTGTGGTTATCGTGTTGTGCAAGAACTCTTCTCTAGCCACTTGGCTTTATTGTGCTAACTCTTAATCAAGTTTTGTGGATTAAGTTTCAAGTTTTTACAGGATCACCTATTCACCCCCCTCTAGGTGCTCTCAATTGGTATCGGAGCCGTTCTCTTCACGAAGGGACTAATCGCCCGAAGAGATGGATCCTAAGGGCAAGGGGATGGTGGTCAATGATAAGGAGAAGGAGTCCTTCGTCAACGAGCCGAAAGATGACAAACCTACCGACTCGGGCTCAGGCCACAAAAGAAAAGACGGGAAGAAGAAGAAAACGAGGCGCATCAAGGAGATCGTCTACTACGACGACAACGATGAGTCCTCTTCTTCCCAAAAGGACGACGACAATGACTACGAGAAAAAGAAGACGGTTAATTCAAACTTCTCTTTCGATTATTCTCGTATTCCACATAGTTCAAATGCACATTTGCTTTCCATTCCTCTTGGCAAACCTCCACACTTTGATGGGGAGGACTACGGATTTTGGAGTCACAAAATGTGTAGTCACTTGTTCTCTCTCCATCCGAGTATATGGGAGATAGTAGAAAATGGAATGCAATTTGATAGCACGGATAGTCCTTTGTTTATCAATGAACAAATCCATAAAAATGCACAAGCTACTACTGTCCTTTTAGCATCTCTATGCAGGGAAGAATACAATAAGGTGAGCGGCTTGGACAATGCCAAGCAGATCTAGGACACCCTCAAGATATCACATGAGGGAAATAACGTCACCATGCTCACCAAGATGGAGTTGGTGGAGGGCGAACTTGGGAGATTCGCGATGATCAGGGGAGAGGAGCCAACCCAAACGTACAACCGGCTCAAGACCCTCATCAACAAAATAAGGAGCTATGGAAGCACACGATGGACGAACCACGACGTCGTCCGCCTAATGCTAAGGTCTTTTACTGTCCTTGATCCACATCTTGTAAACAATATTCGTGAGAATCCTAGGTGCACAAAGATGTCGCCCGAAGAAGTGCTTGGGAAGTTTGTAAGCGGGCGGATGATGATCAAGGAGGCAAGATACGTCGACGATGCATTGAATGGCCCAATCCATGAGCCTCAAGTCATTGCTCTCAAGGCATCGAGTAGCAAGGAGGCGCTACCTAGCAAGGTGGCGCAAGTTGAAGTGGTGGGGCTAAATGAGGAAGAGATGGCCCTCATCATCAAGCGCTTCAAGACGACGCTAAAGGGACGCAAGGAGCATCCCAAAAAGAACAAGACGAAGGGAAAGCGCTCCTGCTTCAAGTGCGGTAAGATTGGTCATTTTATCGCTAATTGTCCCGATAATGATAGTGACCAGGAACAAGATAAGAAGAGGGAAAAGAAGAAGGCTTACAAGAAGGCTAAGGGCGAGGCACACCTTGGCAAGGAGTGGGACTCGGATTGCTCGTCGTCCGACTCCGACAACGAAGGACTCACCGCATTAGCCTTCAACAAATCATCCCTCTTCCCCAACGAGCATCACACATGCCTCATGGCGAAGGAGAAGAAGGTATGTACTCGAAAGTCTACTTATGCTTCTTCTAGCGATGATTAATGTAGCGATGATGAAATAGATTACTCTAGTTTGTTCAAGGGCTTAGATAGAACTAAAATTGATAAAATTAATGAATTGATTGATGCTTTTAATGATAATAATAGATTGTTAGAAAAGCAAGAGGATCTTTTGTATGAAGAACATGATAAATTTGTAGAGGCACAAAAATCTCTTGCTTTAGAAGTTAAAAGGAATGAAATGCTTTCTTGTGAACTATCTACTTGCCATGAGACAATTTCTAGTTTAAAAAGTGTTAATGATGATTTAAATGCTAAACTAGAAGTAGCAAATAGATCTAACTCTTGTGTAGAACATGTTGTGATTTGCAATAGGTGTAAAGATTTTAATGTTGATGCTTGTAGTGAACACCTAGTTTCTATTGCAAAACTAAATGGTGAAGTGGCTAGTCTTAATGCCCAACTTAAGACTAGCAAGGATGAATTTGACAAACTAAAATTTGCAAGGGATGCCTACACTATTGGTAGACACCCCTCAATTAAGGATGGGCTTGGCTTCAAGAGGGAAGCCAAGAACTTAACTAGTCATAAGGCTCCCATTCCCGCCAAGGAGAAAGGGAAGGCCCCTATGACTAATAGTTGTCAAAAGAATCATGCTTTCATGTACCATGATAGGAAATTTTCTAGAAATGTTCATTATGATAGGAGTTGTAATGCTTACAATTCAAATGCAATGATTGCCTCAAGTTCTTCCATCATGCATAATAAAAATTTGACTAGGAGAAATGTTATGCCTTGAAGAAATGTTGTTCATGTTCCTAGGAAAGTAAACAATGAACCTTCTGCAATTTATCATGCTTGCAATGCTTCCTTTGCAATTTGTAGAAAGGATAGAAAGGTGATTGCTAGGAAATTAGGGGCAAAATGCAAGGGAGATAAAACTTGCATTTGGGTCCCTAAGGATATTGTCACTAACCTTGTAGGACCCAACAAGAGTTGGGTACCTAAGACCCAAGCCTAAATTTGCCTTGTAGGTTTATGCATCCGGGGGATCAAGCTGGATTATCGACAGCGGATGCACAAACCACATGACGAGGGAGAAGAAGATGTTCACCTCCTACGTCAAGAACAAAGATTCCCAAGACTCAATCATATCCGGTGACGGGAATCAAGGCAAGGTGAAAGGGTTAGGAAAATAGCTATTTCATCCGAACACTCCATTTCCAATGTGTTTTTAGTTGAGTCGCTTGGATATAACTTGTTGTCTGTGAGTCAGCTTTGTAATATGGGATATAACTGCTTATTCACAAATGTAGATGTGTCTGTCTTTAGAAGGAGTGATGGTTCATTAGCTTTTAAGGGTGTATTAGATGACAAACTCTATTTAGTTGATTTTGCAAAAGAGGAGGCCGGTCTAGATGCATGCTTAATTGCTAAGACTAGCATGGGCTGGTTGTGGCATCGCCGCTTAGCACATGTGGGGATGAAGAACCTTCACAAACTTCTAAAGGGAGAACACGTGATAGGTCTAACAAATGTGCATTTCGAAAAAGATAGACCTTGTGCAGCTTGTCAAGCAGGTAAACAGGTGGGAAGCTCTCATCATACCAAAAATGTGATGACCACATCAAGACCTTTGGAGTTGCTTCATATGGACCTCTTCGGACCCGTCGCCTATCTAAGTATAGGAGGAAGTAAGTATGGTCTTGTTATAGTTGATGATTTTTCCCGCTTCACTTGGGTATTCTTCTTGCAGGATAAATCTGAAACCCAAGGGACCCTCAAGCGCTTCCTAAGGAGAGCTCAAAATGAGTTTGAGCTCAAGGTGAAGAAGATAAGGAGCGGCAACGGGTCCGAGTTCAAGAACCTTCAAGTGGAGGAGTACCTTGAGGAGGAAGGGATCAAGCACGAGTTCTCCGCTCCCTACACACCACAGCAAAACGGTGTGGTAGAGAGGAAGAACAAGATGCTCATTGACATGGCGAGGACAATGCTTGGAGAATTCAAGATGCCCGAGCGATTTTGGTCGGAAGCCGTGAACACGGCTTGTCACGCCATAAACCGGGTGTACCTTCATCGCCTCCTCAAGAAGACTTCGTATGAGCTTCTAACCGGTAACAAACCCAATGTGTCTTACTTTCATGTATTTGGGAGCAAATGTTATATTCTAGTAAAGAAAGGTAGAAATTCTAAGTTTGCTCCCAAAGCTGTAGAAGGGTTTTTGTTAGGTTATGACTCAAATACAAAGGCGTATAGGGTCTTCAACAAATCATCGGGTTTGGTTGAAGTTTCTAGCGATGTTGTATTTGACGAGACTAATGGCTCTCCAAGAGAGCAAGTTGTTGATCTTGATGATGTAGATGAAGAAGACGTTCCAACAGCCGCAATACGCACCATGGCGATTGGAGAAGTACGGCCACAGGAACAAAAGGAGCAAGATCAACCCTCTTTCTCAACAATGGTGCATCCCCCAACTCAAGATGATGAACAGGTTCATCAAGAGGAGGTGTGTGATCAAGGGGGAGCACAAGATGATCATGTGATGGAAGAAGAAGCTCAACCGGCACCTCCAACCCAAGTTCGAACGACGATTCAAAGGAATCATCCCGTCGACCAAATTTTGGGTGACATTAGCAAGGGAGTAACCACTCGTTCTAGATTAGTTAATTTTTGTGAGCATTACTCCTTTGTCTCTTCTATTGAGCCTTTCAGGGTAGAAGAGGCCTTGCTAGATCCGGACTGGGTGTTGGCCATGCAAGAAGAGCTCAACAATTTCAAGAGAAATGAAGTTTGGACACTGGTGCCTCGTCCCAAGCAAAATGTTGTGGGAACCAAGTGGTTGTTCCGCAACAAACAAGACGAGCACGGGGTGGTGACAAGGAACAAGGCTCGACTTGTGGCAAAAGGTTATGCCCAAGTCGCAGGTTTGGACTTTGAGGAGACTTTTGCTCCTGTGGCTAGGCTAGAGTCCATTCGTATTTTGCTAGCATGTGCCGCTCACCATTCTTTCAGGTTGTTCCAAATGGATGTGAAGAGCGCTTTCCTCAACGGGCCAATCAAGGAGGAGGTGTACATGGAGCAACCCCCTGGCTTCGAGGATGAACGGTACCCCGACCACGTATGTAAGCTCTCTAAGGCGCTCTATGGACTTAAGCAAGCCCCAAGAGCATGGTATGAATGCCTTAGTGACTTTTTAATTGCTAATGCTTTCAAGGTTGGGAAAGCCGATCCAACTTTATTCACTAAGACTTGTGATGGTGACTTATTTGTGTGCCAAATTTATGTCGATGACATAATATTTGGTTCTACTAACCAAAAGTCTTGTGAAGAGTTTAGCAGGGTGAAGACTCAAAAGTTTGAGATGTCGATGATGGGCGAGTTGAACTACTTCCTTGGGTTCCAAGTGAAGCAACTCAAGGATGGCACCTTCATCTCCCAAACGAAGTACACACAAGACTTGCTAAAGCAGTTTGGGATGAAGGACGCCAAGCCCGCAAAGACTCCGATGGGAACTGACGGACACGTCGACCTCAACAAAGGAGGTAAGTCCGTTGATCAAAAAGCATACCAGTCCATGATAGGTTCTTTGCTTTATTTATGCGCTAGTAGACCGGATATTATGCTTAGTGTATGCATGTGTGCTAGATTTCAATCCGATCCAAGGGAGTGTCACTTAGTGGCCGTGAAGCGAATTCTTAGCTATTTAGTCGCTACGCCTTGCTTCGGGATCTGGTATCCAAAGGGGTCTACCTTTGACTTAATTGGATATTCAGACTCCGATTATGCTGGATGTAAGGTCGATAGGAAGAGTACATCAGGGACGTGCCAATTCTTAGGAAGGTCCCTGGTGTCGTGGAGCTCTAAGAAACAAACCTCTGTTGCCCTATCCACCGCTGAGGCCGAGTATGTTGCCGCAGGATTGTCCGGTGGTGCACCAGACAGTGTCCGGTGCGCCAGGCTGGCGACTGTCAACTGGCTGCTCTCGGGAAGCGATTAACGGCGTACGGTTATAAATCACCGGACTGTCCGGTGGTGCACCGGACTGTCCTGTGAGCCATTCACAGGCGAAGTTGTCACTCTCGGGAAGCGATTAACGGCGTTGTGGCCGAACCACGGGATTAACCACTGTGCCATCTCTGTGTTGATCTTCTTGTGGTTATCGTGTTGTGCAAGAACTCTTCTCTAGCCACTTGGCTTTATTGTGCTAACTCTTAATCAAGTTTTGTGGATTAAGTTTCAAGTTTTTACAGGATCACCTATTCACCCCCCTCTAGGTGCTCTCACTAACCATTCAAGATGGAATACCTCTTTGATGAACCCTACCGAGAGTAGCTTGTGGATCTCCTCGCCTATGGCCCTGCGCTTTTCTTCATCGAAACAGCGCAGGGTTTGCTTCACGGGTCGGGCTCCAGCTCTGATGTCCAGTGAGTGCCCGGTGACATCCCTCGGTATGCCGGGCATGTCCGAGGGACTCCACGCAAAGACTTCAGCGTTTGCGCGAAGGAAGCCGACGAGCACTACTTCCTATTTGGGGTCGAGCTCGGAGCCGATCCGAACATGCTTGCTGGCGTCATTGCTGGGTCGAGAGAGATGGACTTGACCGCCTCAACTGGTTTGAAGTTGCCGGTGTGCCGCTTCGCATCGGGCGCCTCCTTGGAGAGGCGTTCCAGGTCGGCGATGAGGGCCTCGGACTCGGCGAGAGCCTCGGCGTACTCCACGCACTCCACGTCGCATTCGTACGAGTGGCGGTACGTGGATCCGATGGTGATGATCCCATTCGGGCCTGGCATCTTGAGCTTGAGGTAGGTGTAGTTGGGGACGACCATGAACTTGGCGTAGCGTGGTCTTCCCAACACCGCATGGTAGGTTCCTCGGAACCCGACGACCTCAAAGGTGAGAGCTTCCTTTCGGAAGTTAGAGGGAGTTCCGAAGCAGACGGGTAAGTCGATCCGTCCGAGGGGTAGGATTCGCTTCCTAGGCGCGATCCCGTGGAAGGGTGCCGCACCGGCCCGGACTTTGGACCGATCAACCCCTAAGAGTTCTAGGGTCTCGGCGTAGATGATGTTAAGGCTGCTGCCTCCGTCCATGAGGACCTTGGAGAGCCTAACATTGCTGATGATCGGATCGACGATGAGCGGGTACCTTCCTGGGCTTGGCACGAAGTCGGGGTGGTCGCCTTGGTCGAAGGTGATAGGCTTGTCGGACCAGTCTAGGTAGACTGGCACTGCCACCTTCACCAAGCAGGCTTCCCGGCGCTCCTGCTTGCGGTGCCGAGCCGAGGCGTTCGCTGCTTGCCCACCGTAGATCTTGAAGCAGTTATGGACTTTCAGGAATCCCTCTTCCTTGCCGCCCTCCTTCTTGTCGTTGTCAAGGCCCTTGCCATCCTCCGCCGGGGGCCCGGTCTTATGGAAGTAGCGCCGGAGCATGACACATTCTTTGAGGGTGTGCTTGACGGGCCCCTGGTTATAGGGGCACGGCTCTTTGAGCATCTTGTCGAACGCGTCGGCCCCTCCACGAGGTTTCTGAGGGTTCCTGTGCTCGGCCGCAGCGACGAGATTCGCGTCTGCGGCGTCGCGCTTCGCTCGCGACTTGTTTTTAGCCTTCTTCTTCGTGCCCCGCTGGGCGGACGCCTCAGGGGCGTCTGTCTTCGGCTCCCCCTGAGGCTGCTTGTCCTTCCGGAAGATGGCTTCGACCGCCTCTTGACCCGAGGCGAACTTGGTGGCGACGTCCATCAGTTCGCTCACACGGGTGGGAGTCTTGCGCCCCAGTTTGCTCACCAGGTCTCGGCAAGTGGTGCCGGTAAGGAAAGTCCTGATGACATCCGAGTCGGTAACGTTGGGCAGCTCGGTGCGCTGCTTCAAAAACCACCGGATGTACTCTCGGAGGGACTCCCCTGGCTGCTGGCGGCAGCTTCAAGGGTCCCACAAGTTCCCAGGGCGCACATACGTGCCTTGGAAATTCCCCGCGAAAGCTTTGACTAGATCGTCCCAGTCGGAGATCTGCGCAGGAGGCAGATGCTCCAGCCAGGCTCGAGCGGCGTCGGAGAGGAAAAGGGGTAGATTACGGATGATGAGGTTGTCATCATCTGCCCCTCCCAACTAGCATGCCAGTCGGTAGTCCGCGAGCCACAGCTCCGGCCTCGTCTCCCCCGTGTACTTGGTGATAGTAGTCGGGGCTCGGAAACGGGCAGGGAACAGCGCTCGTCGTATGGCCCGGCTGAAGACTCGCGGACCGGGTAGTTCAGGCGAAGGACTGTGATCCTCCTCGCTGTTGCAGCGTCCCCCGCGCCTAGGATGGTAGCCTCGGCGCACCTTCTCGTCGAGGCGGGCCCGATGGTCGAGATGGTGGTGCTCGTTGCCGAGGCGTTCCCGGGCAGCGGGCACCTCGTCCTGTGTGCGCTCGGGATGGACCGAGGCTTCCTGAATGCGCCGGGAGGACACCTGCGGGAGGCGGAACTCTCGGCTCGTCGAACCGCAGCGCCTTCCAGGAGATTCTTGAGTTCACCCTGAATACGAGTCCCTCGGTGGTGGATGGCTCCAGCATGGCCCGAAGCAGCATCACCGCTGCAGCTAGGTCCTGGCCGGACCCGCTGATGGCCGGAGGCAGCGCTGCCCTGGCATTATCGACGATGCGGCACCAGATGTCTTGGGCCTGATGACAGGCTTCTCCGGCGAGTGATCGGCCTGCCCACTCCTGTTCGATGTTCTGTCGGAGCTGTACAAGCCGGCCTGCTTCCCCGTCGACCCGGGCCTGCATCTCACGGATTTGCTCGAGCTGTATGTCCTAACCCCCCGCATGGACTGGGACCACAGCTAGCTCCCGCGGGATGTCAACGCGAGATGCGGGCCCAGGGGGATCGTCAACCTCTGGCATACCGAGGTGGTTGTCTTCGTTGTGATCTCCTAGATCGACGTGGAAACATTCGCGACTTGGGCCGTAACCCTCGTCGTCAAGGTCATGGCCATCGTCAGAACAGCCGGAGAGGCAGTGGTCACATGCGGACATGAAGCCCCGCATGGCACCGGGGTCATTGAGGGCAGAGAAATCCCAACCGGAGCCGGGGTCGTCCTCTTCCTCAGAACCCGCCGGTCCGAAGGTTGAGACGGCTGTCAGTCGGTCCCAGGTCGACCACATGTGGTACCCCGGAAGGTTTGGATACGCCTTTACGAAGGCGCTCACCATAGCGGGGTCGCTAGGTGGATAGAAGCTGAACCGAAAAGGTATGGGATGGAAAACGGACGGTACCTCTTGGTCGTTGGACGATGGTGAAGTCGCGTCGAGGGCGGAGCACACCATCATCTCAGGTACGAGGGTAACGCCCAGCAGATCCTTTGCGAGGGTGCTGGCGTCATCAGTCCGCTTGGGGCTGACACGTCGCGGGGATGTGACACCCGCCATCGTCTCAGGTGCGAGGACAATGTCCGACATGTCCTGCGGGGGAGTGCCGGCGTCGTCGACTCGCTCTGGTGCGACGACCGATAAGGTGCCGCCTCCTGCGTGGCCATGGTTGCCCCGTCTCCGCCTCCTCCGACGAGGAGGGTGGCGGGGACGACCGGAGTGCTCCTCTTCTGCCGTGGGGAGATGCTGTCGTAGAGCTCGCCGCCGCCGGGCGAGTCGAAGACCGTCGTTGTCGTCACGCCGCGGGGGGAGGAGTACCAAGTCGTAGCTACCGTCGAGGGACATGAACTCGAGACTCCCGAAGCGGAGCACCGTCCCGGGCTGGAGAGGTTGCTGAAGACTCCCCATCTGGAACTAAACGGGAAGGTGTTCGTTAACACGCAGCAGGCCCCTACCTGGTGCACCAATTGTCGGCGTTTCGACCCCAGGGGGTCCCTAGACCGACGAGTGAATTGTCGCTGCGTGTCCCTGCCCAGATGGGTTGGTGCGGGATGGAACACAAGATGTGGGACAAGCCTTGTATTATCCTGCACCAGGGGTGCCTGTAACACCCAGGTGTTACCCTGGCTAGAGCCACTTTGGCACTAGAAGCTGTGATCACAAAAGATAAAGGCTTAGGGCAGCACATAAGAACTTTGGGGCTCATGTGCTAATCAAGTTGCCCATGACATAAGAAACATTACCCTAAATCCTTGCACACTTGCTATCTTGGACAATAGGGGGAGAAGAACCCTAGATCTCTTCAAAGCCCTACCTTCCAAAACCCTAGGTAAGGGGGGGGAAGAGAGTGATCAAGTGGGTAAAGCATGTGTAACTTTTACCCAAACCCTAAGCAACATTATAACTACCAATTAGGAGAGGGAAATATTGCAAAAGGCCCCTGGAGAAACCCCAATTCAAATCTCCAAGTGGAGAGAGAGCTAGAGCTCTCTATTTCCCTCTAAGTCACATTTTAGCCCTAATTCAAAGACCAGCCGTGTTCACTTTGAAAATGGCGCCAAAACCACTTGAGTTCTATACCAAAAATGTGCTATACCACTTAAGGCACCCCCTGGAAAATTTTGAAACCGAGACTTGGACGTTTGACAGGTTTTGACATCGGTTTTGTCGCGGTGTGGGCAGTGAGACAAACCAAACTTGGCGCCTGTCTATCTCCTAACCTAGGGCGTATCCTCCCTTGGAACTCACATGAACTAGGTAGCTCTAGGTGCAGGGAAGAGATCTCCCACAGGCGACATGGCAAGATTCGTACGCTTGGTCGCTCAGCAGAGCGAAGAACACGGGCAGAAGCAACGCGCCACGTGTTCGACGCGCTCTGAGCTCGCCAGAGCACGCCCGCGCGTGCGCCCCTCGTGCCCGCGTCGCGCCAAACGGTCAAGCCAGCGCTCTGGTACGCGCCCGCGCCTATAAAACCCTCCCAAGCTTCGACCATACCCGTCCGCACCCACCCGACACTCGCCGGAGCTTAGTTCGCCGTCGTTGGCCCGTGCGCAGCTTGTCCGCGGCCACCCAGTCCCCCTGCCACCGTAGACTGGCCCGCCCAGCCATTTCCAGCCCCGTCCAGCCCTCGGAGAAGATTGTGCACACCTCCGTGAGACTCCCCGAGCAAGGAATCGGAGTTTCCTTCGCCGGAGAAGCCAGTCCACACTCGCCGGAGCTCTCGACCCCGCCGGAGTACGTGGACCGGGTAAATCACTCCACCACCCTTCGATTCCTCGTGCACACAATCGCTGCGTGACCCCGTAATGCTCACCGTGCCGTCGGATTGAACCAGATCGCCGTGGTTTGGCCGGTATACTCGCCGCCGACGAGGATACCCGCCTGCACGCGTGGACCGGGCGATTCCGGCCATCTCCGACGACGAGCCGTACCTCGTCGTGACCGCCAGAGCCTCCCCGAGCCGACCCCACCCTTCGCCGGACCTCCCTCGCCGCCGGTAAGCCGCGCCGTCCTTTCCTTCCTACGGCTACTGTCCTGTTTAGGGGAGGGACCGCGGGTGTGAGGAAGAGAACCCTGGGGGGTTAAGTGTAAAGCCCAAGACTCACATGAATAGTGGCCTGAGGGTAGATCTGCGAGATTTGAATCCGTTTAACCCCAGGGGTCTCGGCGCAAACTGTTTTTCCAGTAAAGCTTTAATAAAATCTGTTTTAAATTCAAACAGAAACTTTAAAAACCCATAACTTCTGTTTGGTTTATCCCAATTTAGTCAAACTAATTTTGCCAGACTCTAAATAAGATAACCTGTCTAAGAAAAATATGAAACCCCATAAGCACTAGGGAAAAATATAAGGTTCTGATTTATTTTCAGTTTTGGCCAAAAGCTTAATAATAGCAAGAAAAATGGTTGCACTATTTAACTAGGGTTAGAAAAATTTGGAGAAGTTTATATCTACCCACTGACCTAGTTAAAAATGTTAAACCTCTCTGTCCATTACATTAAGATAATTTTGACCCCTTATTCTATAATATGCTTAAGTTTAAGGAAAATAGAAAAAGTGATATAAATGATGAACCAGAGAGCACACCTATTTTTGTTGAGATACTTAGTCAATGTAGTTCACTGGAAAAATGTAGCATACCCTGTTGTAGTGTAAAATAAGCAAGATACCTTTTAAATGAAGAAAATAGGGATAACTTAGAAAAACCCTACAAAAATACCCCTAAGGTGAAACCTCCCCAAACCCTAGGATAACTAATGTGTTGATAATAAGAACTTAAGAAAAATCTGAAATCTGTTGTTTGATATTTTTCAAATGACAAGTTAGTTCTAATCACTCTTTTTGCACCAAAGTTTAGAAATTCACCATTAATTAACCACCATGTTGCTCTCTGTCATTTTTGGTACAAGAGCTTTTTATCACTACTAGAGGCCAGCAAAATTAACCATTAGGTCAGAAACCACTTTAATAAAGGACTGGTAGTGTAAAGTGGCCCATTTTGCCTAACTATTGTTATTTTTGTTTAAAGCCTAGCTTTTACACTTTAAGCCTCAAATTATCAAAACAAGCTAGTATAGCCAGTGACAACCCACTGTAATTTTTACAAAATTTTTGGAAATTTTTTAAACTACTGTCATAGTTCAAACCCTACTAGAAACCCTAGGTGGAAATTAAGAAAGGAAAATGAATGATGGAATTTAATGTCCTCCTAAGACCTTTATAATTGTCCACTAAAATCTATAAAGGCAATACAAATCCAATATGTTATTTTTAAAAAGAAAACCTAAACCTAAAAGGGTGATAAGTCTATGTATACCACTAGAAGACCCTCGTAGCCAAGAAACCCTAAGTTAACTCTTGACTTACTTTCTGTAGCTAAATATTCTTAAATCTTGCATAATTATAACATACATGTTCATTGCATTCGATAGACTGTAATCTTGCTGACGGAGAGTACGTCCTCGTGCCGGAGCAAGGAGCTACCCAGGAGGTTGCCCCAGACCCAGCACCAGAGCCTGCACCAGAGGACCTGCCTGCCACTGCTTTGGAAGGCAAGCCCCGGTTTTATGCATAACCGTTTATATATGCTATTTTACTACACTTAATGTTTGTAGGCTTGTACTGTGCACTTAAGTGTAGGAGTTGTTTGGAACCTTAGTTGCATGAACTCAGGATTTCCTTTTGAGATGGATACTAGTATGCTAGGTCGAGTAGCTGCTTTATTAAGTAGGATCTCGGTAGAAGTCGAGTGATTTTTCTAGCACTCGCGCGAGGTCAGGAATTGGTTGTATCCACTTTCCTATCATATTGATGTTGGTTTGTGGGCAACAATCCATGGGGATTGGTTGTCCACGGGATGAAAAGTTGATTAAGGATTAAGGTGTGGTACCGTGAGTCAAGCGTTTGAATGTACTAAACACATACCGAGAAATATGGTAAATCGGTAAGCCTAGTACCTGAGTGAACCTGCCCGCAGACATACCTCCTCACGCGACCTGAGACGTAGTCTCCCATTCCGGTTATGGTGGGTACAAGTGCGGCCACTGCACGACGGCCAGTCGGGGTCAGTGGGGCATTGTACGCCAAGGCGGTGAGCCCTGATCTGTTGCCAGGGAATCGATGGGGACGGTTGATGTGTGTGGGGACGGAGTGCCCCTACATGTCGTGTGTTTAGGTTTACCTTGCAAGAATAAAAACTCGATTCGAATCGTCTGCTTCTCGCAGCTAATGAGACTGCTTGATCCATGCTGCTACATTGAGTAACAAGTGGAACTGGTTGAGATGATACAAACTGTTGATTGCTAATAATGCTTGCTACTATGTATGAATAGATAGTACACTTTTAGCCTTAAGAGAGTCACACTTAATTTTGATTAAGTTAAAATCTTGATTTAGAAACTCAGCTAGTGCTTTTGGCAACCAAACCCCACAGCCAAACAGCTGCATGTCTAGAGGTAGAGGAGTATAGACTCCTCACACCGGGTAAGTCTAGCTGAGTATTAGTATACTCAGCCTTGCTTGTGGCATAATTTTTACAGGTTCTCTGGAGGACATGGTTGCTGGAGTGACTTGGCCATCCACCCTGCCACCGGGTTGGACCGTCGAGTGGGACCCTGCCTCGGCTGAGGAGGAGCATGAGGAGTGATGGGATAGGCTTCCCCATCTCTCCATTTATTTGTCGTTAGTTTATTTCCGCTGCACTCCAAAACAATGATGGCTACTTTTGCGAAAACTCCGATGGTGACAATGGTGATGTAATAATTTAATACTCTTCCATGTATGGTTTTATGCTTTATTGTATTTGCTCTGTGACTCACCATCGAGTGAGATTGTGGTACTTGATCCTGTCAGTGGCCGTGTCGGACTAGATCCGAGGAGTTGACGGGTTATTCCTATTTAAGTGTGGTCTAGCCTCTAAGGCAGGGCTTGGGCACTTAAGTTGGAATAATTCGGGCAGTTCCGCCACAGTGCCGCTCGCAGTAGGGGTTACAAGCGCGTCGCGTGAGAGAGAGGGGGACACAGAGCTCGTCCGCCGCTTCCCTCGCGCGAACCCCCCTCAGGGTGGCCCTGGACCTCCCTTTTATAGAGGCAAGGAGAGAGTCCAGTCGTACAACGGGGGGCGTAGCTATGTGCTAACGTGTCCGGCAGTGGAGTGCCTAAGCCCTGTGTACATGCCAACGTGGCCGTTGGGGGAGAGCTTGGGCCCTGTACATGTGATGGCGTGGCCGCCGGAGGAGCGCCTGAGTCCCGTAGGAGCACAGCTGGTAGCACGGCAAGGATCCTGTTGACGTCTCCTTGCTGTCGTAAGGGGCTGAGAGTCACCGGCGTCATGGCGCACGCGGGGCACCATCATTACCCGTCGTCGGGGTAAGCCAGATGGGACACCGGTCTTGTTCTTCGTAGCCTGAGCAGGCTAGGAATAGGGAAATGATGTATCCCTTGTTAGCGCGGTCGGTCCGAGCCCAGGGTCGGTCGAGGCGGAGACTTCTCTTGAGGCCAAGGCCGGGGTCGGGCGAGGACGCGATTCCTCCCGAGACCGGGGTCGAGGCCGAGTCCGGGGGTCGGGCGAGGCAGAGATCTCCTTCCGAGGCCGGAGCGTGAGGTCGGGCGAGGCGGAGCTTCCTGTTGCGCCCGAGGCTTGAACTCGGTGGTTGATCGTGACTTGTTGTCAGTCGTTGCCGGGGTGGCTGACACGACAGTCGGAGCGGAGCGAGCGGCGCTGTTTTCCTGTCATATCGGACAGTAAAGAAGAGGGGCGAAGTGACTGCGGTCACTTCGGCCTGGCCGACTGAGGCGCGTGTGTCAGGATACGACGTCAGGCATCCCCTGCATTTAATGCGCCTGCGAAGCGGTCGGTTGGTGAGACGGTATGGCCAAGGTTGCTTCACAACGAAGCCTGCCCGAGCCGGGCCTCGGGAGAGCCGAGGGGGCACCCGCTGTCTGAGGAGGCCCTTGGGCGAGGCGTGAACTTGTCTGGGACTACTGTTCCAACCCGAGGCTGGGCTCGAGTGAGATCGTGTCCCTCGGGTAGACAAATCCTTGGCTTGAACCGCACCTGTCAGTTGGTCTGAGGGTGTTTACCAGCCATGATTAGGAGTGTTGGGGGTACCTCTAATTATGGTACCCGACATCTAGGTTAGCAACCCCTAGGCCACCTAGCTCCTTTGGTTGACAAATAATCTTCTACTTCACAAGCCTGTATTTCTTTGTGTGAGAGTCTCCTTGCCAAAAGAATCTAGATTGAATAACATCCAATTTCCGTCGCACCCCCACTGGTACCTCAAAGAAAGGCATCATGAAAATTGGAAGGTTGCTTAGAACTGAATTAATAAGGACTAATCATCCTCCCGAGGATAGAAATTTTCCTTTCTAGTTACTATGTTTTTTCGTGAACCTATCAATGACACATCACCACTCACTATTTCTCAACCTGCGATGCGTCATAGGAATCTCGAGGTATATAAAAGGCATCAAGCCAATACCACATCAAAAAATATGTGAATAATGTTCATCCCATTCCTTAGCAATCCCATAACAAAAATGTCACTTTTATGAAATTTAATTTTTAGACATGACAATTGCACGAATGTGGTCAAAAATAATTTCACATTACGAGCATATTCCAAGTTATGATCCCTAAAAACCACCGTATCATCTGCATATTGGAGTTTGGAGACCTCCATCTACCAAATGAGGCACTACCTCTTGAAATTGACCCACTGCTTGGGCTCTAGAAAAAAGAATCGCCAACATATCCACAACAATATTAAAAAGGATCGGTGGGAGGGGGCCACCCTATCGCACGCCTTTGTGTGTACTAAAAAAGGACCTATATCATGATTGACCTTCACCCCAACGTGCCATCATTAAACTATAGATAGAATCCAAGTGCACCATTAAGGTGAGAAAACTTTCGTGCACAAAGCTTGTTGTAGAAAATCCCATTTAACTTTATCATAAGTCTTTTCGAAGTCTAAGTTTTGAATTATGGGCCATAACATTTTTCTATATAGCTCATGCATAGTATCATGAAGCACAATAACCCCTTCGAGAATGTTTCGTCCAGGCATAAGGTCTAATAAACCTATCTGCGACCATTCTGATTCTATTTGAGAGAACTTCAGTAATTATCTTGAAACTCACATTTATCAAACAAATTGGTCGGCACTCCTGAATTTTGATAGCATTACCCTTCTTAGGAATTAGGGTAATGATCCCAAACTTTAGACTATGCACAAGAAGACTATTATTGTGTAAATCTATGAACAATGTCATCAAATCTTTCTTGATGACTTCCTAAAAAGCTTGATAAAACTTGACTGGGAATCCATCTGGTCCAGGAGCTTTATTATGTTCCATATGAAAAACAGCTTCCCGAACCTCTTCTATAAAGAAGGGTGCAACTAAAATATCATTTTCCGCCTTAGAAACTTGGTTGATATAGTGAGTAAACGATTCATTCATTTGAATCATGTTTTGATTGGGTTTCCCAAAGCAACCTTTGTAATAGTCAGTAATGTGACTTCTGAACCCCACTTCTTCTATGCGGACCCCATTATCATATCCTAGACTATATATTCTTTGTTTTTGGTGTTTGCCATTTGCCACTAATTAGAAGTATTTTGTGTTATCATTCTCCCTCCAACAGATGTTTCACTTTCGTCCGCCGGAACATACGGATTTCCTCCTCTCTCAAAATAGAAGTGAGTTTTTCATTAAGGTAAAGTTTCATATCTAACTCATTAGGCTATAATGTAGATAGGAATATGATGTAGCTAGATTGCTGCAGTAAACCATATATATAATGCATCACGTTGGAGTCTAAAATTCATAAAGGACCTGATGATATATGATGTCGAACAGCTGATTGTTTAATTTCTAGGTAAGCGCGGTCTAATAATTTAATTTAGTCGGTACGTATTACTGAGACATGACATGATGTGTATCCATGCATGACCAAATGAAATGGTTCGTTCTGTAAAGATGAAAGCAGCAGGCAAGCAAGCAGCTAGCTATTTGTTGCCGTCCTGCTGCTCCTGGTGGCGCTGGTCGTCGTGCTTGGCCTTCTGCTCCACCTCCGACGACACCAGCTCCTCCTGTTCCGTGTCGGGTGGTGACCTGTGGTCGAGCCAGGCGATGATGTCTTGGAAAACGGCTTGGATGTTGTCGGGCGACTCGCCGGAGGTGAGGGCGTGCCACATGCCCGGATAGAACTTGAGCGTCTTGTCCTGGCTCGCCGCCGATTGGTACAGCAGCTCGCTCACCGACGGGTCCGTCACCTTGTCTGCCCCGCCGTGCACGATCAGGAACGGCAACGACACCTATACACGCACGGAACATATATAAATATATATAATTCAACAATCAGCATGTCATAATTGTCAGTATATATAAGAATACTATTTTTTTTAGCTTTCTCACTGCTATTTTCTCTAAAAACTTGTTTTACCAAACTTTTGTGATAATAGATTCAGCTCTACGTTAAAACTCTAGCTTCCCAGATGTGTAACTTAATCGACCAACAATATATGTGCCTTGAGGGTTGTTCACGACGCCAATAGTGTCGTTGTCCCAGGGATAAGGATTGGATTGTGCTTTCAGCAAGAGAGAACCATCAAGGTGGGATGAGGAGGCACCTTCAATAAAGTATATGACGCACATATATGCGTCATTGTCATGGCTCCACATCCACTCCAATCTCCATCACACCCTTACCAACAACTTAAGCATAGTAGGGTCTGGTGTAGATGCTAGATGATGTAGCGTAAAAAGTTGGAATGAGGGGCATATACTTAAAAATCGATAGTTGTTTTGTATAAGTTTAATCATGCCCAAAATGATTTGGCTCGAAACTATGCTAAACTTGTGTTCTTTAATTAGGATAGAAAAAGTATCTTTGTATGTATGAGAGTGAGAGGGTCTAAATAATATAACCACCGTAATTCCAATCACTGACCTCAATCCTAGCTATCCTAAGGATAGTTCCTCCATTTTATTACATTTTAGTCCCTAAATTATTAAATACGGAAACTAAAACTCTATTTCAATTTTCGTATTTGACAATTTAGAGACCAAAATTAAATAAAATAGATAGATTAAAAATTAGTCTCTAAAAACCAAATACCTCTATGTCGATCTAGAGTTTGTTTTCAGTCAATTTTTATGTGTTTCATCGGATACCTAAAAAATGTTTTCATAGTAGGTATATAACTCTCTTCCTAATTAATGGAAACAGGTAATTGTTTTTTAAGTAATGAAAAATACAGGTACAGGGAATGTCGTGCTAGTATTGGACTGTATATTTGGGTGCAGTAATAATTTGTGATCCTTTTGCCTGGTTAAAAAAGATTACTCCGTATTATTAGTAAACATGTCGGTGATGGACGACCAAGCCACTAATTTAATTGGTCAACTGGAATGAAAGCGTTGAATAGGTTGGTAGATCTCCATCCACATCTATATATCTCGTGAATCACATCATTATAGTTATTATTATTATAATTAATAATAATACTGTGAGAAGATGACGACGGCCGAAGGGCCACAGCATATCATGCGCATGTGATTTTGTATTGGGAGAATAAACAGATAATAATACTAATGATGAAGAAAAAAGAAATTAAAGACAATAAAGTATATTATATATATAAGCAGGAAGAAGATGATGGATCTAGAACGGATTCTCCTGATCCTGACCTGGTGGAGGAGGTTGTGCTCGAGGTCCAAGCTGACTTTGAGCAGCTCGTAGGCGGTCTTGAGTCGCGGCTTGTCCTTGTAGCAATAAGGGTTGCTGCGGATCTCGTCCCTCTTCTCCTGGCTCCTGTACGCCGCGTCGATGACGTCGTTGCTGGGCACGATCTTCCACGTCGGGATGATGGTGGTCATGGCCCTGAGGATGTTGACCACCAGAGGGTGAGGCCGCATGTCGTCGGCGATCTTGCACATGGGCGCCACCAGCACGGCGCCGCTCCAGTACTCGGGGCGCCGGCGGTGGAGGAGGAGAGCCACGGCGCCGCCCATGGACTCCCCGAGCAGGAACCGGGGGCAGTGGTGGGCGTCCTTGGACTGCGACTGCGCCGCCGCCGCCACCACCGAGGTGAAGTACTCGTCGCAGTCCTGCACCAGCGCGTCGAAATCCGGCACGTAGCCCTGCAGCCCGTCGGAGCGGCCGTGGCCCTCGTAGTCCAGGCCGTAGACGGCGTAGCCGGCACGCGCCAGGCGCTCGCCGGTGCCGCGCATCGTCACGCCGCACTCCACGGCATAGCCGTGGCAGAGGAAGACGAGCGCCTTTGGAGCTGGAGCCCTCCCCCTCTTGCCTGCAACTGCCGGCATCCATCTGCATGCGAAGAGGCTCATCCCCCGCGAGTTCCTCACGTACTCCTACCATGCATACCAGATTAGTTACGACTAGCGGAATGATAGATCCGTGAACCATGGATGGATGGACGACGGGGTCTCGATCGTGTTACCGATTCCATCGATAACCTAGGTACGTACCTCTTGGTACTCGTGGTCCAGGACCACCTCGCCGCCGTCGTCTGGCCGGCCGCCGTTGTTGCTGCTGCTCGTCATCACGGTCCTGCCGCCGCCCACCGCCCGCCTCCTCCCGCCGGAGAGAAGAAGGACGATTCGACTCTCCAACTGCTGCTTTCAGGGCAGGGGCAGGGGCAGGGAACCAAGACAACTCCTTTCAGGGCAGGAGCAGGGAACCAAGTCGAAACAGAGGAGAGTTTGACCTTCTGGATGATTGATATGGAGTATATATGAGGCTATGCACGTAGCAGGGTAAATATATATATACAGTTATACGCAGGATTATACGGTCCAAAGTCAGCATGCGTGCGCACAAGATCTTTATATTTAAAGCGAGCCAACGAATTTGAATCAATCTCAATCTCAATCTCAATTCTCAATTCAACAACCGCAGCAGTCCAGCTGACGAAGGAGACCTCCCAACCAAGTCCGAAAGCCAAGCCAAAAGAGGACCGGGTCCAACGGGAATTACACAAAGCTCCATCTATATCCATCCATACATATATAAATCATACGAGTTCGTTGCTGATGTATTTTATTTATTAGAACAAAAAATAACTACCTTGATGGTGGCCTATGGCACTACGAGAATCTCACATATGTCAACACCATCCATCTTTTCACACCTGTCGAACAGATACATGTCATCTTTCCATACATTTACACCCAACTAAGTAACTACAAGTCAGGCCTCACATCAACAAATTAAATATAAAAATCTAGTAACTACATCTGGTTTACTAGCATCTACCTTTACAAGATGATACTACATATTCTCTCTACAAAATAAAGATATGTATTACCATATATTCGATGTTTTTGGGCTTAAAACATTGTCCTTCTCTGGTACTACTAGAAAGAGCGACTTTTTACCGTTGTCGTCCGTCGACATTTTCGGAACGCAAATAACCCTTATATTTCTTTATAATAAATCTGCGGTACAAATCTGTCTCAAGAGCTAGTTTGCTCCAATCCTCTCCAGTTTTGTGGCTCCCAAATTAGAGAACGTATCTGGTGCAAACCAACCTCTCTATACAACCGTGCAAACTTTTAATCTGAACCATATGATATTGATCCAAGGGGGGCATGCGGGGGAGTGGGAGGGGGATTTGAAAAAGTGTAATTAGCAGCGGGTAGTTAAGTGTAAAATTATCCACGCCCCTGTGTCCCTTCGATCAACATCATGTGACCCAGATTAGAAGTTTGCACGGTTGCACGGAAGGGTTGATTTGCACCAGATACGTTCCGTAGCCCCAAAGAGAGAAGGAGGAGCATGTGTGCGTTGTACGGTCACGTCGCCTCGTGTAGCACCAAAATTCTAATTTTGAGATTTAAGGAAATTCTTTAGAGATTTAAAATTTAAAGTGTCTTTTAATAAATTTATGAAATAGAGCTAGTTTCCTAAAGCTGAATAAATGGTAAATACTAAATTTTGGCTATGTATTTAAACTATTTTTTTAATTAAATAGGTGGCGAAATACTTTATATTCATATTGTCTAAATGGAATAAATAATAAAAATATATTATTGCATCATGCTAGATTTTGACTGTGCATTTTGTTTGAAATAAAAATCCAAACTCAGATTTGAATTTGAATCCGATTTGAAGTAGGAAATAGAATTTTTTTAAAAAGAAGAAGAACATCTACATCTCTCAGGTCCAAACCTCCTCTCAGCCCAGTCTACCTACCCCCTAACGCTCGGCCCAGCTCACCTCTGAACCTTAGCCCACCTCCACCTTGCGCCTGAAAACCACGCCGACACGCGAGGCCCTCCTGCCAGCCTCCCGATATCGTTCACACCGCGCGCTGCATTGCCTTGCCCTTGCGTTAACTGTACCGTGGGGCCGAGACGTCAGCTCGTCCTCCCACGCACCCCACATTCGTTGACGTGTGGTGTCACACCCGTTTTAAGGGATAAAGCCGGGTGCATCTCATACATGCGCCAAAGAAGACAACATATATAATAATAGAGTGTATAGAGATAAATTTCACAATATAATCAGAGTATTCATTACATAGAAGAAGTCTTACAAAATAATAGATAAATATAAAACGAACTAAGGTCCATCCTTGGTGCCAATAAGTCAACTGGGAGACGCCACCTAGATCAAGTCGAACTCCTCGCTATGAGGCTCCTCTTGAACCACCTGTTCTTCTCCTGTGGTGAAACCAGTAAGGGTATGAGACAGCAAGGGTGAGCTCACGCATGATCATAGCTCAACAAGTTGTGGGGAAACCTGTCGGTGTTTTGGGTCCGACCGCACACCTGGGGTTGCCGCTCGAGGTGTTTTAGGAGTAGGACGGTGTCGCCGACTGTAGCTGAATGGTTCGTGCCGGATGCACGAGAGACAATGGACAGTGTTTACAGGTTCGGGCCGCTTTGAGATGCGTAACACCCTACGTCCTGGCGAATATGCTTTGTGTAATGGGTTACAAGGTAGAGAGTTGAGGTGGATGGCTAAGTAGTAGTGGAGTTGGGATCGATTGTCTCGAAGGGGTGCCCCTAGGCCTTATATATTTGACAGTGAGGCAATACAAGCCGATATGATAACAACGTGCACCTAAAAGATAGTGAACTGTTTGAGCTTATCTCCCTATGATTCGGCCGACTTATCCTCGCCCGGTTCCGTTGTGCAGGGCTCCAGCGCGGGAAAGTCGGGTCTTCTGTTGCGGTCACTTGTTCAGCGCGGTGGGGCCGTCCGGATTTGCGCCAACCCGGCCTTATGTCAATCTGCTTCGCTGGTCGTTCTTCCCTAGGCCCATGAAGGAGTGACCTCACGGGTTATTGGGCTCTTGGGCCTTTCGTGAGGTCTTTTATCCTTCGAATGGACCCGGGGGATATCTGTCCCCCACAAGCCCCCGATCTTTGGGTTGATTTTGAGATAATCGGCCCAAAGATCCTAGGACCAACTTGCAGGCTTTGTTTACGACAAGAAATGCTTCTCAGGCAGTTTGGTGAAAACGATTTCTTACTGTCTTCTTCTGCTTTGCTTCACTCGAAATCTGTAGTTTTGCCTCATACTTGTGCCTTAGAGGTCGACATTTCATTTTGTAGGACTTTGAATTTCATTGGGTGCACCGGAGGTGCACCCAATGGGTGTAGCCCCCGAGCTTCGAGTGGATTCTGGATAATAATCCACTCGAAGGTCTTCATCAGAAATCACTTTTATTTCCCACTTGCACTTTGGTTGGAGGTCAGCCTTGTCTTTAATCTTGCCCTATGCCTTAGAAGTCGGAATTATCTTGGCTTAAAATGGTGATCCATGGGGTGCACCGAAGGTGCACCCAATGGGTGTAGCCCCCGAGCTTTGAGTGGATTTTTGAAAACAATCCTCTCGAAGGTCTTTATTTCGTGTCCTTTTGCCGAGAGTCATATTTTCTCTTTTTTTGAATGCCTTAGAAGTCGGCATTATGTCATCCATATTATGCTTTAGAGGTCAGCATTATGTCATCAATATTATGCATCCGAGGTCAGCATGTATTTTGTCTTTTGCAGCCGAGTTCGTGATCCGCCCATATCTCGCTAGGTGGTGCAATTTATTTGCTCTGTGACTGATTGGACATTTGATGGACGTTCCCTGGCTAGTCTTCACGTTGCTTCCGTCGGTCAGATTTTGTACTTCACCGGCTATATTTGGCTTTCCTTTGATCCTTACTGATATCTTATTTTTGTCTTGAGGTGTTCATTGCATGCCCTGCACGGATGTGACAGTTTTGAAAAATATACTGATAATTCCTGGGCGTCCCCCCCCCCAATGGGTGTGGGCAAGGGACGGCTTGGTACGCTGACTGTTTTAGCCGGCTGCTTCTGAGTAGTAATGTGATGTGACGACGGGCGTAATCATATCATCCGCGCTGTTGACTGGAGTCCCAATGGGTGTTGCGTTGCGTGAAACGGCGTCAGCCGCCTGACGTGTCTTCAGACGGGTTGAAGTGTGTATTGAATGCTTCGCGACTGTTCAGTGACCGTGGTTGGAGGTGAACGGTTGCCTTCTTCTTCTATAAATAGTACCTTTGCCTCTCTGGTTTTTTTCACATCTCTTGCTGTTCTCCGCTGCTTACTTTCTTCCTCTCCTTGCATTTCCACCATGGGCAAGAACAACAAACGCAAGCGCGAGTCGACCCCTCCATCAGAGGACTTTGGCGACTCGGAATACTCAGAGGAGGAGTTCTCCTCTGAGTTCAAGGGGTCTCCAGCTCCCGTCCCTCCCCCATCGTCGTCCGATGACTCGGACGACTCTCAGGGGATTACCGCGGAGGTCTAGACTTACATCCAGGTCGTCGAGCGCTCTAGGCTCGTGGGCTCGAATGAGTCGGAGTACTCCTCGGACGAGGAGGACTCGTCCGAGGAGGACGGTGGTGGCGATGGCGAAGGCGACGACGACGACGACGAAGGCGACGGCGGTGACGACGGTGACGGCGGCGGCAGGGGCGGTAACGGCGGCGGCAGGGGCGGCAACGGTAGTAGTAGTAGTAGTAGTAGTAGTAGTAGTAGTAGTAGTAGTAGTAGTAGTAGTAGTAGTAGTAGTAGTAGTAGTAGTATCAACTCATAATGAGTTGGTTTGTAAGTATTGCTACTTCCCTTAATGAAGAATGACTTTGTCTCCTCTTGTACCAATTACTTTGCTTCGTAGTAAGTCGATCTCTTATTTGTGGAGTTGATCCATTCGGAATAGTAACTGAATAATTCGGGCATCATATCGCCGCTTTAGGGGTGATGGCCGAGCTTATTATTGTCGATATTTACGCATTTGAAATAGAGTCCGAGTGATGATGAAACCATGCCAGCGTAGGAATAACTGTTGACCACGTCGGCGCTCTTAGATGCGACAGCCGAGTGACCTGTAACAACGCCAGCGTTTTTTAGAGATAACCACCGAGCGACTGAGGACATTGTCGGCGCTTTAGAGATAGCTGCCGAGCGACTGAAGACATCGTCGGCGCTTTAGAGGTAACCGCCGAGCGACTGAAGATATTGTCGGCACTTTAGAGATAAATGCCGAGCGACTGGAGACATCGTCGGCGCTTTAGAGGTAACTGCCGAGCGACTGAAGATATCGTCGGCACTTTAGAGATAAATGCCGAGCGACTGGTGATAACGTCAGCGTCTTAGAAATAACAGCCGAGTTAAAACGGGTCATGTCGGCCACTTTGAGGATAATAGCCGAGTGATGATGTGGCACACCGGGGTTTTAGAAGTAGCCGCCGGATGCCGACGTGGCACGCCGGTGTTTTAGAAGTAACTGCTGGGTGCTGACTGGGCGCTTTTGGAGACGGTATCTGACTCGGGAATATCCCGCATATACTGCGCTTTCAGCCGCCTCTGCTTTCCGTGCCCTAGTTCTTGCTTTCCTGCCTCCAGATCCTCTCTGCAATTCGGCTCTCGCTCTGTTCGCCAGTAGAGTTGATATGGCGCCCAAGAGAAAGGCCTTGAGTTTATCCGCTGCGGTAATTCCCCCCATCGACCCCAACAGCCAGTTGCCTTTCGCAGGTAACCATATGTCTGTTGTCTCCGAGCCTGACCTCCTCCACCTCGTGTCCATCGGGGTTCTTCCCCCGAGGGAGCTCTGTTCTTGGTGGATTTTCCATGGGGTCACTGTTCCGACAGAGGATACCCATGAATCCGTGATTTACGTTCCTTTTCTTCTCCGTGGTCTCGCTCTTCCTATTTCCCCCTTTTTCCGCGGCCTCCTTGATTTCTATCGCCTTAACTTGACCCATCTGAATCCCAATTCTATTCTGCAAATTTCCATTTACGTTCATTTGTGCGAAGCTTTTCTTGGCGTTCTGCCACATTTTGGACTATGGAAGTATCTGTATCACTGTCGCCCTGGAATGGCCGGGGGGCAGCATCAGCTGGTTGGGGGTGCTAGTTTAGAGATGCGCCGTGGAAGGAAGCCTGATTATCTTGAAATCCCTCTCAAGGACAGTATTAAGGGATGGCATTTGGAGTGGTTTATCGTTGAGAACCACGGAAATTCTCTCCCCCCACGGTCGGGGAGACAGCCGGATGTTCGCACTCCGAGTTAGACCGAGTCTCCCACGGATCAGGAGGTAGCTGAGGCGGGGGCTTTGCTTGCTGAAGTTGGACTGCTGAAGGAGAGGGGTTTGACTGCAGAGGCTGTGGTTGCTGATTTTGTTTTCAAGAATATTCAGCCGTTGAAGGACAGGGCATACCCGGCTTATCTGTATCGAGGTCTAGCTGATTCAACTCGGGGTACCAACAGAAAAATTCCCTCTGTAGACTTGGTGAACCGTCTTGAGATGATTCTTAGAGGCAAGGTATCAAATATTGGTGCCCCAGTGGCATACTCAGCATGGAACCTGCCTCCTCCCAAGGCCTTCACTCTTTTTGTGTCAAATCCACCTGTCGCTGATGGCGGTTTGGGCCTTAGAGTGCGACCCTCTGCCGAAGAAGTTAACACTTTGGTTGCCTCGCTCGGGGAAATTCCTGATGATGAACGGCAAGTCCACTTTGAGGTGCCTTTGGATCCTAGTGATGCGGAAATAAGTGCTATGCTTGATTTGCTGGCTGAGGACTCTCCTGATGCTGCTCCTACCGAGACATTGGTGGTGGCGCCTCTCCCAGAAGCTGGTACAACCTTGGATATTCAGAAGCCTGCCAGTGCTCGCTCGAGACGCCATTGCCGAGCCAATCAACTTGATTCTTCTGCTGATGAGCAGAAAAAGAAAAAGAGACGCCTCCGGCAAGTATCTAGTTTGGATCGAGGCGTTGGTCCTTCAGTTCCTGCTGCTGAGGAGGTTCCCGTGCCTGAATTTACTGATGCTGACCCCAATGGGTGTACTCCATCTGTCGCTGATCCCAATGGGGGTGTTGCCTGTGTTGCTGATGAAGACGACAGGGAGGAAGAAAATGAGGTCCCTCTGACTCGGAAAAACAGTCGGCAGTATATTGTCAGTGGGGAAAGTAGTGGGGTTCCTTCTCCTGCTCTGTCAGCTCTCGTTGGTCTACAGGAGTTATCTCTAGCAAACTTCGATCAGACTCTAGAAGATATGGTTCCAGAGGACCTATTATCAGAGCCAGCGGATGATGACGCGATGGATGTTTGTGATGATGTGTTCGACGCCGAGTTGGAATCATCCCGGGCAGCGTCCCGTGCCTCATCGACCTTAGAGCGCGGTCTTGAGGGTCAGGAGACTGACTTGGCTCATCTTGGTCCCATGGAAGTAACTGAGGGGCCTTCAGCCTTAGAGGCAGCTACTGCAGAGAACTTGGCCCTCAAGGATGGTGTTGATGCTTACCCAGCCCCCGAGGGTGTTGTCGAGGGTGACTCGGCTCGGGTGGGAAGTGCAAGCCACTGCCCAACCCCCGAGGGTACTGCCGGAGATGATCCGGCTCACGTGGGTAGCGCAAACTGTGACCCAGCCCCCGAGGGTGTCCGAGCGGGGTCTCCCTCTTGTACTTCCATGGACGTTCATGCGGGATCGCCTCCGCACTCCGGCTGCATAGTGGTAGCCCAAGCTTTGGACCAGGGAGTCGCTTTAGAGGGCAGCGTCCCCGCTGGCCAAGTTTTGAGCTCTGTTGATGGCACTGAGTTGGTTCCTGCTGGTTTGTTGCAAGCTGCTTCGGGTGGCGACCTTACGCCCGGTCATCAATTGATCTCTCACGATTTGGGAGTCCCTTCGTTCTTCTCCAACCTCCAGGTATTGTGATATATTTTAGCTTGATTTTTATACCGCATGAACTGCTGTTATTACATTTATCTGTTCTCAATATCAGGCATTGGTGGACGGGATGGCTAGTCAGCTGAGGTCGCAAGGTGTGTCTGTTCCAGAAGGAGCTTTGTCTCTGGCACGTTGGAATCCGGTGTTGCTTCAACAACATGTCTCTGTCTTGGAAGCGGCGAATGCTAGTTAGTGCTCTTTTGATTCCTTTCGTCTGCCTTATTGAATTGCTTCAAATTTTGACCCTTTCTGTTTGATTGTCTCCTGCTAGATATGACTCGGCAAATTTCCACTCTTGAAGAAAAACATTCTCGGGATCAAGCTGAACTGGTCCAGCGGTGTTCTGATTTTGGGGAAAAGCATTCCCAAAGTCAAACTGAGCTGGCCCAGGTCTCTGCTGCTCTAAATGCTGCTAACACACTGAATTCTACTCTTCGCGTTCAGCTTGATTCTGAAAAGGTGACTTGTGAAACTGCGCCTTGTATTGCTGTGTTCTTATTGCTGGCCTGATGTTTGAAAGAGTTGATTCTTGCTTGCAGGAAGAAAAACGTGCCCTTGTTGCTTCTCGCGATAATCTGGACAGACTGTATCGTGACTCTAGCAACTCGTTGACTATTCTGGAAAGGAGTCATCGTTTCACCATGGAGGAGTTAGATAATCTTCGCTATAGGATGCAGGAATCCACGGATGACGTGATCCGTCTCAGGCAGTTGATATCGGCTAAGGATGCTGCTATCAAGGAACTGCGCGCTTCCAAGAAGTCCATTGCCCAGGAGCTGGAGACTGCTCAATTGGCTGCCAAAGTTGTTGAAGAAACTTCCGTTACTCTGAGGGCCCAGCGCGACAGGGCTATGGATAAAGCCATTCGTGCGGGGCGGATCTTGATGAGGAGACCCGACGTAGTTGTTCCCGACGACATAAGGGCTGATGTGAATGCTGCTCCTGATTCCTCAAGTCGCCCGTCTTCGTCGGTTGCTCCTGAGAAAGATATTGCAAAATAGAGAAATATTTTGTGTCCTTTGATCGCGCAGTTAGCTTGGTCGGATATTTGCTAGAGGACATCAGTTCGGTATTTGAATGATATTGCTACTCTCCTATTGTTTTAGAATTCAATAGTGCATAAATTTGCAGTAGTAAAAATACTGAGTGATGGCTTTGAGACTTGTTTACGGGGTATAGAAGTCACCCCTATATGAGTAATCGTAAGCATGCGAGATCGCCTTAAGTCGTTACTGACTTAAATCGATTGCTTTTGTTAGTAGGGTATAGTGGTCACCCTGAGCTAAGTAAGCGTGAGCATGTTGCACCGCCTCAAGTCGTTGCCGACTTAAGCCGATTGCTCCGTTAGCGGGGCATAGTGGTCACCCCGAGTTAAGTAAGCGTGAGCATGTTGCACCGTCTTAAGTCGTTGCCGACTTAAGCCGATTGCTCCGTTGGCAGGGCATAGTGGTCACCCCGAGTTAAGTAAGCGTGAGCATGTTGCACCGTCTTAAGTCGTTGCCGACTTAAGCCGATTGCTCCATTGGCAGGGCATAGTGGTCACCCCGAGTTAAGTAAGCGTGAGCATGTTGCACCGTCTTAAGTCGTTGCTGACTTAAGCCGATTGCTCCATTGGCAGGGCATAGTGGTCACCCCGAGTTAAGTAAGCGTGAGCATGTTGCACCGTCTTAAGTCGTTGCCGACTTAAGCCGATTGCTCCGTTGGCAGGGCATAGTGGTCACCCCGAGTTAAGTAAGCGTGAGCATGTCGCACCGTCTTAAGTCTTTGCCGACTTAAGCCGATTGCTCCGTTAGCAGGGCATAGTGGTCACCCTGAGTTAAGTAAGAATGCTAGTCAATCATGAACAAACTGAGTATCTTTGAAGCCTTCTTTATTGATGACATATTCCCCGTTTTACAGAGTACATCGTTGTCCTGATAGCTTTTGAAATATAGCTAAGGGTAAAACTTCCAGAGGTGTTCTATATTCCAGGAGTT
Source organism: Zea luxurians (assembly GCA_029449295.1). Lineage (NCBI taxonomy): Eukaryota > Viridiplantae > Streptophyta > Magnoliopsida > Poales > Poaceae > Zea > Zea luxurians. The sequence continues at coordinate 7,749,780 of JAOPSE010000029.1, forward strand.
CTCGATTTCTATGCCGTCCATCTGAGTCAGACGATATGACCCCGGCCGAGTGACTTCTGCTACTATGAACGGTCCTTCCCATAAGGGCGACAACTTGTGCCGTCCCTCCCCCGTTAGAATTCGGTGGAGGACGAGATCTCCCACTAAGAAGGATCGTTGTCGTACGGCCTTGTCGTGATAGCGTCTCAGAGTCTGCTGGTATCGTGCTGATTGAATTACTGCATTCAGCCGTTCTTCTTCGAGTACATCAATGTCCTCCAGCCTAGTAGCTTCGGCTTCTGCTATGCTTTTGAAGACCAACCTCGGCGCCCCGAACTTGAGATCGGCGGGCAATACTGCCTCTGACCCATAGACCATGAAGAAGGGGGTGTTTCCATGCAAAGCTCGGCTAGGTTGAGTTCTTAGGCTCCAAACAACGTAGGGCAATTCCCTTATCCACTTCCCTGCAAACTTTTCATTCTTTTCGAAGACCCTTTTCCTGAGTGCCTCCAATATCATCCCGTTAGCTCGTTCGACCTGCCCGTTGGCTCTCGGGTGCGCTACCGAAGCATACTTGATCTGAATACTCTTTTGCTCGCAGAAGTCGAAGAACTCTGAACTTGTGAAGTTGGATCCTAAGTCAGTTATGATACTGTTTGGTATTCCGAACCTGAATATTATGTCTTGTATGAATTCCACGACCTTGGCTGAAGTACTCCTCCCAGTGGCGGATCTCGTATTCATGCCGTCGTTCACGCGAAGCGTTGATGGAGCTTCGCGCGTCCCGGTGACTGTTGATGGCGTGTCGCAAATCGTTCGGCGGGTGAGTGAGAGGTAGAAGATGGTTGGCTGCTTGGGTGAACAGGCGTCGATAGCCCTCGGCATCTGGAGTTCGAGGGAGTCCATCAGCTATCCGAGCTAGTACTCCTCCGACTTCACTCGGCGTGTTCATGGCTCGGGCGAAGTCGGGGTTCAGGTTGTGACCGAAGAGTGGATTTTCCCGGCGCTGCCTTGTGTCTTGCTCGGCTTGTTCCTGAGCTCGTCGACGATCACGCCGTCGGGAGTTCCTTCGTTCTCTGAAGACGCGTTCCTCCGGAGTTTCTCCCATCTCCAAGACCTCGTCTCGTGAGACAGGTTGTTCCGGATCCCGTTCTCCGGCCTGGTGATGTCGCCGGATGTTTCGGCGCTGATTTCTTCGTCGATGGGACTCCCGCTGAGGTGGTTCTTCCCCAGGCGTGGTCGGCTCGTCGTCGGAGACGGGATGCGACTCCACTCTCCCGATGAAAAGAACGTCGGGGTAGAATGGCGTGGCTGTCGTGGCGATCTTCCTTCGGAGAGCTAGAGGTTGCGCTTCTCCGGTATTTTCGGAGTTTGTTGGAGGAGACTTCTTTTTTGGCGGATCTGCAATGCGGTGTAGAGTTCCCTCTTCGTCTGCTATGGATGAGACCGTTCCAAAGCAGAATATGGATCCGGGACGGAGGGTGATCTTGCTGTGGAAGGTGACGGCCATTGAGCTAGCTTAGATCATCGACACACCCCCTACCTGGCGCGCCAGCTGTCGGTGTTTTGGGTCCGACCGCACACCTGGGGTTGCCCCTCGAGGTGTTTTAGGAGTAGGACGGTGTCGCCGACTGTAGCTGAATGGTTCGTGCCGGATGCACGAGAGACAATGGACATTGTTTACAGGTTCGGGCCGCTTTGAGATGCGTAACACCCTACATCCTAGCGAATATGATTTGTGTAATGGGTTACAAGGTAGAGAGTTGAGGTGGATGGCTAAGTAGTAGTGGAGTTGGGATCGATTGTCTCGAAGGGGTGCCCCCTAGGCCTTATAGATTTGACCGTGAGGCAATACAAGCCGATATGATAACAACGTGCACCTAAAAGATAGTGAACTGTTTGAGCTTATCTCCCTATGATTCGGCCGACTTATCCTCGCCCAGTTCCGTTGTGCGGGGCTCCAGCGCGGGAAAGTTGGGTCTTCTATTGCGGTCACTTGTTCAGCGCGGTGGGGCCGTCCGGATTTGCGCCAACCCGGCCTTATGTCGATCTGCTTCGCTGGTCGTTCTTCCCTATGCCCATGAAGGAGTGACCTCACGGGTTATTGGGCTCTTGGGCCTTTCGTGAGGTCTTTTATCCTTCGAATGGACCCGGGGGATATCTGTCCCCCACAAAACCAGTGTGTATGAACTCACCAAAGGAGGGAGTTCATGTGATTTGTAAGGCCGATCAACAATAATGTTTGAAGTTGAGCATTGCTTTTAATAAGTTGGTCAAATTTTATTAGCAGTTACTAAGAGTAAGTAAATACCAAACCATAATAAATAATAGAACAAAATTAATAAATAATCCCATGCAATGCAAATGACAAATTGAATTTAAGTTCCATAAATTAATCATGCGAGAGTCCTGAGCTGCTCTTGACCATGAGCTCGGCTAGTATACTAGTTTTACACTCTATAGAGGCTGTACCCTATACCCACATGTCGTGTATCCCATGTCGCCAAGGTTTGCAAGGCCCTTAGACACCGCCGAGATGAATGGCTAGGGATCCACTACGAGACCTTTACAAAGTTCCACTAGCTTCCGAAAACCCGCTACAGTTATGGGAAGAGCACATGCAAGAATCCCTCGTCTGACCGCCATCGCAGCAAAATCAAACCGAGAACCTCCCTGCATGCAACTTCCCTACTGCCCTTGCCCCTTTCAGGTAAGATAGTCTTCCACTAGCTTTCCTAATTAGTTAGCCAAGGGGCCCATTACTCTCTTATGGTGGCACGTGTTTCTCAAGTTAAGCTCCATGTTCCAATTAAAGATAATAATGATCTTGACATGAACATAAATAAAATAACAGAATAATTGGAACATGGATATAATGAAATATTAAACCCAAAACCATGTAAAACAATAGCATAACTATCCAAATGATTCAGGGGTAATCAAGGGAGAAATGATAAACAGACTAGGGTGACCTATTAGGTCCCATCAAAATTAAACCTATGCATGCATAAGTGATATTGAAGAACATTATTAGGTAAAAAGTGATCAAGGGCACAACTTGACTGGGACTTGAGATTCTAGGTAGCAGGAGGATCCTCAGGTTCTTGTGACCTCACTCTAGTCGTAGCAATACAAATAAACAAGGTATAGACAAAATTAACATCACACCAAACATAAGAACAAACTGCATATTAATAATCTACGCGAAGCTACGATATCGTGGAAACGAGAATCACTAGGATCGGAGTTACGATTAAGGAGTTATGATAGAAGATCTATGTGATTAAAATATCAAACTATATTATAAATTGATTAGTATACATCATATGAGAGAATTATTTAACTCAACTTTAATCTGAGTCATTACTTGATTATAAATCATCTTTTAGGCCAAAGATAAACCCTAAGATCATGATTCTATATTATTATTAGAATAAGCTAATCCTGAAAGTATAGGTAAACCAAATTAGTTACCTAATTATAAAAGTATGGGATATCATAAAATCAATGTTACTACTGCGTAGTAAATATTTATACGAGGATAACACAACTCGAACAGATTAATTCTGAATTAAAACAGAGGAATTATGATTTTTTGAAGGTTTTATGTATTTGATACAAGATTAATTAAGAGATACATTTTAATATGGTTTTCATGTCAAAACAGAGGCACAATGTGATAAACAATATTATTACAAAACTATAGAACTAGAATGGATCAATTTGGACTTGAGATGGATTTTCTAGGGATTAAACAAGTTCAAATGATATTTTTTACATTAAAATCCATTTCCATAATTATTTATCTATTTTATGTGTTCTCTGGAATGGGTGCATTATTATTAGAAAGTGCAGGGGTATCGGTGTAAATTGTTCCAAGACTCAGTGTATCCAGGACTGGACCACGAGTTAGTTATCCTGAACCCGAGGGACTCATATGTTAAATCGTCTCAGCGAAGGGGTATCATCAGATCAGGACCGACCGATCAGGATTCAAAGGTGCGGATTAAATCTAGGCTATTCAGACTTCGCGACACGCTTCAACCGTCGGATTGGAGATCTAGCGCCTAGATTTAAAACTACCCGAGTGGATCACGCTCGCACAATCCATAATCTACGGCCCAGATGTCCCACGCGCAAAAGGGTACACGCGATGCGATCAAGGCCGTTCCCTGGCCATCCAACGACCGAGACCCGTCCAGGCTACACTACTGTGCTACCCTCATCAGCGCCGTTGACGTCGCCATCTACAACAACAGCTTCATCTTCTACCTCCTGCTCGGTGACAGCGCCACCGTGCCAACCCTAGCTCAGGACTAATTCAAGCTCCGGATTTTCTTCCTGCCCTAGGAGAATCGTCGCCATGGAATGGAAAGCAAGGAGGCTACTCTCACCAGAGATTCCATGCGCCGGCCACCGCTTGGTGTTGAAGTCCAAGTCCAGTGAAGAAGCGGCACCGTCTGATCAGCCTTCTCAAATCTTCTGGGCATACGACGTGCACAGGCGGCTGAGCAAGAGGCTGCTGGGGAGGGGGCAGTGGCACACAGCGCCAGCATGTTCCTCAAGCGCCAACGATTCACATGGCTACCACCCAAGGCCAGAGAATTAGATGCGGCACAAGCTCAACACGGCCATGGCGGATTGCGAACCTCTCTCTCTCTCTCGCGCGAGCAACAGCGTGCCCGCATATATGATCCGCGAGTAGCACACGCAGGCGCGACATGCACGGAGACCGTTGGTGATCGGAGGAAGCGCGTGGGCAAGCGACAAATTCAGCTAGTGGGTCCCATGAGGTTGACCGATTAGCGCTAGCGAGTTGTTAGCTTCGCCCAGGGAGCGAGATTCGCGTGAGGAAGATGACCAGGTGAGGGAGGGCCCACAGGCAGAGGAACGCGGGAGCGGCAAGCTGCGGATCGTGCGGTGATGAGATGAGAGGCTGCGTGATGGGACCCGCTTGGCAGCGAGATGTGTGTGTGTGTGTGTGGGCGGCTAGGGTTTGGCGTGGAATGGTTGTTGGGCCGGCAGAAGCGAAATGCTCAAGCAGTCGTGAGGGGAGAAAGGTCGTGTGGGCCGAGACACAGGGGTTTAGGTGGGCTGGCAGAGACGAAATCGGCCCATGCAGTGGAGGTGAACCTTTTCTTTTGTTTTATTTTCTGTTTTCTTTTCTATTTTTATTCCCACCTTCAAAATTTAGATTTAAATAGGGGTTTCAAATTCTAATTGTCACATCTAGAATAACAACATGAAGGCAAAGTATTTATTTTTATAGACTTATATATTTACTAGGTGAGTGTCCGTGCGTTGCAACGGGGACATATAATATCACGGTAACTTATATACAAAACGTGTGTTATATTGTTATGAGAAAATGTTTCATAATCTATTTGTGATTCTGGGCATACATAAATTTTGTTATTTTAATCTAGTTATTTTACCACTACATTGCAACCATTAGTATCATGCTGACTTTGATATATGCCACAATTTCCATGGTCTCATCATTGGTGAGCATGCCCCACGCCTGCCGGAAGAAGTTCCCTCGTACATCGTCAGTCATCAGGCATGTACCACCATACGCGCTTGCTCAAACAAAAAAGCAATTGTGTGGGTTTGCGAAGAGAATTAAAAATAGACCAGCACAAAAAGCTACCCCGACGGTGGGGAGGATGACGAACTGATCATTGCTGTCGGTCCTCCTCTGCGTCACCTCCGGTGCCGAGATGACGCCATAGTCCATGATATAGTAGTCGTCGAACGCGCGTGACATGTCGAGTGCCGATGACTCTTGGCTAGGCTGCCTGACGAAGTGCACCTCGGGTTCATCAGCAAGGTAGTACACCTGACCGTTGCACCACTGGATGCGCTACTCCTCTACATACATCATGTTCAAGGACACTCACACAACATCAGCAACGACCATCGTCCGAGCGCACAAGAATTTATGGGCGGTCAGTAGCGACTTACATGGCAGGTTGGGATTCAGATGGACGATGAGCTAGACGGTGTGATGGCGCCGTCGTTGGATGCGGTGCCCAGAACAACCCGAGAGTCGCCGAAGTTGGCAACGACCATGAGGTCCCCTGCTTGATGATGGACAATGCGGTACAGTCGCTCTGGACCGATTCCAAGCGGCGGCTGCGTCGGAGCTTGTCATACACAACGGCTCATGCAGCCATGTAGGACTGCTTCCAGAGGTCGAACTGACAGTCGTCATGCTTCTTCTCGTCGTCGATGAGCGATGCCAACGTGAGCGCCTCCTGCTCGTGGTGTTTGTTCGGGGTTTCCAATCAAGAAATATGGATTCATCCTTGGCGTTGGTTTATGAAAATGACTCACAAGAAGTCAGATCCATGGAAAAAATATTATGGAGAATAAATGCCACACATGCAAAACAAGGAATTTAAGTTGAAAACATTATTCAAACAAAAGAAATTGCATGCAAGGCTCTTCTTTAAATACTACTCATTCCATCTAAAAAATATAATTCAAGAATCTCGGTGACACTTATCTACTACTAGACATTGTGCAAGGGTAGTAGGGTAGGCTTGGGGAGAGATGTAGTATATGTTTTTCCTATCATAGATGTAAACATAAACACATATGTGGAGTAGCGGTAGCTACTAGTCACATTTGTCTAAGAGGTTGTGGGTTCAAATCCCCTTAGGGTCATTTGTGTTTTTTTATTTTAGCTAGACGTGGGTTGTACGTGGGAATGAGAATGGGAATGGACTTTGCAGGGAGGGGGGAACGGGAAAGGCAGAACATGGGAATGGGAACGGGAACGGGAGAGGCAGAACAGACTACTATTGCAACCTTAATAAGTAGTAGAGATTTTAAGTATTTTTGTTTCCTTTGCCTCCTCCTTTTCTTTTTTATTTTCTATTCTCCTTTCTCTTATTCTCAAATTTCAAACTAAATTTAAATTCATGTTTGAACTTTGAATTCATAATTCTCTCTTGAATAATACTTTTGCTCTTTGAAATTTTATTTATTTATTATTTATTCTTCTTCCCACTATTTAATTCTAGCAATAGTAAATGACTTTAATACAATTTCCTTCCTCTTTTCTTTTTGAAGTTAAACATTCAAAGGCATGAGAAATCCAAGAAGGTTTCAAAAATCCCTAAAGCGTGATTCTTAAATTTATTTATTTATTTCATTATTATTATTATTGTTTTTTCTACCAATTTTGAGCTTTACAAATCCTACCCCTTAACAGAAATCTCGTCCTCAAGATTTGTAAGAGAAGGGTGTATAATCATATTGTCTCAGAATATATGCACAAACAAAAGTTTCAGCATGATGCATCATTTATTAGCGACACATGGGGTCAGTTAGACCTTATTATTCCTCCTAAAATAGTATCATACCAACTACTAACTAAAGTATCATTTAGGTCTTACAAATAGTAGTAATATATATATATATATATATATATATATATATATATAGCTTGGTGGAGCTGGTGGTGGTGGAGGTAGTGGGCGTTGTTGTTGTCGTCTTTCCAACCGTGCTTGCCTTATTTCTTGACGTATCTGCAGCCGATCCTGACGTATTTCCTAGCATTCTTGCCTTATCTGATTTTGCATTTCGGTAACCATGTTTGCCATTTGTTGTATTATCATCATTTGGGTAGCAACCACTTGATCGATTCCAACCGGTGGAGGATCTGGAGGATTCATTTCTGTTTGTTGTTGCTTGACAATCTTCCCTTCCTGGTATTGACCATGAGAGTTAGAAGCATATGGTAAAATAGTTTTGCAAGGGAAATTATTTGGTAGGCAAAACGAATAGGCTAGTAGCTGGTTATGATCTAAAGATTCTTTAGCAGGGCTTAATCTTTATTTTATGTCCAGATTAGGGTAACTAGTCGTATAAGGTGAATATCCAAAGGTAGGATAGAATTTGTCAAGATAAGATAGTCTATATGATGTAGGTTAAAAGTTTGTTTGATGTTAGGTGGGGATAGATAGATTATACCATTCATCATGACTCTATGGATTGGGTTAGCTCTTCTGCTCATGGTTGAGTTCGTTTAATGCACTAATTTAGGTTTAAGTGCATGAGGGGAGAACAAGGTTTATAGGAGTGGGGATCTAGTTTATTTCACTAGTGTTAACTTGTTAAGTGACTCACATTAGATTGAATCAGCTCTAGATTAGTACCAGTTGAGTGTGGTATGTCAAATTTTAGTTGGGTGACCTTGTTTTGGGCAGGGCTTGGAAAAACAATGATGTATATCATTAAAAATATGTAGGTTGAACTGGTAGATTAAAATTATGTATATATATATGATGGATTAGGCAATTTATCAAGAATGTGTAGGTCGTTGGTATATGGCTGAGTTGGCCGAGTTGAACGAAGTCACCAATTTAGGCTTGAGTGAATTAGGAATATGGCCTTATCCTTTGTATCAGCATTAAGTAACTGACACTAGATAAGATCATATAAATTTAGATAAGTCTACTTCCTTCTACCGGTGTCACTAATCTGTTTAAGTAGACCACATTAGATTAGATCACATTAGATTGGATCACACTAGATTAGATCACATTAGATTCTATAATCCTATTTAAGAATATCATTTAGTTGAGCATATCAAGTTGACTTTATCTTTATGAATATTATAGTATATTTTTTAAGTGGAACTTCCAATTAGTATTTTTTATACACCTAAAAATTTTCATGCCATTAGCAGGTGTGGCATAGAAAACACTACACCAGGTTTTAGCTATTAGGTGTGTGTAGACAAGATTTGGAGGTAAAAGAAAGTTAGGCAAGGGAGACTTTTATTCCGGATGGTGGATCTTGATTCATCTAAAGAACTGTTTCTACTCATATCGTTTATTGTCGAAGTTAACTTTCTTCTTGGGTCTGATTTAGGGACCATCGGTTGTGGTGTTAGATGCAATTATCCGAGTTGGGATAATAATTGCGGGTACATGGGATAGATTGATTAAACAAAGTTTTACTTTTCTTTTGGGATATTTGGGTTGGGCAACCTATAGCATAGGCTAGGTCGTGATTTCATGGACGAGTTGGTTTAAGACACCAATTTATGTTTGAACCCATTTATAAGAATATGGTCTAATCTATGTTACCAGTATTAACTGACCTGTTTAAGTCACTTCCTTTAGATTAGATCATATCAGATTAGGTAGGATCTAGGTTAGATTGGATATAACTAGATTAAACTAGTTTAAGTTAGACATATCCACCAGGGTAGAATATATATTATTGATATATGTTAGAATCTTTTGAAATAGGATGGATTATATGGTGTAGGTAGGTCAGAATCTCTATCAGTTAACACAAAGGGGTTATGCGATTATCGAGTGATTAAGGTAGTTGCATACGGCCAGGTAGAACTGAGACTCCAATTTAGGTTTAAAACATATTTATCAGAGTAGGATCCAATGTAATTTTACCAGTATTATCTAACATGCTTGTCCATTAGATGAGATCTGACCAGATTAGATGGGGTCAGAATTAAATTGGTGTAACCAGATTAGACTAGATAAGATCTACTAAATTTATTTTGGAATAGATCATGTTTGTTACACTATTATGAGATAAGCAAAGTGGCGGGGATAAGTATGCTCATTAGGACAAGATGAGTCTCTAGGAATAAGACAGAATCTTTTGAGATTAGTTTGATCTATTAGGATAGGATAGAATCTTTTCGAGATAAGATGGATCTATTTGATATATTCTAGTGGGGTACTTTTAGTTGGTCTAGTTTATCTCATAAACAATTTGAGAGGATAAGATATATATATATATATTTTTTACACAAGATGAACCTGTTAGGATAAGGTAGATTCCTTTAAGTTAAGAGGGATCCATTAAAGTGTATCTATTTTAAATAGATCCCTCTTTAATGGAGGATAATCTAAGTTGTTTAGTTATCTCATAAATTTTATTTATTCATATTTATGCCTATACGTATATGCAGATGTAATTGTGGACATTACTCCACAATTCATCATACTCAATCAAAGATCCAAATCAGACAAATATCACAAGGACAAACACTCAAGCATATAGATATCTATAAAAATAGTTTTGTTTTTGTTCCTAAGAGTTGGTCTCCTATTCCTAAAGGTCACTTTAGGCACAGGATTTCAAAGTGTGAAATCAACATTTGTCTTTTGAAGGAACATGTAAGAATAATCAGAGTAAAGAAAAAATGGAGGAGAAAAGATTAAGATAAGTTTAGAAAAGAATCAGAGTAAGGTAATAGATAAGGGTTTGTTCATTTCTATCTAGGTTTCGTCCTACAGTCAACATTCCTCTGATACCACTTCTGTCACACCATGTTTTAAGGGACAAAGGCGGGTGCATCTCATACATGCGCCAAAGAATACAACATATATAATAACAGAGTGTATAGAGATAAATGTCACAATATAATCAGAGTATTTATTACATAGCGAAAGTCTTACAAAATAATAGATAAATATAAAACGAACTAAGGTCCATCCTTGGCGCTAATAAGTCAATTGGGAGACGCCACCTAGATCAAGTCGAACTCCTCGCTATGAGGCTCCTCTTGAACCACCTGTTCTTCTCCTGTGGGGGGAGGGGTGTGAGACAGCAAGGGTGAGCTCACACATGATCATAGCTCAATAATTTGTGGGGAAACCAGTGTGCATGAACTCACCAAAGGTGGGAGTTCATGTGATGTGTAAGGCTGGTCAACAATAGGGTTTGAACCTGAGCATTGCTTTTAATAAGTTGGTCAAATTTTATTAGCAGTTACTAAGTATAAGTAAATACCAAACCATAATAAATAATAGAACAAAATTAATAAATAATCACATGCAATGCAAATGACAAATTGAATTTAAGTTCCATAAATTAATCATACGAGAGTCCTAAGCTGCTCTTGACCATGAGCTCGGCTAGTATACCGGTTTTACATTCTGTAGAGGTTCTACCCTATACCCACAAGTTGTGTATCCCATGTCGCCAGGGTTTGCAAGGCCCTTAGACACTACCGAGATGAATGGCTAGGGATCCACTACGAGGCCTTTACAAAGTTTCACTAGCTTCCGAAAACCCGCTACAGTTATGGGAAGAGCACTTGGAAGAATCCCTCGTCTGTCCGCCATCGCAGCAAAATCAACCTGAGAACCCCCTGCATGCAACTCCCCAACTGCCTTTGCCCCTTTTGGGTAAGGTAGTCTTCCACTAGTTTTCCTAATTAGTTAGCCAAGGGGTCCCATTCCTCTCTTATGGTGGCACGTGTTTCTCAAGTTAAGCTCCATGTTCCAATTAAAGATAATAATGATCTTGACATGAACATAAATAAAATAACATAATAATTGGAACATGGATAAAATGAAATATTAAACCCAAAACCATGTAAAGCAATAGCATAACTACCCAAATAATTCAGGGGTAATCAAGGGGAAAATGATAAACAGACTAGGGTGACCTATTGGGTCCCATCAAAATTAAACCTATGCATGAATAAGTGATATTGAAGAACATTATTGGGTAAAAAGTTTTCAAGGGCACAACTTGCCTAGGACTTGAGATTCCAGGTAGCAGGATGATCCTCAGGTTCTCGTGACCTCACTCTATTCGATACAAATAAACATGGTATACACAAAATTAACATCACACCAAACATAAGAACAAACCGCATAATAATAATCTATGCGAAGCTACGAGATCGTGGAAATGAGAATCACTAGGATCAGAGTTATGATTAAGGAGTTATGATAGAAGATCTATGTGATTAAAATATCAAACTATATTATAAATTGATTAGTATACATCATATGAGAGAATTAGTTAACTCAACTTTAATCTAAGTCATTACTTGATTATAAATCATCTTTTAGGCCAAAGATAAACCCTAAGATCATGATTCTACATTATTATTAGAATAAGCTAATCCCAGAAGTATAGGTTAATCAAATTAGTTATCTAATTATAAAAGTATGGGATATCATAAAATCAATGTTACTACTGCGTAGTAAATATTTATACGAGGCTAACGCAACTCGAACGGGTCAATTCTGAATTAAAACGGAGGAGTTCTGATTTTTTGAAGGTTTATGTATTTGATACAATATTAATTAAGAGATACATTTTAATATGGTTTTCATGTCAAAATAGAGACACAATGTGATAAACAACATTATTACAAAACTATAGGAACTGGAATGGATCAATTTGGACATGAGATGGATTTTCTAGGGATTAAACAAGTTCAAATGATTATTTTTACATTAAAAACCCATTTCCATAATTATTTATCTATTTTATGTGTTCTCTCGACTGGGCGCATTATTATTAGAAAGTGCAGGGGTCTCGGTGTAAATTGTTCCAAGACTCAGTGTATCCATGACTGGATCGCGGGTTAGTTATCCTAAACCCGAGGGACTCTTATGTTAAATCGTCTCAGCGAAGGGGTATCGTCAAATCAGGACCGACCGATCAGGATTCAAAGGTGCGGATTAAATCTAGGTGATTCAGACTTCGCGACACGCTTCAACCGTCGGATTGGAAATCTAGCGCCTAGATTTAAAACTACCCGAGTGGATCACGCTCGCACAATCCACAATCTACGGCCCAGATGTCTCGCACGCGAAAGGGTACACGCGATCCGATCAAGGCCGTTCCCTGGCCATCCAACGGCCGAGACCCGTCCAGGCTACACTACTGCGCTGCCCTCATCAGCACCATTGACGTCGCCATCTGCGGCAACGGCTTCATCTTCTACCTCCCGCTCGGCGATAGCGCCACCACACCAACCCCAGCCCGGGACTAACTCGAGCTCCAGATTTTCTTCCTGCCCTAGGAGAATCGTCGCCATGGAATGGAAAGCAAGGAGGCTGCTCTCACTAGAGATTCCATGCGTCGGCCACCGCTTGGTGTTGAAGTCCAAGTCCAGTGAAGAAGCGGCGCCGTCCGATCAGCCTTCTCAAATCTTCTGGGTGTACGGCGTGCACAGGTGGCTGAGCAAGAGGCCAGCAGGGTGTTCCCCAAGTGCCAGCGATTCACATGGCTACCGCCCAAGTCCAGAGAATTAGACGCGGTGCAAGCTCAACATGGCCATGGCGGACTTCGAACCTCTCTCTCTCTCTCGCGAGCAACAACGCGCCCGCATATATAATCCATGAGCAGCACACGTAGGCGCGGCATGCACGGAGACCGTTGGCGACCAGAGGAAGCGCGTGGGCAAGCGACAAATTTGGCCAGCGGGTCCCATGAGGTTGACCGGTTAGCGCTTTCGGGTTGTTAGCTTCGCCCACGGAATAGGATTCGCGCGAGGAAGACAACCAGGCGAGGGAGGGCCCACAGGCAAAGGAACACAGGAGCGACAAGCTATGGCTCGCGCGGTGATGAGATGAGAGGTTGCGTGATGGGACCCGCCTGGCGGCGAGATGCGTTTGTGTGCGTGGGCGGCTAGGGTTTAGCGTGGAATGGTTGTTGAGCCAGCGGAAGCGAAATGCTCAAGCAGTCGCGTGGGGGAGAAAGGTCGTGTGGGCCGAGGCGCAGGGGTTTAGGTGGGCTTGCAGAGACAAAATCGGCCCATGCAGTGGAGGTGAACCTTTTCTTTTCTTTTCTATTTTCTTTTCTATTTTTATTCCCACCTTCAAAATTCAGATTTAAATAGGGGTTTCCAATTCTAATTGTCACATCCAAAATAACAACATGACGGCAAAGTATATATTTTTATAGACTTATATATTTATTTTAAGTATTTTTGTTTCCTTTGCCTCCTCCTTTTCTATTTTATTTTCTATTCTCCTTTCTCTTATTCTCAAATTCCAAACTAAATTTAAATTCATGTTTGAACTTTGAATTCATAATTCTCTCTTGAATAATACTTTTGCTCTTTGAAATTTTATTTATTTATTTTTTATTCTTCTTCCCACTTTTTAATTCTAGCAATAGTAAATGACTTTAATACAATTTCCTTCCTCTTTTCTTTTTGAAGTTAAATATTCAAAGGCATGAGAAATCCAAGAAGGCTTCAAAAATCCCTAAAGCGCGATTCTTAAATTTATTTATTTATTTCATTATTATTATTATTGTTTTTTCTACCAATTTTGGGCTTTACATGTGGGCCGTCTGTGTCAGAGCTATCTTCTCTATCTTCAACAGAACCCCAATGGTCACGCAGATGTTAGCTTCCAGGTTCGTAGGGGTCGCGGCCCTATTCTCCTTTCCCGGTGTCCGTGCCCTGGTGAAAGAGAAATAGGGTTAACTTTTTCCTACAATTAATTTTGGTGGTTGAATGTCCAACACAAACATATGGACTAACTAGTTTGCTCTAGAACTCATGTATTACAGGTGCATAAGGTTCAACACAAACCAATAAAAGATTCAAGTTAGGGACTAAAATGAAAAGGAGCAAAGACTTGAGTGTGCTATGGATTGGCGCACCGAATTGTCCGGTGTGCCACCGGATAGTGTTCGGTGCACCATGACCGTACAAGTGCCAACCAACCAATCTCGGGAAAACGAAGGCGTGCTCCACTATAATTCACCGGACTGTCCGGTGTGCCACCGGACTGTCCGGCGAGCCAGCGGGCAATGGCTATCCAGCGCGCAACAGTCGACTGCAAAAGCCACTAACATATGAACAGTGAAGAATAGTGCACGCAGAGTCAGAGCCACAGAGTTAGAGGCACACCGGACAGTGTCCGGTGTGGCACCGGACTATCTGGTGCCGCAAGAGGACAAAGCTCCAACGATCGACTTCGCTCCGAACCCTAACTGTTGGGTGACATGGCAACACACCAGACAGTGAACAGGACCTGTCCGGTGGCGCACCGGACTATCCGGTGTGCCCATCGACAGCAGCCTCCCCAACAGCTACCTTGGTGATTGAGGGCTATAAATACCCCCAACCACCACAACTCCAAGCATCCAGGATTTCTGAGTATCACATTCAATACAAGAGCTCTAGCATTCACTCCTAGACACAATTCAAAAGATCAAAGCCTCTCCAAATCCCAAATTCATCTCAAACACTTAGTGACTTGTGAGAGAGAGATTTTGTGTTCTTTTGAGCTCTTGCTTCTTGGATCGCCTTCTTCCTTCCTCATTTCTTTTCTCAAGTGATTTGTAATCGAAGCAAGAGACACCTAAGTGTGTGGTGGTCCTTGCGGGGTCTAAGTAACCCGGGAGATTAAGGAAAAGGCTCACTCGGTTTAAGTGAACGTTTGAGAGAGGGAAAGGGTTGAAATAGACCCGGTCTTTGTGACCTCCTCAATGGAGACTAGGTTCTTTGGAACCGAACCTCGGTAAAATAAATCACCGTGTCCACTTGCCTTATTTCTTGGTTGATTTGTTTTCCCTCTCTTTCGGACTTGAGTTTTAATTATAACTGTAACCCCCACTTGTAGTGTGTGCTTAAGTTTATAAATTTCATGTTTCGCCTATCCACCTTCCTTTAGGCAACTTTCACCAGGGTATTTATACCAGTCACCCAACACCCCACCAATGGACCATCACCTAGAAAGGCCAAGCCAAAAACGCCTAGGTCGAGCTGGGGATGCCGCCGCGGGTGAAAGCTAGAGGCCGCCGCTGTAGAGATCAAGCTGTGCAGCACCTCAACCCTTGGGAAGCGGATCGAGAGAAGCATCAGACCATGGCGAAGGCGTGCACGTGCTTACTCCATGCAAAATGAATTGGAGCTCCGTGGATTGCTTACCGGAGTTTTCCATTGCTGCCGTACCCCCATCCACCGTGGCTAGCTGGGACGCTACTCGATTTTTGGTAAGATCTCCTTTATCTGGTCCGCTCAACCCCTACATCATCCAGAACCGCGTGGATGTGTGCCTAGGGTGCGGTAGCGTCGAGGCGTGTGCCACCGGTGATGGCGCCGCCATGGTGGGATGGCCGCCATCGTGGATGGGTGTTGGAGATGGGAGGTGGTGCGCGCTAACCGTAGATCCACAGTTAGACTGATTCGATTAGATTGCGGGGGTGTCGGTTCGGGTAGGAATCTAGGCCATCGATGGTGAAATGGTCGACGTAGATTAGATCTCACTTTAATAAAATCTTGACCGTGGGAGTTGGATCCGAGGGGGGATCGCGTATCTGTGCATAGGGATTGGAATCTAATCCAGGGCATTGAAAACTGATCGGATGGCTGGCTTGTGCTAGTACCCTTTGTTCTCGTACAAATTGCAAAAGAGTCCCCCGAGATCAGTTAAACTAACTCGTCGTCCTAGTTAGGTTAAAGGTCATTTAAAAACAGCCCCTGGCATTTATAAAAAGAACCCTGCCTTTGTCGAAATAAGAGCCGCAGTATGAGACTATTTAAATTAAGTAAAATAAACCCGAGATAATAATTTTTAGTATAAAATAAATATGGTAAACTTTTAAAATTCATAACTTTCTCATTTTAACTTCGATTTGACCCGTTCAAATTGTGTTAGTTTCGTAATAAAAATGCCTACACATTAAACACCATTGTTTTATCATATCACATGCTCTAAAGAGTAGATAAATGCCTGTTTGACTTATGATTAAACTTGCTAACCCAAGATAATATATTATTTTAATTTGTCTATAAGTATACTTTGAATAAAATATGATCCATAATCAACATATAACTTAGATTAAAATAGAATTAGTTATTTCTCTAATACTTTTCTCACATTATTTATATAGAGTATATTTTTAATATTACATCACCTAAAAAACTTCGAAAAACTATATCTTCTTAACTGTAACTCCGATTTTAGTGGTTCTCGAACCTGCGATCTCATAGCGTAACACCCCTGGTGTTTAGCATACTCATACATTTCATGTGCATCATGAAAGCCTTATCACGAGCATCATCAATCATTCACTACCCATATTAAAATCTAGAACTATGACCAATTGTTGTGAAGTGAATGCTTGCTTGAACCAATAGGATACCTATGTTCTATGGCAATAGACTATCAATGGGTGCTTGTGTGTGAGAAAATCCACTTAGATAATCTAGGTTGATAATGGTTGATATTTCAACTCTTGAGTTCATGTGATGATAGTTTCTTAAACTATATGTGATGGTGTGACTTAGTAAATGTTGTGCTTGATAAATGAAATACTATTAAGAATCCAAAACTTAGGAAGCAAGCACCTGACTCCTAAAACTACTAATTATAAGAATTCAAACTCCAAAAGAAATGAATCTCAACTAAGAATGCAAGTTTGGGAAATGGATAAAGAAATGGGAATCACACTAATTTTTCTAGGTCCAACCTTGTACCTCTTTTCAAACGTCAGCCTATTCATACAGAAATAATTTTCGATTTAAATTGCTCCAATTACAAAAGTTGTAGATAATTACTTAGGCACACCCTGTAAAAAGTTGGCGAGGTTTCGAATTTGTTTGACATGTTTTGACACAGTTCGATAGCCAGTTTCCACTGTTTTGCGCAGTGCTGACAAACCAAAGTTTGGGGGCTTGTAGTTCAAAATCTAGCAGCTAAACCACCCTACCCCTATAGTAAAGTTGTAGCCGGTAGAGAGGAGAGCAGACTGGTTGAGCTGGACGATGCTTCGTGCTCCAGTTTTGTCCCTAGCTTGTCTGCAACCCAAGCAGATGGCAACTGCCATGTGGCAGCCACAGGGACGCGTGGTCATCACGCCCTAGCGCGCGTGCAACGCTCCTTTTGGCGTGCACGCCTTGCCTGCGTCGCGCCTGACTGATTTTGGCTGAAGTGGACATGCCTCACTCTCTCCCACTCACTCCAGCGCCTCATTCTCATTCACCCTCACCTCGCTCTCTTCTTCCTCCTCTCGCCAGCGCCGCATCGGACCACCATGGCCCACGCGAGCTAAGCTTATGGTCACACCATCCTTCGTTTCTCCATCGTACAAAGCGAGCGTCGTCCCTCACTTCACCGTCGAGCCGGGATCCCGAAGCCCCTTGATCTAGCTCGGAGAAGTCCGGAGCAACACCGTCGATGTTGCAGTGCCTTGGTTCTCGCTGGCGCGCGTGGACCAAGCGCCTCCGTACGTGACTGTAACACCCTAAATTTGGGGGTATAAAATTTCTTTCTAAGTATCTGCCAAATACAGGTGTTACTCTTGTATCTCTCTCTAGCTTCTCTCTCTCCCTCTTTTCCTTTTGAGTAGATTTAGCTTAATTAGTGAGGGATTAATTATTTATTTTTGTCAAAACATTATGAGTCATGAAATGTTGCATTATGCTGAGCTTAAATATTCTTTGAATTGTTGCACATGTTTGAATTAGTTTGAATTTGAAACTTGGTTTGAATTTGAATTGAAAACCCTAGAGAAAATAAAATAGAAAAGCAATTAGAAATTCATGAAAACTCTAATTCGGCCCAGGTCAGCCCAGGATGGCCCAGCAGCGCGCGCCCTTGCCCGCCCGCGCTGACAGGCAGCCCCCGCAGGTTAGCGGTGGATCTCGCGCCCACCTTCCCCGCTCTCACCGCCATGTGGGCCCGTCCTATCGGCGCCGCACCCAGTTAGCTCGCTGGTTTTCTCCCTCTCTGCCTAGTGGGGTTGCCTTGTCGGCGCCCTTGCCTGTTGTGCGCTCGCGTGTCTGTGTCGCTGTTCCACGGGCCCCGCTTGCCAGTCTCTCTCCCCTCCTTCAACCGCTCGCCTGCGTGGACCGCGCGCACGCATGCCGAGATCGTCGCACCCACATCACCTCCTAGGGCCAAACCAGCACCCTGACCCCCTCTTCAAGTCCCCACACACCCCCACCTCCCTCCTACCTCACTCATTTTGCCCCTGCACACTCACCCAAGCTGCGCGCACCCATTCTTCAAGCTCGTCAGAGCTTTCTCCTTGCAAGGCTCCCTGCGCCCGAATTCGCTGCCGGTAGAGCTCGACCATCATCCCTGACCGTGCTCCGCCAACGTCAAGTACAGCCCCGCCATCGTTCTCACCCCACCCAAGGTGAATTTCCTCGCCGGACACCTTTTTCTCTCTCCCCCATTTTCTCTGTCCCGTCGATTAGTCGCCGGTGATTGCCGGTATCGGTACCGTGTCGTCGAACCAAGACCCCTTGGCCAACCGCAACCGCCCCGTGCCTCCTTCGCCTGCGTGGAGTTGCCGGTTCCAGCCATGGCGCTCGCGCCGTGTGCGCGACCGAGGAAGACGACGGTCCTGACAAGGAGGATGCACCCGTCAGCCTCCCCCCTTTCCCCCCATTCTGTGTCACCGCCTGGAGGGCCCCATCTGTCAGCGTGTGCCCGAGGTGACGCACCTGCGCATGCCCTCCGTCGCTGACTAGCGGGCCCGACCTCCCCATGACCCCGCCTGTCAGGCTTCCGCCGTTTTCCCCTTCCCCGATGGTCTGAGTCGCCGACCTATGGGCCCCGCCTGCCAGAGAGCGCCCGCGCTCGCATCCCACACCAGGGATACCCGGGCCGCTGATGCATGGGACCCGCCGGTCAGCCCTTGCGTCCGATCACGCGCGCCCGCTTCTAATCTTGGGCGTCTGTTCCCAATCGGATGGCCGAGAACTTTGGACACCCTTTCGCTGTGGTTGATTTGCTTAAGACCCCCTCAATTTCCTGCGAATAGAACCCGCCGTCCTTAGATTTTATGCACAGGCCCCTGAGTTCTTACAAACAGACCCTCATCCTTTTAAATAATTACAGATTTGGACTTAATTTTGTATTTCAAACTTCAAAACTTATTTATTTCATATATTTTTATATGAACTCCAAATTGAGTGGTTCAAATTGCAAAATGTTTATAGGAATATTCTCTGTTCAAATAAATTATATTTATTCATAGTCTGTACACTCTAATTTTATACCTAGACTATAGGTTAGGGTATGTGTTGAATTGTTCACTTAATAAAATAGCTAAAAAGAAAACCCTAGTGGCTAAAGAATATTTAATCTTGTGAGATTAATAATGTGTATTACATGAATTTATCTCTGGTTTAACTTGTATGTCTCATTAAAATGAATTGAATCAGATTATGTAATCATGGACAACACTTAAAGAGTAATCAACTACTAAATGAGATTAGTTCACCCTATAATTTAAACTCCCTTCTGAGTTTATATTTTTCCTTTTGAGATGTGTTACCATGTTTGTACATGATTGATGTGCTGTTTATTTGTCATTTACCAAATGTATTGAATGCATGATCGCTTTATTTAGACAACGAGCAGGCCGTGGTTCCTGAGTGTGTTACTGAAGATCTCCCTGAGCAACAACCTAGTGAAGGCAAGTGTCCTCTGACCTATTATGTCCTACATACTTTATAATTCACTGTCCCGCATTACATTATTGAAACCTAAGGATTAACTAGTCTGTATTTACTTTCCCTTGTTTACCTTTTGGGTTAATCATGGTTAGCTTATGCTATCGCTTCAACTTAATCAATGAACATGATGTGAATATTTATGATACGATAATGTTATCCCGATGATGATATTGTGATACTCTTGGGGACTCAAGCCATTTTCCTGAGTACCTCTCCGTAAGGACCTATTCATGGAGTGACCACCCGGGATAACAATGCAACTATGAGGGTGGAATGGGACACCCTTAGCTAAATAATTAGACGAACCTGGGGGTGTAGTTGGCTTTGCCTGAGGACCGTTGTAAGACCCAAAGTTAGTAGAAAAATATTAATTATTATTATAAAATAAATAAACAAATATAGCTATTATAGTGATTTGGGAATTAGAGAATGAGAAAAGAAATTTGTAATAAAGTCAACTATTGTTAAGAGTCAAATATGAGAAGGAGAATAAAATAGTAATATTTAAAATAATATAGTTGATATTCACATTTGGATTTCAATTGAGACATTTGGAGAATTTGAAATCTAAAAATAGGAGTATAAATTTGAGTTTGAATAATTGAATTTGGAATTAGGAATAGATAATGGGAGATAAAAATTTCAACTAAGCCATTTATTCCTTCCCTAAATGAATAACAAGAAAATAATAAATAATAGTATTGTAACTAGTAGAAGTTATATTTACTAGGAAATTTGAAGTTCAAAAATAAGGGTTGAATTTGAATTTGGATTTGAACTTGGAACTAGAAACAAATTTGAAGTTTAAATAGAAAATGAAAAATGAAAAACAAAAAGAGAAAAATACCAGATCTCGACTTGGGCCAATTCTGCTCTCCACTCGACCCGCCTGCCCTTCTCTCGATCTAGCCCACCAACTAATCACCTCACTCGGCCCAGCTGCACCCCTGCTATAGCGAGGCTTACCCACATGTGGGGCCCCTAGCCAGTCGTAGCGTGCATCCGCTTCTACCCAGCCTTTCGCACCACGCGCGGCCTCACTCCCTCTGGCAACCGGGGCCCAGCAGTCAGTTCTTTCTCCCACGCATACCAACCCGTGCCCACCTCCGCTTCCTTCAGGGTCCATTGCAATAGCTCGTCGTGTCCGCCAGGTCCGACCCCCCAAATCTGACCTCATCCCTAGGTATAAGAACCAAGGTCTGCGACGCCTCATCATCCAACCCGAGAGCTTCTACATCGAGCACAAAGAGAAGTTGGAAGTGTGGGGAAGCGCCGCCATTGATTGTGCGTGCGTCCACCCTCGTCGGGGTCCTACTGTCGGGTCGAGGAGCTTCGCCCGTGCCCTGGAAAGGTTGGGGTAGCATCACGGTTGTTGAAGGGACCACGGTGTGCCCTGAATTTCTCACCGGATTTGTAACAGCCATGGAGCCGCACATCACCATGGCTCACCTTCTCTCCATCCCCATCGTCGGTAAGAATCCTTCTGTCGTGTTCGCCATGTTCTCCTCCGCAGGTAGAACCTTACGATTGAGAGTTAGTGCTGTTGTGGTCGATCCACGCAATTTCGGCGTGCTCCACCGCCGGGAAGCCGGGAGCCGCTGCCTTGTGCTGGTGTTGTGGTGGCGAAGCCAAGCGCTGCTGTCGATCCATTAATGGATGACTCCGATCTCATCAGACATACCGCTTCAGTAGATCCTGCCTTGACTGTAGATCGGTGATCTAAGGGTGTAGCATAGCCGGGTGGCGTGGTCGGCTTTATGCCATTGGATGACGATCTGGCGAACTGCAACGCTAACTGGTTCACTTAAAACCACCATTTAATCCTTGCCGTTGAAGCAGATCCAACGGCTGGCGCATATCCGTACCCCTTCGGCTGAAGCCTTCTGCATAAGAGACCCTAGCCAATACTCGATTCAACCCGCCATCCTCTGGTGTTAGAAAATAATTGCATCGGGGTCCTGAAATTTATGAGATAGACCCTGGACTCTTCTGAAATAGTGCCCCTAGTCCAGAAGTTGAATAAAATAATTATATTAATATGGAAAATAGGTTTTTAGTATAAAACTAAATCCATAAACTTGTATAATTCATAGAAAATTCATATTAAGTCCAAATTGACCCATTCCACTTCCTATAATTCTATTTTAATATTGTTCATCATCAGTAATACTGTTTTAGCATGAAACCCATGATGAAATTTATCTCTTAATTAATTTTATACTAAACACATAAAACCTTTAGAAATTCATAACTTAAAATCCATAACTCCAAATTGATTCATTCTAGTGGCATTAATTTTGTTTAAATATTGTTTATTACCTAGTACCTTTGTCTAACCATGAAACTTGATTTAAAATTATTCACATGAATAACTCTATTCTAGGTATTAAATAACTTTAGAAATTCATAACTTAATAACTGTAGCTCTGAATTTAGTGGTTCTTGTTTCTACGATCTCATTACGTAGCGTAGAACATTATCATTGTTAGAAATATGCCCTAGAGATAATCATAGAGATGAGCATATTTCTTTGTATACATGATATATATATATATTGCTTAATTGAATATCTATGAAAGGCACCTTGTATTGATTAGCAATTATGTGAATTGTTTGTGAGATTCTTTACTTGTATGGTTATTCTAAATGATGTCCCTGGTCAGAGTTGATGACTAGCACATATATTAGTTGATGACTACATTTCACAAGTCATGGACATGGAGATGTCGAACTAATAATGTGGGCGCATGTGTGACATGAGGCTGGACCGACCCAATGTGAGATATTGTAATATAGTTCTTTTTCTTGTAACATGTATACTGTGTCCTTAGACCTGAGATTGTCGCATGTTCTCAAGATGTGGATTGACCTACTTAGGGACTATCAAACGCTACTCCGTAACTGGGTAGTTATAAAGGTAGTTTTGGGTTTGTCAGGAAGCATGCTGTGAGGCATGGTTAGTCAAGATGGAATTTGTCCCTCTCTTCTTGAGAAAGATATCTCTAGGCCCCTCGAGTGATTGAATCAAGAAATACATGGTCGTGCTAGGGTTAAGAGTTAATCATTGAAAGGATTCTAATTCACAGTATCGAGAAAGAGAGGTCAGCTTAGAGCCAGACCAAATATCATGATTCAAAGGGAACAACATGTACGTAATATTGCAATGGTTCGTCTGATATGATCTTTACATGCGCATAGGAGTTGACATGTTTTGCTAGAGGCCGCTGTCGATTATTGGGCCAAGTAAGAGTACTCGGGCCATGTCTATTTGTACGTGAACCAATAGGGTCACACACTTAAGGGGAAGGAAGCCTAACTCGGATTAGATCCAAAATTAGACTGGGCTTTAGGGTTACCGATGGGCCTCGGAGTCAGAAGCCCACCATAACGCCTATATAATGAGGGCCAGGGGCACGGTTAGAAAAAACCCTAATTCGCCACCAGCAAACGAGCAATCGCTCGCCACTCGCCCTTGCGAAGCCACCGTCGCGAACCTAGTAGTTCGCTATGCGGCGCTTCCTCCCTGTATGTGTGGATACCTCGGAGGTGCTGCATCTGGAGCACTAGGACGAACCACGCAAGGATGTGAAGGACGCCAATGACTGCTCGGCACTGCTCGACGCGTTCGTCTACATCGAGACGTCTTTCGCTGCCCTGCATGTCTAGTGGTAATTCCATGACCTACAACCGCAGTAGTTCTTGGTTTTATGGGGTCGAAATTTTTGTTTTTCGCTAGCGTAGCCTTCCCGTAATCCTTAAATCATGTATTCTGTTTTATTGTTTGGTGTGATGTTAATTTTTGCTATACTATGTATGTTTGTATTGATGCGAGTAGACAAGCAAGTTGCTGAGGCTCCAGGGTTCAGCAGGAGCTTGTAGAAGGCAAGTTGTGCCCTTGATCACTTATTTTTACCTAGTCATGTTCTTATTAATCATAATGATCTGCATAGGTTAATTTGGATGGGACCCTTTAGGTTACCCTAGATTGACTATCTTTACCTTGTTTGCCCCTGAATCATTTGGGTAGTTTTGCTATTGCTTTATATTGTTTTGGGATAATATTTCATTATATCTATGTTCCAATTATTCTATTATTTTATTTATGTTCATGTTAAGATCATTATGTTAATTAGAACATGGAGCGACCACTCGGGAAAACAGTGCTACTACAAGGGTTTAATGGGACTCCCTTGGCTGACTAATTAGGAAAGCTAGTGGAGGACTACCTTACCCGAAAGGGGCGAGGGCAGTAGGGGAGTGGTTAGTGTAGGGAGGTCCTTGGGTTGATTTTGTTGCGATGGCGGTCAGGCGAGGGATCCCTGCATTGGAGCTTCCTAGAAACTGTAGCAGGTTTTCTAAAGCTAGTGGAACTTTGTAAAGGCCTCATAGTGGTACCCTGCCTCGCTTCCTTTGAGGAGGTGTATGGGGTCTGATCAACTCTGTGGCAAATGGGTAACACGACTTGTGGGTAAAGATGCACAACCTCTGCAGAGTGTAAAACTGGTATATCAGCCGTGCTCACGGTCATGAGTAGCTCGGACCCTCACATGATTAATTTATGGAACTAAATTCGATTTGTCATATGCATTGCATTGCTGGTGTTGTTATCACTTTTGTTCTACTACTTAATCGGGTTGGTATCTACTTATACTTAGTAATTGCTAATAAAATTTTGACCAACTTTAAAAGCGATGCTCAGCTTCAACCATCCTCTTTGGTAAGCCTTACAGTTCACATGAGCTCCCACCTTTGGCGAGTTCACGCACATTATTCCCCACAACTTGTTGAGCGATGAACGTATGTGAGCTCACTCTTGCTGTCTCACACCCCCCACAGGTCAAGAACAGGTACCGCTGGATGAGCGCATGGAGGATGCCATGGCGAGTTCATGAGAGGTCTAGGCCGTCGTCTCCCAGTCAACTTTGGGTTGCTGGATCATTGCCTCCTTATGATGTAATTATTTATTTATTTTTGTACAGAACTCCTATTATATAGTAAAGATATGACATTCGTTTTTGTACCACTATTCATCATATGTGTGAGACTTGGTCCCAGCACACCTGGTGATTATTTCGCGCCCAGGTTCTAGACCCCTAAAACTCGGGTGTGACAGAAGTGGTATCAGAGCGATGTTGACTGTAGAACGAAACCTAGATAGAACTGGACAACCATTATCTACTTACCTTTGCTACTCTGATCATTTCTAAAACTTTCCTTAATCTTTTCTCATCCACTGCTACTTTACTCTGATTATTCTTATCTTTTCTTTTCTAAAGACAATGTGGATTTCACACTTTGAAATCCTGTGCCTAAAGTGATCTTTAGGAATAGGAGACCTAATCTTAGGAACAAAAACAAAACTATTTTTTATAGGTATCTATGAACTTGAATGTTTGTTCTTATGATACTTGTCTGATTTGGATCTTTGATTGAGTGTGATGGGTGGTGGATTAATGTCCACAATTGCATCTGCATATATATCTAGGCATAAAGGATAATATTTATAAAATAACTAGACATTCTAGAATATCCCCATTAAAATGTATCTAGTGTCCCGTATCTATCTCATCTTGACAGATTCTATCTTACCTTTGGATATTAGCCTTATACGAGTAGTTACCCAATCTTGACATAAAACAACAGATCAAGCCCTGCCAAAGATTCAGTTCATAATCAACTACTAGCCTGTTCATTCTGCCTACCAAATAATTCCCCTTGCAAAACTATCTTACGATATGCTTCTAACCCAGATGGTCAATACCAGGAAGGGAGGAGGAATTGATCTACCTGCCAATCCATATAATCGAAGGGTGCTTAGACAACAACAACAAGCAGAAATGAATCCTCCAAATCCTCCATCAGTCAGAGCTGATCTAGCAGTTACAGCCCAATGCAGATAATGCAACAGATGGCTGACATCATGGCAGATATGCACACACGAACGCGACAAGAGCATCAGGAGATGCGCCAAGAAAGGGAGGAAATGCGCCAGGAGCGAAGGATGCAACAACAACAACCACCACTACCTCCACCACCACCCCCAGCTCCACCTAGGGATAAGCACTGGGAGTTTATGAGTCACAAACCACCTACCTTCTCCATATTCGTGGACCCACTGCAAGCAGACAGCTGGCTAAAGTCTGTAGAGAAGATGCTCAACACAGCTCAGTGCTCGGACAGAGAGAAAGTGCTCTACGCATCGGGTCGTCTTACTGGTACCGCTGCGTATTGGTCGGATGCGTATTGCGCTGCTCATGCCGCCGTCAACATAATTACCTGGGCAGAATTCTCTACTCAATTCAGGAATTACCATATTCCTGCTAGACTCATAAAAATTAAAAGGAAGGAGTTTCTATCCCTCAAGCAGGGAAGTATGTTAGTGAGTGAATATAGGGACAAATTCATCAAGTTATCTCGATATGCTCCTAGGGATGTTGAGGATGATGAGAAGCAGCAGGAGCTCTTTCTGGACAGTTTGATTGGACCCCTACAATATCAACTGGTATCGCACACATTTCTGTCCTTTTAGCGACTACTTGACAAGGCAATTGTTGTGGAAACAAGAGGTGTGAGTTTGGAGAGAAAAGAAGGGCTGCCAACCAGGGACAGGCTAGAAGTAGTTCTCGTCCCCGATATAATACCACTCAAAGTACACCAGCTCGTGGCAGTTCCGGGCAACAAACTCAACAGACACAAACTGTTACTCCTCAAGCAAGCACCCCAACAGGATCTACTGCTCCTAACACATCCACCAATAGGGCATGCTTCAATTGTGGACAATCGGGACACTATGTCAATTACTGTCCCAACAGGGCTGCCTACACTACACCGGCTCCAATGAAGCAAGGTCAGGCTTCGGTAGGAAAGAGTCATCCCTTATCTGTCAATCAGGGGTAAGCCAACCATGCAGAAGTAGAAGCTGAGCCGGGTGAACCTGAAATCCAAGAAGAAGTGCTGGTTGAAGATGAAGTAGTCGGTGAAGAAGTCAACAAGCAACAAGAGTAGGGCATATATATAAATAAACATAAATATAGATATATATACTTAAGTACTATCTGTAAGACCTAAATATTAATTTAGTAGTAGCTAGTATTTTACTATTTTAGTAATAATAATAAGGTCTATTTGAAACTATGTTTTGTTAATAAGTTATGCATCATGCCGAGATTTTTTTGTTTGTGCATATGTTCTGAGACAATATGAGTATACATCCTTTTTCTTACAAATCTCGAGGACGAGATTTCTATTAAGGGGGTAGGATTTGTAAGACCCAAAGTTAGTAGAAAAAAATAATTATAAAATAAATAAACAAATATAGCTATTATAGTGATTTGGGAATTAGGGAATGAGAAAAGAAATTTGTAATAAAGTCAACTATTTTAAGAGTCAAATATGAGGAGAATAAAATAGTAATATTTAAAATAATATAGTTGATATTCACATTTGGATATCAATTGAGACATTTGGAGAATTTGAAATTTAAAAACAGGAGTATAAATTTGAGTTTGAATAATTGAATTTGGAATTAGGAATAGATAATGCGAGAGAAAAATTTCAACTAAGCCATTTATTCCTTCCCTAAATGAATAACAAGAAAATAATAAATAATAGTATTGTAAATAGTAGAAGTTATATTCACTAGGAAATTTGAAGTTCAAAAATAAGGGTTGAATTTGAATTTGGATTTGAACTTGTAACTAGAAACAAATTTGAAGTTTAAATAGAAAATGGAAAATGAAAAACAAAAAGAGAAAAATACCAGATCTCGACTTGGGCCAATTCTGCTCTCCACTCGGCCCGCCTACCCTTCTCTGGTTCTGGCCCACCAACTAATCACCATGCTCGGCCTAGCCGCACCCCTGCTATAGCGTGGCTCACCGACATGTGGGGCCCCTGGCCAGTCGCAGCGTGCATCCGCTTCTGCCCAGCCTTTCGCACCACGCGTGGCCTCAATACCTCTAGCAACCGGGGCCCAGCAGTCAGTTCTTTCACCCACGCATACCAACCTGTGCTTGGCTACGCTTCCTTCTGGGTCCGTTGCAATAGCTCGCGGTGTCCGCCGGGTCCGACCCGCCAATCCGACCTCATCCCTAGGTATAAGAACCAAGGTCTGCAGCACCCCGTCATCCAACCCGAGAGCTTCTACATCGAGCACAGAGAGAAGTTGGAAGTGTTGGGAAGCGCCGCCACTGATTGTGCGCGTGTCCACCCTCGTTGGGGTCCTGCTGTCGGGTCAAGGAGCTTCGCTCGTGCCCTGGAAAGGTTAGGGTAGCATCACAGTTGTTGAAGGGACCACAGTGTGCCCTGAATTTCTCACCAGATTTTTGCCAGCCGCGGAGCCGCCAATCACTATGGCTCACCTTCTCTCCATCCCCACCATCGGTAAGAATCCTTCTGTCATGTTCGCCATCATCTCCTCCGCAGGTAGCACCTTATGATTGAGTGATAGTGCCGCTGTGGTCGATCCATGCAATTCCAGCATGCTCCACTACCGGGAAGTCGGGCGCCGCTGCCTTGTGCTGGTGTCGCGGTGGCGAAGTGTAATACCCAACTTTTGGAATATAAAAGAAAGGGATAAAATTTTGTGTAATGCCTTTTCATTCATAAAAAAAAGTATTAGGAGACAGGTCTAAAATAAATTATACCTCAATAAAATGTGCATCATGCCAAAGTTCTTGTAATGTTTCATTTGTACTTTAAATTATGAGACAAGTTTAAATAAGAATTTGAAGATGGAATTAAGAAAAGAAAAGATAGAAGATATAAAGATATAAATAATGTATCTAAAAATATCTCCACATTAGTACTTTTAATTGCACAAATATAATTTGTAATTATTGAGCAACAGGGTTTGAATTTAAACTTGAATTCAAATTGAGTTTGAAAATAAGAAAAGAAAAAGAAATAAAAAAAAAGAGAGAAAGGAAATTTACAGAATCACCAGCGTTGTTGGGCCCATTTCCTTGGCCGGCCCAATTGCACCCCGCGCCTGCACACTCGAGTCACACTGCTGTGTGGGCCCCACTTGAAGGCGCTCCTCCCATACCGTGATCCGGTGACCGTGACTCTGTCAGCCTCCGCCCGGCTCTTCTTGCCTTGGGTGGCTAGCAGGTGGTCCCCGCATGTCGGGCCTGGTCTTCTTCTCCCCAACAGAATATCCGCCATCCTCGGTGGTTAGCTCCGCAACAGATGCGGCCGAACTCCGGTATCGCGCGGAGCCGGCTGGCGTGGGCCACCATGCAGCTGGGTCTTCCTTCCCCCGTGCGACTCGCTCACGCGCATCCAGCCGTCGGGAATCGCGGATTCAACCATGCGCTAGCCTCACCTTCGGAGAATAAAACCGAGGACCGCCTGGACTCTCAGCCGCGACCCCATCCCCTCGATCTACCCTAACCGGTTGAGCCTTTGCCAAGCCGCCATTGCAGGGAGTGAGAGAAAGAAGAATTTCAGCCGCCCCTATTACTGCCGTGGCGGGGCTCTGCCGTCGGCCAGCATCGTTCTCGCCCGAGCCGCCGGAGGGGAGGAACGGGAGTCGTGTCTGGCCGCCAGCGAAGCCCAGGAACATCTGCGCCGTGGTGCCTGCGCCGTGGTGCCTGCGTCGTGGTCGGGGTACTTGGTCGAGGGATCTCGCAAACACCGGTGTAGAAGCTCATCGTAGGCACGCGTCTCGGTCGCCATCCATGGTAAGGTCCCCACACCTCTTCGCTGTTATCATAGCATCGTTGTGAATCAATCGGATCGAGGGTTTGATCCCGTGTGCACGGAGACGGCTTTCTCCGGCGGACCCTCCGCCGTGGGCTGGGCGCCCCCGCCGTCGGCCAGGGTCACATTGGGGGAAGGCGTCTCAGGTCCATCGGATTTGGCACCGACGGCTTAGATTAAAACATAGCTACCGGTTGTATCCTAGCCCTGGGATCGTGATCGCAAGGCTAGAATCAGGGCAGGTCTGCATCGTATGTGGGCCGTTGATCGTTCTGCAGGTGGTTGAGATGGCATAGGAGTATTCCAGCTTAGCGATTTAATCTGGCGCGCTTGTGCCTGATCGGACGGCTGATGCGTACCCGTACCCCTTCGGAGTGGACTTTTTGCGTAAGAACCCCTCAGGATTCCCCAAATTGAACCCGCCGTCCACATGGGGATTCGTCTGAGTCCTGGAATATTTTGCGCAGAGCCCCTTATGCTTTTTAGTTATCGAGGCCCAGTCCAGAGCGTATTTAAAATAAGTAAATGAATTAGTAAATGCAATTTTAATACAAAAACAAATGCTAGAACTTGGAAAATTCATATCTAATTCATTTTAGCTCCAAATTGAGTCATTCCAGTTGCAATAATTTTGTATTAATATTGTCTACCAACTAGTAGCACTGTTTAGCCATGAAACTTGAATTAAAATTATTCATTTGGATTAATCTATTCTAAGCACTAAATAATTTCCGAAATTCATAACTTGGTAACCGCAACTCCGAATTTAGTGGTTCTTGTTTCTACGATCTCGTAACGTCGCGTAGATCATTATTATGCAGTATATTCTTATGTTTGGTGTGATGTTAATTTTATCTATACCATGTTTGTTTGTATTGCTACGACTAGCGCGAGGACTCGTGTCATCTGTAAAGCAAGTTGGTACCTGGATTCTCAAGTGCCAGGCAAGTTGTGCCCTTGATTCACTTTTGTTACCCAATAATGTTCTTTATAATCATTTACCATGCATAGGTTTAATTTTGATGGGACCCAATAGGATTCCCTAGTCTGTTTATCCTGTTTACCTTGTTTACCCCTGAATCATATGGGTAGTTATGCTATTGCTTCACGTGGTTTTTGGGTTAATATTTCATTATATCCATGTTCCAGTTATTTTGTTATTCTATTTATGTTCATGTCAAGATCATTATGTTATTGTTAATTGGAACATGGAGCTTAACTTGAGAACCACGTGCCACCACAAGGGAGGAATGGGACCCCTTGGCTGACTAATTAGGAAAGCTAGTTGAAGACTACCTTACCCGAAAGGGGCAAGGGCAGTAGGGGAGTGGTCGGTGTAGGGAGGTCCCTGGTTGATTTTGCTGCGATGGCGGTCAGCCAGGAACCCTGCATTGGAACTTCCTATAAACTGTAGCGGGTTTTCGGAAGCTAGTGGAACTTTGTAAAGGCCTCGTAGTGGATCCCTAGCCATTCACCTTGGTAGTGTCTAAGGGCCTAGCTAACCCTGGCGACATGGGAAACACGACTTGTGGGTAAAGGGTACAACCTCTGTAGAGTGTAAAACTGGTATACTAGCCGAGCTCACGGTCATGAGCGGCTCAGGACTCTCCGATGATTAAATTATGGAACCTAAACTCAATTTGTCATTTGCATTTGCATGGGATTTGTTATTAATTTTGTTCTATTATTATTTATTAAGGTTTGGTATTCACTTACACTTAGTAACTGCTAATAAAATTTGACCAACTACTTAAAAGCAATGCTCAGCTTTAACCTCTATTGTTGATCAGCCTTACACTTCATGATCTCCCACCTTTGGTGAGTTCATGTCACATTATTCCCCACAACTTGTTGAGCGATGAACATGTGTGAGCTCACCCTTGCTGTCTCACACCCCCCCCCACAGGAGAAGAACAGGTGGTTTCAAGTGGAGTCAAGTATCGAGGAGTTTGATCTGATCTAGGTGGCGTTTCTCAGTTGACATTGGCGCCGACGATCCTTAGTTCGTTTTGTATTTATCTTTTATTTTTGTAAGTCTTCCGCTATGTATTAATTACTCTGATTATTGTGACATTTATCTCTATACACTCTGTTATTATATATGTTGTCTTCTTGGCGCATGTATGAGATGCACCCGGCTTTGTCCTTTAAAGCCGGGTGTTACAGAAGTGGTATCAGAGGAAATGTTGACTGTAGGACGAGACCTAGATAGAAATGGACAAAACCCTTACCTACTTATCTTACTCTGATTCTTTCTATACTCATCTTGTCTTGATCCTGTCTCACCTTTTGCCATTCTACTCTGATTATTCTTACCTTTACTATTCTAAGACAAGATGGATTTCAAATCTTGGAATCCCTACCCCTATGACATTTTTAAGAGATAGGAGGCCTAAGACCAAACCAAAACTATTTTCTCTATTAAAAAAAATGTTGGTTGATTGTTCTGATGATAAATGCTTGATTTGCTTCTTTGATTGATTGCAACATTATAGTTGGGCATCTTAGCATGTACCATCATAAGGTATTAGCTTTAGTGGATAACACACTAATCTACTTAGCTAATAAATCCCCCGCAGTAACATTCCCTATAATTACTCGCCTTGTCTACAATTCTTCCTTTCTTACCCTGTGTTTCTAATCAAGATGGGCTACCCCTATAGTGTTAGAAGAGAGCAGTATAGACTTGATCCTTGGTATGTCATGGTTAAGAAAGGCAAAGGCAGTATATACACCGTGCTAAGGAAACCGTAGAACTCACCAGTTCCAAAGGACAAAGATTTGAAGTTGAAGTTGCAGTAACTACCACCATCGGACTAGCGTCATTCTTAGTAGATGAGAAGTTTGTTGGTGACAACATCCGGGTGGTTAGAGGTTTTCCAGATGTCTTTCCAGAGGAGTTACCAGGGATGCCACCTGATAGAGAAGTTGAGTTGGTCATTGATCTCTTACCTGAGACTGCTCCTATTTCTAAACGGCTATACAGAATGTCCGTAGAAGAACTAAAGGAACTTAAGAAACAATTAATGGAGTTACAAGAGGCTGGGTATATTCGTTCGGATTCTTCACCTTGTGGAGCACCAGTTTTGTTTGTAAAGAAGAAAGATGGATTGCAAGGGATGTGCGTGGAATAAAGGTCCCTTAATGATGTCACTGTGAAGAACAAGTTTCTGTTACCCCGCATTAAGGATTTATTTAATCGGATGAGAGGAGCCAGGGTATTCTCGAAGATTGACCTCCGATCGGGATACCATCAGATGAAGATTGGACCATCAGATATTCCTAAGACTGCTTTTCTTGACTCGATATGGATTATATGAGTTCATCGTTATGTCATTTGGATTAACTAATGCACCAGCTTATTTTATGGATTTGATGAACAAGATGTTTTTGGAGTATTTGGACAGATTCGTCGTGGAGTTCATCGACGATATTCTTATCTATTCTAAGAATGAGAGTGACCATGAAGAACATCTAAGGTTGGTGCTACAGAAGTTACGAGATAATCAACTCTACGCCAAGTACAGTAAAATGCGAGTTCTGGATTAACGAAGTGTCATTTCTTGGACATATCATTTCTAATGGAGGGATATCAGTGGATCCTGCTAAAGTCAAGGAGATAGTGGTGTGGAGCATACCCACTACGGTTACGGAGGACCAAAGTTTCTTGGGACTTGCAGGATATTATTGGAGATTTATTGAAGGATTTTCTAAGATTGCTAAGCCTATGATATCGCTTTTGGAAAAAGGAAAGAGAATTCAAGTGGGACGAGAAGTGCCAAGAATATATGGATCATAAGAGCTTGAAGTATATTCACTCAGAAGGATCTCAACCTTTGGCAACGCCGTTGGATGGAGCTTATTAAGGATTATGAATTGGAGACTCACTATCACCCGGGCAAGGCAAATTTGGTTGCAGATGCCTTGAGTCGAAAGGAGCATGTTCGTTCAGTTGTAGTTGCCCAGCTACCCGATGAGATTGTTGAGGATTTCAGAAGACTTAACCTGGGGATAGTCGCTCACACTGAAGGAGTTATTATTGATGTGGAACCTACCTTGGAGCAAAAAAATCCACAAAGGACAAATTGGTGATGCTAAAATACAAGAGATTAAGGATCTAATTACTAAAGGTCGAGGTCTGGAATTCACGAAAGATGAGCAAGGCATGGTATGGATCAAGGATCAGATATGTGTTCCTGAGATTGATAGCCTTCGTGAGACTATTTTAAAGGAGGCCCATGACTTGGATTATTCTATTCATCCTGGTAGTACCAAGATGTATCAGGATTTGAAGCGGAAGTATTGGTGGTATGGATTGAAGAGTGATGCAGCTACACATGTGGCTATGTGCGATGTGTGTCAAAGAGTTAAGGCTGAACACCAGAGGCCAGCTGGACTACTGCACCCACTAAAGATACCCGAGTGGAAGTGGGAAGAGATTGGTATGGATTTTATTACTGGATTGCCTCGCACCCAGAAAGGTTATAATTCTATATTGGTGATTGTGGGTAGATTGACTAAAGTGGCTCATTTCATTCTGGTCAAGACTACTTATAAGTGATCTCAATTGGCAGAGTATATACATGACTCGGGTTGTGTGTTTACATGGAGTATCAAAGAAGATCATTTTGGATAGAGGATCACAGCCTACCTCTAGATTTTGGAAAAGTTTTCATGAGAATATGGATATGAAGTTGAATTTTAGTTCGGCCTACCATCCTCAGACTGGTGGACAGACTGAAAGGACTAATCAAGTATTGGAGGACATGTTGAGAGCTTGTACCCTTTAGCATGGTAGTAGTTGGGACAAGAGTCTACCTTATGCTGAGTTCTCATATAATAATAGTTACCAGGCCAGTCTGAAGATGTCACTGTCTTGAGACTCTGTTTGACAGGAAATACAGGACTCCTCTATTTTTGGACCAGACTAGAGGAAGACAGTTCTTTGGACCTGAACTTATTCAAGAGGCAGAAGGACAAGTCTGTATAATTCGAGAGAATTTGAGGGTAGCCCAGACCAGGCAAAGGAGCTATGCTTATAATAGAAGAAGACCACTGGAATTTGAGGAAAGAAATCATGTGTACCTCATGGTGTCACCACTTCGTGGGATGAGGAGATTCAAAGTCAAGGGCGAATTGTCCCCTCGCTATATTGGACCATTCTGAGTTTTTAGGAAAGTTGGAGAGATGGCCTATCAACTCGAGCTACCTAATAATCTATCTGGTGAGCATAATGTTTTCCATATGTCTTAACTTAAGAAGTGTCTTCGTGTCCCTAAGAAACAGTTACCAATGGAAGAGCTCAGTGTCCAGGGTGATTGGACTTACACGAAGTGTCCGATCAAGATTCTTGATACTTTGACTAGAGTTACAGGAGATTAGGTGATAAAGATGTGAAAAGTGCAATGGAGTCACCATGGCGAAGATGAAGCTACTTGGGAAAGAAAAAGAGCTTCGCATAGATTATCCCCACCTTTTCCCTAGTCCTTCTTAAATCTCGAGGACGAGATTCTTTTTAAGGGGGGTAGGATTTGTAATACCCAACTTTTGGAATATAAAAGAAAGGGATAAAATTTTGTGTAATGCCTTTTCATTCATAAAAAAAAGTATTAGGAGACAGGTCTAAAATAAATTATACCTCAATAAAATGTGCATCATGCCAAAGTTCTTGTAATGTTTCATTTGTACTTTAAATTATGAGACAAGTTTAAATAAGAATTTGAAGATGGAATTAAGAAAAGAAAAGATAGAAGATATAAAGATATAAATAATGTATCTAAAAATATCTCCACATTAGTACTTTTAATTGCACAAATATAATTTGTAATTATTGAGCAACATGGTTTGAATTTAAACTTGAATTCAAATTGAGTTTGAAAATAAGAAAAGAAAAAGAAATAAAAAAAAGAGAGAAAGGAAATTTACAGAATCACCAGCGCTGTTGGGCCCATTTCCTTGGCCGGCCCAGTTGCACCCCGCGCCTGCACACTCGAGTCACACTGCTGTGTGGGCCCCACTTGAAGGCGCTCCTCCCATACCGTGATCCGGTGACCGTGACTCTGTCAGCCTCCGCCCGGCTCTTCTTGCCTTGGGTGGCTAGCAGGTGGTCCCCGCATGTTGGGCCTGGTCTTCTTCTCCCCAACAGAATATCCGCCATCCTCGGTGGTTAGCTCCGCAACAGATGCGGCCGAACTCCGGTATCGCGCGGAGCCGGCTGGCGTGGGCCACCATGCAGCTGGGTCTTCCTTCCCCCGTGCGACTCGCTCACGCGCATCCAGCCGTCGGGAATCGCGGATTCAACCATGCGCTAGCCTCACCTTCGGAGAATAAAACCGAGGACCGCCTGGACTCTCAGCCGCGACCCCATCCCCTCGATCTACCCTAACCGGTTGAGCCTTTGCCAAGCCGCCATTGCAGGGAGTGAGAGAAAGAAGAATTTCAGCCGCCCCTATTACTGCCGTGGCGGGGCTCTGCCGTCGGCCAGCATCGTTCTCGCCCGAGCCGCCGGAGGGGAGGAACGGGAGTCGTGTCTGGCCGCCAGCGAAGCCCAGGAACATCTGCGCCGTGGTGCCTGCGCCGTGGTGCCTGCGTCGTGGTCGGAGTACTTGGTTGAGGGATCTCACAAACACCGGTGTAGACGCTCATCGTAGGCACGCGTCTCGGTCGCCATCCATGGTAAGGTCCCCACACCTCTTCGCTGTTATCATAGCATCGTTGTGAATCAATCGGATCGAGGGTTTGATCCCGTGTGCACGGAGACGGCTTTCTCCGGCGGACCCTCCGCCGTGGGCTGGGCGCCCCCGCCGTCGGCTAGGGTCGCATTGGGGGAAGGCGTCTCAGGTCCATCGGATTTGGCACCGACGGCTTAGATTAAAACATAGCTACCGGTTGTATCCTAGCCCTGGGATCGTGATCGCAAGGCTAGAATCAGGGCAGGTCTGCATCGTATGTGGGCCGTTGATCGTTCTGCGGGTGGTTGAGATGGCATAGGAGTATTCCAGCTTAGCGATTTAATTTGGCGCGCTTGTGCCTGATCGGACGGCCGATGCGTACCCGTACCCCTTCGGAGTGGACTTTTTGCGTAAGAACCCCTCAGGATTCCCCAAATTGAACCCGCCGTCCACATGGGGATTCGTCTGAGTCCTGGAATATTTTGCGCAGAGCCCCTTATGCTTTTTAGTTATCGAGGCCCAGTCCAGAGCGTATTTAAAATAAGTAAATGAATTAGTAAATGCAATTTTAATACAAAAACAAATGCTAGAACTTGGAAAATTCATATCTAATTCATTTTAGCTCCAAATTGAGTCATTCCAGTTGCAATAATTTTGTATTAATATTGTCTACCAACTAGTAGCACTGTTTAGCCATGAAACTTGAATTAAAATTATTCATTTGGATTAATCTATTCTAAGCACTAAATAATTTCCGAAATTCATAACTTGGTAACCGCAACTCCGAATTTAGTGGTTCTTGTTTCTACGATCTCGTAACGTCGCGTAGATCATTATTATGCAGTATATTCTTATGTTTGGTGTGATGTTAATTTTATCTATACCATGTTTGTTTGTATTGCTACGACTAGCGCGAGGACTCGTGTCATCTGTAAAGCAAGTTGGTACCTGGATTCTCAAGTGCCAGGCAAGTTGTGCCCTTGATTCACTTTTGTTACCCAATAATGTTCTTTATAATCATTTACCATGCATAGGTTTAATTTTGATGGGACCCAATAGGATTCCCTAGTCTGTTTATCCTGTTTACCTTGTTTACCCCTGAATCATATGGGTAGTTATGCTATTGCTTCACGTGGTTTTTGGGTTAATATTTCATTATATCCATGTTCCAGTTATTTTGTTATTCTATTTATGTTCATGTCAAGATCATTATGTTATTGTTAATTGGAACATGGAGCTTAACTTGAGAACCACGTGCCACCACAAGGGAGGAATGGGACCCCTTGGCTGACTAATTAGGAAAGCTAGTGGAAGACTACCTTACCCGAAAGGGGCAAGGGCAGTAGGGGAGTGGTCGGTGTAGGGAGGTCCCTGGTTGATTTTGCTGCGATGGCGGTCAGCCAGGAACCCTGCATTGGAACTTCCTATAAACTGTAGCGGGTTTTCGGAAGCTAGTGGAACTTTGTAAAGGCCTCGTAGTGGATCCCTAGCCATTCACCTTGGTAGTGTCTAAGGGCCTAGCTAACCCTGGCGACATGGGAAACATGACTTGTGGGTAAAGGGTACAACCTCTGCAGAGTGTAAAACTGGTATACTAGCCGAGCTCACGGTCATGAGCGGCTCAGGACTCTCCGATGATTAAATTATGGAACCTAAACTCAATTTGTCATTTGCATTTGCATGGGATTTGTTATTAATTTTGTTCTATTATTATTTATTAAGGTTTGGTATTCACTTACACTTAGTAACTGCTAATAAAATTTGACCAACTACTTAAAAGCAATGCTCAGCTTTAACCTCTATTGTTGATCAGCCTTACACTTCATGATCTCCCACCTTTGGTGAGTTCATGTCACATTATTCCCCACAACTTGTTGAGCGATGAACATGTGTGAGCTCACCCTTGCTGTCTCACACCCCCCCACAGGAGAAGAACAGGTGGTTTCAAGTGGAGTCAAGTATCGAGGAGTTTGATCTGATCTAGGTGGCGTTTCTCAGTTGACATTGGCGCCGACGATCCTTAGTTCGTTTTGTATTTATCTTTTATTTTTGTAAGTCTTCCGCTATGTATTAATTACTCTGATTATTGTGACATTTATCTCTATACACTCTGTTATTATATATGTTGTCTTCTTGGCGCATGTATGAGATGCACCCGACTTTGTCCTTTAAAGCCGGGTGTTACACGAAGCCAAGCGCTGCCATCGATCCATTAATGGATGACTCCGATCTCATTAGACATACCGCTTCGGTACACCCTGCCTTGACTGTAGATAGGTGATCTAAGGGTGTAGCGTAGCTAGGTGGCGTGGTAGGCTTTATGCCGTTGGATGACGATCTGATGAACTGCAATGCTAACTGGTTCACTTAAAACCACCTTTTAATCTAGGCCGTTGAAGCAGATCCAACGGTTGGCGCGTATCTGTACCCTTTCGGCCAAAGCCTTTTGCATAAGAGACCCTAGCCAATACTTGAATCAACCCGCTGTCCTCTGGTGTTAGAAAATAATTGCATCGGGGTCCTGAAATTTATGAGATAGAACTTGGACTCTTCTAAAATAGTGCCCCCGGTCCAGAAGTTGAAATAGTGGACTCTATTCTAGGTACTAGATAACTTCATAAATTCATAACTTAATAATCATAGCTCCGAATTTAGTGGTTCTTATTTGTACGATCTCGTTACGCAGCGTAAAATATTATCATATATTCTGTTTTATTGTTTGGTGTGATGTTAATTTTTGCTATACTATGTATGTTTGTATTGATGCGAGTAGACAAGCAAGCTGCTGAGGCTCCAGGGGTTCAGCAGGTGGAGACTGCTGAGCAGGAGCTTGTTGAGGGCAAGTTGTGCCCTTGATCACTTATTTTACCCAGTCATGTTCTTATTAATCATAATGATCTACATAGGTTAATTTGGATAGGACCCTTTAGGTTACCCTATGTCTATCTTTACCTTGTTTACCCCTGAATCATTTGGGTAGTTTTGCTATTGCTTTATATGGTTTTGGGATAATATTTCATTATATCCATGTTCCAATTATTCTGTTATTTATTTATGTTCATGTTAAGATCATTATGTTAATTGGAACATGGAGCGACCACCCGGGAAAACAGTGCTACCACAAGGGTTTAATGGGATGCCCTTGGCTGACTAATTAGGAAAGCTAGTGGAGGACTACCTTATCCAAAAGGGGCAAGGGCAGTAGGGGAGTCAGTGTAAGGAGGTCCTTGGGTTGATTTTGCTGCGATGGCGGTCAAGCGAGGGATCCCTGCATTGGAGCTGCCTAGAACTGTAGCGGGTTTTCTAAAGCTAGTGGAACTTTATAAAGGTCTCGTAGTGGTACCCTGCCTCGCTCCTTGGAAGAGGTGTTTAGGGTCTGACCAAGTCCATGGCAAATGGGTAACACAACTTGTGGGTAAAGATGTGCAACCTCTGCAGAGTGTAAAACTGGTATATCAGCCATGCTCACGATCATGAGCAGCTCGGACCCTCACCTAATTAATTTATGGAACTAAATTCAATTTGTCATATGCATTGCATTGCGGGTGTTGTTATCACTTTCGTTCTACTACTTAATTGGGTTGGTATCTACTTCTACTTAGTAATTGCTAATAAAATTTTGACCAACTTTAAAAGCGATGCTCAGCTTCAACCATCCTCTTTGGTAAGCCTTACACTTCACATGAGCTCCCACCTTTGGCGAGTTCATGTACATTATTCCCCACAACCTGTTGAGCGATGAACGTATGTGAGCTCATACTTGCTGTCTCACACCCCCCATAGGTTAAGAACAGGTACCGCAGGATGAGGCGCATGGAGGATGCGGTGGCGAGTTCATGAGAGGTCTAGGCCGTTGTCTCCTAGTCAACTTTGAGTTGCTCGATCGTTGTCTCCTTATGATGTAATTATTTATTTATTTTGTATAGAACTCCTATTATATAGTAAAGATGTGACATTCGTTTCTGTACCACAATTCATCATATGTGTGAGACTTGGTCCTAGCACACCTGGTGATTATTTCGCGCCCGGGTTCTGGACCCTAAAACCCAGGTGTGACAGCCATCAATGGGGGCTGAGGCATTATGCTCGCTCTGCCAAGGGGGTGCAAAGGTTCATTCGATTTGGTTTTGTTAGTCACCCACCTTGGGGAGGTCTAATGCGTTTGTACGACTAGCGAAACCTAACGAGCAGCTATGCACCAGGGGAGTCTTTGTATAGGCTACGTAGTGAGACCCTACCACGTCACCTTGGTAGTGATCAATGGGGAGTCATGATCTCCGGGCAGAATGGGAATCACGACTTGTGGGTAAAGTGCAACCTCTGCAGAGTGTTAGAAACTGGTATATCAGTCGAGCTCACGGTTAAGAGCGGCCTTGGGATCCTCTTTGATTAGAAGAACTTTGGTTACTTTTAAGATGATGGTTAATAATGATGGTTATAATTTTGAACTCTGGTATTTCCTCTTGGAGGAGATACATTTGGGTAATAACTGGGTTTATTACTAAAACTTGGCTTTATTAATAGTAATAAATACTTGACCAACTAAAATCAACTGCTTAACCTTAACCCCACATACAACTATTCCACTTTAGCCAAATGGGACATTTGCTGAGTACGTTGATGTATACTCACCCTTGCTTTACAAACCACCCCCACCCCAAGTTGTCCCTACTATATTCAGTGCTCAGGAGGAGATGCTAGCAACATGGAGGATTTTGAAGAGATTCAGGACTACGACGAGTTCTAGTTATCTTAGTGGCAAACCCCCAGTCAGCTTCCTATGAATGCCTTATCTACTACGCTACGTATTTCCGCACTTTGATGATATTAATGACTATGGCTATGTATTAGACTCTGTGAATGTCTTGGACATCTTATTGTAATAAAAGTACCTTTCCGCTATTTACTTTGAGCGATGTGTGATGATGTCCAATTATGTAACCGTCATGTACTTGAGTTTCTGATCCTGGCACGTACATGGTTCACATCTCGTTTGCCTTCCAAAACCGGGTGTGATAGTGACCCACCGAGCCAAGAACACCGTCGACTTCGTCGTCGACCACCACTATTCCCCGGCCTTCGCCTCGTTCATCTTGCCGCTGGTAAGTCGTCGACCGAGCGTGTAATCTCTTCTCTCCCTCTCCCTGTTTTGAGGAAGAAGATGGACCTCGCGCTCGAATAGGCCAAAATCCGAGGGTTTTTCTGTAAACTGTCATAGACTCAGTGGAATAGTAACCGAGGACCTAGAAGTAGGATTCGTAGTTCGCTAGAACCCGAAGCTCTAACATGTAAAGTGTTTTTTTTTCTGTTTTTCCTTTTCTATTTAAACCAAAGAGAACAATGGAAAATCCATAGCTCGAGTTTTTGAACTCGAAAATTGATGGAATAAATTTTATAGGACTCCTTTGTGGTAGATCTATGATTTAAAAATACTGTATGTCAAAGTTTGAATATTTTTGTGCACAGTTTGAATTTAAATATGAAAATCGAGTTTCCTTATAAGTAATAAAATAAATAAATCCGAGGCCACAAAAATAGGATCCCAATTTTTATTATATTCGTCTAGATATTGTCTATCTGTGATAATTATTTTATCGGTATGCTCTGTTGGTA
This sequence comes from Zea luxurians, assembly GCA_029449295.1. NCBI lineage: Eukaryota > Viridiplantae > Streptophyta > Magnoliopsida > Poales > Poaceae > Zea > Zea luxurians. The sequence continues at coordinate 7,791,966 of JAOPSE010000029.1, forward strand.
AATGTATTTTTGGAATTAAAAGGATTAGTTGGTGATTCTTTAGAAAATAGGAAATAAATAGCAAAGCCTCGAATATTAATGCGAAACTTTTTGTTAGCAAGTCACGTGTCATCAACCACCTCTGGAATTAAATTGAACTTGCAGTCATGTAGAGAAATTTTGAATAATAGATTAAAACAAAAAAGATTGATTTCTTTTGAAAAACCATGGAAAAAGATCTATAAAGAGAATGTCTGTGTAAATATTTGTGACATGTTGTTAGGCCAAGTAAAGTATAGGAAAAACAAGGTAATGACTGTTTGGCTGGTTTAGTAATGTAAAATGGATTAGATTGCTTTCTACAATATTTCTTGTTACTTTTGTGTAGACAAAAATAATGGTCCAAACCAATTGTAATTTCTGTGGTAGAGTATAATAAAGGAATACTAACTGCTATAATTTATGTAGTAAATTTTGAAGTGATCAAGTAGTACTCACAATGTATGTCCAACTAAATCGTATGCACGGGTGTGAACAGTTATAAGTAATTTTAGTTTCAATTGCAGGATAGTTTGGGATGATTTAGGAATTACTGTTGTGATAGCTAGGGTTTGAACCAAATCCTTCTCACTAAGAGATAACTAACTTCTAAAAGAAAAGGGGCTAAATGAAGAATATTGCTTAGTGTTTCAACACCTGTAGGTGTAAGGTAATTAGAAATACATTATAATGTAACTTGTGTTAAGTTTTGTGGATTCTCTAAATGATAGTCAGTACCAACCAAGAAAAGACAGACTACATGTTCTTGGACGATGTAGACTATCTTGTAGAAACCTCTGTATAATAAATCTACTCAGAGTATGCACACTATGTGCACCCATAAGCATCATACATCTCTTGCATGAAGCATCATGTATCCTCATACTGCATCCATACATCATACAGGATCACAGGAGGTAGTACCAATTGGGATTGTCGAGGAGCTGCCAGGAATTCTCGTGGAAGAGGGTGAACCAGAAGTCAAAGCTCAAGAGTGTCCTGATAAATGCCCCAGTTCCTTCGAGAAAGGTGAGCTCCTACATCTAACTTCATATATTTGAAATACTTTAATTTATTCACTTCCTACCTATATTATTGCATTAGGAATAGGAGTTGATTGAAACCAATTGTTGCATATACCCTTGATTACTTTGTTTACCCTATCCTTGTCACCTATTAAAAGTAAGCAATCTTAAAATGCTTAGGCATGCTTAGACGGTAGAAGTCGGGTGATTTGCTATCACCTGCAAGATATAGGTGGTTACTTATGCTTGATTTGGGATAAAGTCATTGGATAACATCCATGATGGAAATAAAGATTTAAAATGGGACCAGGTGTTGGAACTTGCTCTCCTGGGCAAGTTGATCCAACGGGAAAGTGGAAAGAGTGTTTGCAAAGTTTAACGTGGGATGACAATAGCTCTATTAATCGGGCCTCTCAAGGGCACTGTACGGGGGTATTTATAGGCACTCGAGTGACTACCTATCCCTTGTCAAAGACGTTTATGCCCTCGAGTACCCGGTCGATCCCTAGAATATTCTCACGAGAGGAGGTATAGACTGTCATTACAGAAAAGGCTATTACAGACGCGGCCCGTAGCATGCTTATCCGCGCGGGGCCCGTTACAGTGGGTCGGATCCTACTTGGGCCTCCCGACGCGGTGAGGACGCGGGACTGGTAGACTTCGACAGACCCTTCGTCTTGCAACGGAGAGGACGAAGGGAGACTGCACCGGTCTTCATCCAATCGACGCCTTCGGCTTGCTTGGGCGTGCTCTGTGGAAGTGGTCTTTGTCGGTGTAGCGAGGTGACGAAGGCATCGAGCGAAGGGTAGCGTGTTCGCCTTCGCCCCAACATTTGCCCTCTGAGGGACCAGTTTGACTAAGTCATCTGGTGCCGAAGACGTCGCTAGATGGTGGAGACGCTGCCCTCGCTCGAAGTGGTCCCACGGGGGTTTTTGAAATGTGACCGTTGATGGACGTGTTACTGTTGGACTGTGTGTTTCCCGAAGCACCACGTCCTATCTATAAAAAAGCGAGCGCGGCCGGGACTGTTTCTTACCCTAGTGTGCGCCGTAAAAACCCTAGCTTTTTCAAGCCGCTCGCCTGCCCTCCTTGCTCTTCCGCTTCGAAAATCTGGCCCGTATCAAGTAGACCGCGCGCCGCCGCCGCCGACGGTACGTAGCAATGTCTTCTTCGTCATCTGTTGCGAGTGCGTCGTCGGCCGATCCATCATCCGAGGATACCTTGAGTGATTTGGTGGCGATGGAGTTGCAGCCAGGCCACACCGTGGAGTTCGGCACTTTGAGGATTTCCTCAGTTCGTGTGTAGGAGATGCAGCAGCTTGGATACTTCGGTAACGGTGTCGGGCGGGTTCAGGGCGCTGAGGAGATCGAGGGGACCAAGGGCAAATTGGTTGTGTTTGAGGCATTTTTCATTGCCGGCCTTCGCCTCCTGGCTCATCGTTTCATGGCGGATGTTTTGCGAAGGTTCAACGTGCAGGTCCACCAGTTGACACCGAATGCCGTGGTTGCCCTGGTGAAGTATGTCTGGGTGGTTTCTTCGTACGATAGTCAGCCATCTGTGGAGGTCTTCGCTAAGAACTATTGTCTGCATTGGCAGAAGAGGAAGATTGGAAGTAAGATTACACAATTTGGATCGTGCACCTTCACGCCGAGGATCAGAAAGACTTCGGTGAAAGTAGTGGAAATAGTCCTTTGTGCTCGGAACAAGTGAGGCAACTGGTGGGACTTTTGGTTTAATGTCTCTGGTGGGGAAGTTGAAGATCTCCCTAGGTCCCCTGCATCCATTATGTGGTCTCACTGTTACGTGGCATTTCCACCGTTCGAGGTGGCGGAGGACGATGAGGATGAAGGGGCCCTTCGGTGTGCTGCCCGCATGAGTAGTGGGTGTGATTTGGTTGAGGAATTCATTGGATATGGGGTATGGCCCTTGGCGCATGGCTAGGTACTTGGCGAAGTGTGCCCCCGCCGGATGCCGTCCTTGGGCGATAAGTTGGTGCGACGTCCTGCCTTTGCCTTGGATTTGCAGGGTCGGAACCCGGGCGCATTTGTGCGTGAAGTGGAGGTCGAGGCCGTGAGGATTGTAGGGCAATACGTGACGAGGACAGAGACCTTGCGGAGTTGGGATATTCACGGTTCTAATGTTCATTTGAACCGCGTTTTTGAGTTGAACCGTCTGCCATATGGCGGTTACCCGGGAGACGACGATGCTGTTGTTGTCGATCGCTGGGGAAAAAGGGCGGCCGCTGCGGTCGACGAAGGCCCTTCGCGGGTAGCTGTGCCGGCCGCGACCACTAAAAAGAGGAAACTAGGTATTGCAGCTAAGGGGTTGGGGGTCTCCGACCGTTTTGCTGTGGATTTGTTCTGAACTTGCGCGGCCCCCGGGGGAGGATGTCGTCGCCCGAGCTCCGAGAATCTTCGGCGTGAATGCTGGAGGTTACCGGGGGTCGCTGGCTAGGAATGTTCCTGTAACACCCCAGGTGTTTATATTCCGCTCGACAACGAGTACGAATTTAAGCACGTGATATCAGTAAATAAGACGGACACTAAGGTCTAATTATTTTTGCCTATCGCGATTTTAATATCGCATCTGTTCCATCTGTCGCGAATGCGACATTGTTTTTATCTTTAATCGTACGGGCTCTTTCTAAATTTTCGTGTTGTTCGGAACATATTTGTTCTGAAAATCGGTGCGTCCGGTGATTATTTAAAATTCATCGCTCGCGCGAGTACGAATTCGGAAGCCCGAACCACTTGGACGATTTTTATTCTGAGCAAATTAATTTGAACTCGACGACTTGAATGTTTGGGCCAAAATAATCTGGATCGCGTATTATCCGAGAAAAATCGTGCGCAAGATTATGATCCAATTTGTTCCTCAGCCTACTCTGTAAGATAATCAAATCAACTCTATTTTGGTGGCGGATGAATTTTTATCCGATCTCGACTAAACCAGTGTTGTCTCCAAATAATGTATCCGATACCCAGTCTGTTTCCGTGTTGCCCGAAACAGTCACGAAAACTATCCAAACGAAATGTCGTCAGAATCATAAACCTCGGACTCTCCGTTTTGTGATCCGAGGGAATAATGTGTATAGCCGTTTGCTATATCGCGCATCGATTCTTTGCTCGTCATTAGAAATCTTGATCCGAAATATCTGCGATTTTCAGAATAAAAAAAATCTGAAAAAAATAAAAATCTTCTCACGTTCCAATCCTTCCACCGCCGCGCATGGGTCTTATCTGTTCTTGATTTTTTTTCTCCAGCACGCAAGCTTCCTTATCTCCTCTTCTCCTCTGATATTTCACAACGTTGTGTGAGTTTGTTTGAGCCGTGGCCGCGTGAGCTTCATTGGTTTCCTGAAATTAAAAATCTGAAAAAGGAAAAAAAATGTCTATCGTTCCTATCCTATCTCCCAGCTCAGTCGCTCTCTCTCTTTTAGATTTTTTCAGTCGTCTTCATCTTCTACAGCCGCCGCCCCTGGATGTCTACAAATCCACCGCCGAGCGCTCCTCTCTCCTCCGGAGCTCCTCCAGCCAGCGCACCTCCTCCCAGCTCCTGCCGCACTGAGCTCACTGCACGCTCCTATGCCCCTGCCGCGTCCAGCTCCAGCGCTCGGTGCCCCTCTGCCCAGCCGTGTCTGCGTGCTGCTCGCTCCGAGCTCCCTGTGCCATGGCATCAGCCGCAGTTCACCGCGCTCGGCCTCCCGTCTTGCCGCGAGTCCCAGCTCGGATCTCCATGGCCGCAGGTCTCTGGTGCCGCGCGCGGGCGCCCCTTGTCACGGACCTGCGCGCCCTGCATCTTCTTCCCCGAGCTTGGCCGCCGGGCTCTCTGCGCGTGACTGTGTTCTTCTGGGTGCGCGCCTAGGTTCCTGCTGAGCTCGGTGTCTATCTCTCTGCAACTCTATTTTTTTTCCCAGCACGCTCTCCTCCCTGCTCGGCCATGGGAGCCACGCCGTCGACCCCGCCTGAATCCCCTCTGCCGCGTCTTCCTTCTTGCTCCTTGCGCGAGCCGTGACCCTCTGACCAGTCCCAGCCGAACTCCCTCCGTTCCAGCCGTTGCTCCTGGCTCGCCCGTCCGCGCGGCACATCATCCATGGCCGCTATCCGTCATCGAGTCCCTACGCGCGCACCAGCTCCCTGTGTCGTGCCCTGTTGAGCGGTTCCCTGGCGCGCTTGTTTCCTGCGTGTCCAGCTCCTTGTTTTTCCTCGGCTCCTTGTTTTCCCCACGGCTGCTGTTTGTCGGTCTCGCGGTCTCGCCAAATGCGTTCGTCGCTTGGGCCTATGTCGTTTGGCTCGTCGACCTTGTTTGCTGCCGTGCGCGCTTGTCCCTAATACTGCTCGCACGGTATTTGGATCTCGCCGATTAGTCCCGCCATCCTTGTTTCCCTCTGGTCGCAATAAAATCCTATCCCATCAGGTCATCGGGCGCTGTTCCCAGCTCACTATAGAGTTTGCTGGGCTCGCCATATTTTTAAATGTCGTCAAAAGTTCGCCTGCAATTACGGTCTCGTCGTGTCCGTCGGTCTTCAACTCCAGCGACCACTATCATCTTCATCAGCAACGTCGTCGTTGTCTCCTTGGTGTTCGTTGCCGACTCCGCTACCTGTTTGAACTAGAATTCGTCGTCATCTTACCCATGCCATGGCCGCAATTTCTTATGTTCATAGTCCACGTCGTCGTCCAGTTCTGAGTATTCCTATGTAAAAGAAGGTGGAGCTGTAGAGGAAGGATAAAGCGAAGTCCAATGCGTTGCTCACTAGGCGTTCGACAAAAGGCTCAAATCAGAGATTGTTGCTGTTGTGAAAATATCAAGCCTGAGTTAGTGATGGTAAGTAATTTCGCATTTCAGGTTAATTAGCTAAATTGATCGATGCCGTAGGATAAAAGAGGTTTCAATAGGTCTCAGTATTGCGGAACTGTAGGTATTAAAAATAAAAAAATGTTATTAATATATATGATACACAGGTTAACCGATAAATTAGTTTAGAAAGTTAATGAAAGTTCTTCTATCAAATTTTATAAGTGTTAGGTGCCCAAGAATTTTGAAGTTAAAATTATAAGCCGTTTAGTGTGTTCTCTAGACTAGGTATGATATTTTATGTGTTGATCGATTTCATGCTTGGAATGGATGTTGATTGCTACCTCGACTGTTTAGCTAGGTTAGAAGAGCATGGTTGTCGTAGGTAACAATATATCGATAGCTAGTGTCCGCAATATCTCGTCATTAAATAGGTTATTTCTCTTCGCGTAGCATCATAAAGTCTGGTGTTATTGTTCCTTATATGCATTCATATGCATAATGCATTTCATTCAGGTACGTTAATTAATTGTGTGACGCGGAAGATGAGCCAAGTCGACCCCAAGCGCGGGCTAATCCGCAAGATGAAGTTAATGGACCAACCTGAAGATGGTTAAATCAAGCAAGTGCTCGGTCGAGGGATACTCGTCAAATGGACATCGCCTAACAAACACTAACCTATGGTTACTCAGGCAAGCCCCGGTGCATTTGCCACCTTCCTTGATATTTTTAAAATCTTTCTCACTTGCTTGCTGCATTAGGTGATAGGAGTTGATTGATTAAACAATTCCTGCATTACCTTCCTTGATCTTGATTACCCTCCTTGAAACCCTGTTTTTACAAAAAGGTTTTACTATGCTTAGTATTGCTTTAGAAAAACAAAAGGATTTGTTTTACAAAAGATGTTTGGCAAAGTGGGTGGGATGTTTTCGAAAATAAAACTTGATGGTGAATCCATCATGGCCGTGATGGATTCAACATCGGAAAAGATGTACCTCTGCCAGGTACCAAGTTTTTGGGTTAAAAAGATTAAGCTGAGACCGGGCGGGTGACTTGCACGAGAAGAGAGTCTCGGTGTAGTGTCTCCGTCTGAGTCGATTAAGGACCTTGTCGATGTAGGCTTGATGATCGAGGACCCTTTAACTGGTCACATGCCTCGTCATGGGTAAGCCTTGCCTCGGGCAGACTAAGGCCGGAATAAGATAACACGAAATGGGAGTGGAGCGGTGGCGAGAGTAGCGTGTACCCTCCGTGGCAAGAGGCTGGACGGTGGTGTATCTGTGCTCTCGGTTTGCGTGAACCTGATCCGGTCTTAAGAACCCCGGTGGCGGGTTGACATATGCAAGGGTTAAGTGCTACATATGTCGTGTGATTGGAGATCCTCAGCTGAGTATAATCGATTCGGATCGCCGTACCTTCGCGGTTATGAAGACTTGGTCACTGCCCTACACGTAGCATTCCACTAAAGATGATGGGTTTTTGTTAAGAAATTGGCTAGTGCAGGACCAGTGATTGAACTAGGGTAGAAAGAACTCTAGTTGCAGGTAATTGAACCTAACTTGACAAATAAAATTTGATTTTTAAGGATCCACTTTAGTAAGCATTTCTGCAAAACAGAGTCTTTGATTATTTGAAAAGCCTTACCTTGACTCCCTAAAAGCCAGCATACCCTTGAGAGTCTTTTCTTTAGTCGGGTAAGTCTTGCTGAGTAATTCCATACTCAGGGTTTTATTCCCTGTTGTTTTTCAGGTCCTAACTTTATGATGTTGTTGATGGTATTAAGTGCCGGTGGGCTCGGCCTTCTTATAAGTCTAAGTAACCCTTCTATACTTCTTATTGAGGATGGTCATTTAAGCTAGCATATATTTCAAACTTATACTTTTGTAACCACTCCGATAAAATAATATACATTTTTTTTGTAACTTGTAAAATTTGGTAATAGTATTTCCGCTGCAAAAATGTTGGTGTATGTGATTTGTGTTACTTAATCCCGTGGTTCTGGTTGAAAGTGGTTTATCCGATGTCCTTGGGGCAATCGGACAGATCCTGTTGAGTTATCTGGTGCACATGCATGGTTGTCTGAGGTCTTTGGGACAAGGACAGGTGCATGTGGGCCCAATAACTTGGAGGTTCTGCCACAGGCTGGTATTAGAGCTGGATTAAGTATATACGGTCACATACATATTTTCAAAACAAAAGTTTTGGTTTTGAAAAAAAAAACTATTTTCAACTAAACACATTGTTTGACTTTGAAAAACAGTTTTGAAAAACTATAGTGCTAGCGACATCCTCTATTAAGCCCTATACTAAGGACTATTAGGTGGCTTATTTAAAAACCAATAACCCACAACCGGGGGTATTGCATACATGTGTATTGTTATTTTTAAGGCCATTCAGTCTTGAATGGATCGACGCTCAAGGTAAGGTGAGATGTGAGAGCATGACCGAACAACCGTCGGTCTAGGGGAGTGCTTAAATGTGGCGCCTGACTATATACATGTTCTACATATGTATATATGAAGGCTGCGATGTGGAGTATTTACTTTTCCGGGATTCAGTACCCCATGGATGTGTATGGGTATACAGACATGGGAATAATGAGAAGTGTAATGTACTTGTAACGACGCACCTACGCTCAGGTAAGAAGGTGAGTTACCATAATGAGTTGCCCTATGGTTAAAGTGTGGCAACGGCGCCTATGCGTGGCTCAGCGCTTAATGATGAGCTGGCCTTCATATAGCAATATATGGAGTATAAACTGTGATAAACTGTCATGTGTGGATCTTGCATCATGGGAAATTGGGTGGTAATGGATTTTCTGCAGGTACACTAACCTCGAAAACGTATGTGTAGCTAACGACTAGCAAAATACCGTGAGAGAGAACGTATGCCACCGATATAGAACGTTATTACCACATTATGTTGGCAAAATCAGTGAGGACGTATAGGACGAGCATGCATCTTGATTGTTGCATCATGTTTGTCACCTATACACCAAAAATGCTTCTCTCATCTTTATTCCAGTAACCATTGATTGTAGATAATATGGTGTAATGCTGAATTATGAACTTCGATGAAATAGGTGTCCTCCATTCTTTAGGTAACCTATTCAGGTCTTATATGGTGTTTGCTCTTGTGCTTGAGGTGTCGATAGAAGGTTAGTAGTTTGATAGCCTAAACCCAAAATTAAGCCATGTTCTAATTCGGTAAACCTAGACCCAAATTTAAATTTACTATTATCCCTCCATGACCCAAACTTATACAAATAAATGCTTAGATAACTTCTTCATTGGACATAAAATGTACCTAAGCTTAAAACAAAGATCTCAAGTCATGTCTCCTTCTAGAACCATTCCTTTGTTCAGTTGATGCCTTGGTTTTCTCATGTTTATCGAAGGCCTATCAACTTAATCCTTGACCTTATAATCTCTACGATAAGCATAGAAATATGTTTTGCCTGAATTAACAGTCTCCCATCATACTCCTTTTATCAAGTTTAGGTTTTGGCCATATCGTGTTTATTTCATCGGGCCATGATCTATTTGACTCTCTACTTGTAACCGTTTTGACAGGTAGAGTCTTTTTGTATATTGCCATCCTTGTCCAGTCTATTGGTGTCGTGTGAGATTTCTTATTGATGACGTCTGGTATTGGCGTTATGACTAAAACCAGTGGTGCCGTGACGAAACCGAGGGCCTTCTGTGTGGGTGCACATGGTTGCGCTACTCGGCACACGCTAGTATCACGGTTAGTAGTCATAATCCATTATAAGATTATAGCAATATGTTATCTTCCATAGACCTCCTCCTTGAAACAATTTCTATGTTGTTTGTGAAGTGATCAAGCAACATCTGTCATCTCCGTTGGATAAAAAGGGCATACCACTTTCATGTGTGGTCTTATTTCTTTTGATCTTGGTAGTGACTACTCATATAAGTTCCCTTTACATCCTTTGTGTAAAGGTGAAGCCTTGGAGCTTTTTAGTGTTGGAGAGACAACTGATTAGCTCTCAATATGGAGATCTGTTTCCCCTGCTGCTGAGATGCAGGAGTTTGTTCATTCGCTCCCTTATTTAATCCATATATTCCCTAACCAGGTTTGTTCATCTTGCATGAAGAAATGGGTGAACAACCTGACCAAATGGATTTCTACCCAACTACATGCTCAACTGTTAATACGAGTGAACTCTCGACCGTTGGCTTACCGATGGTACTGAGAGGATCTGCTCAATGTCAACGGTAGTTTAACAAGTTGGTTTTACTAACTTGTAACTGCCCAATGAACAAAGGTTGAGTTTAGAGATCGATTTGTCGAGTTATCTAAACTCACTTTGGCACAAACCATCCTGAGAAAGTACTAACAAAAACCAAGTTAATTCAACTAGTAACCACCTAATCATCGCTCTAGTCGTGCCTCGATCGTCTCGCGTGTGCTTTTCCAGCATGAGTGATCATGTCGAGCCATGCCTAGTGCTTGATAAAATGGACTGTAGATCCCTTCGCGGGTGATTTTCTCGAATCTATACCATCTTTTGTGGATTTGAATTCTCAGGTTAACCACATGTTAACCGCAACAGTATTCGACATCCACTCGTCTCGTGTGCTACGAACTCACTGTGACCACTTGTTGGTAAACCTCTTTCTGTGTGTTTTACCCAAGATGGTGCATCTGGTTCTGTTTGAGCAAAATCGCGTATTCACCGCTCGCTCAACAGACTCGGATAATACAGTGTCATCAGAAAAAGCAAACTGCACACATGGAACCTTATGTGTTCCTCTGGCAGATATCGTCTCTATTAGTGGACATTTCTAAATTAGCTTATGGCGATACATGTTATGTCCACTAGAGAAACGACATTCTGAGACACTCGTCTTCGCTTAGGACTGCCTTACGATTATCGCTGATATGGACAGGGGATTACCTGCTTCTCCACTCTTGAAAGTCTTTCGCTCCGAATCTCGGGACGAGATTCTTTTAAGGGGGGAGGGCTGTAACACCCCAGGTGTTTATATTCCGCTCGACAACGAGTACGAATTTAAGCACGTGATATCAGTAAATAAGACGGACACTAAGGTCTAATTATTTTTGCCTATCGCGATTTTAATATCGCATCTGTTCCATCTGTCGCGAATGCGACATTGTTTTTATCTTTAATCGTACGGGCTCTTTCTAAATTTTCGTGTTGTTCGGAACATATTTGTTCTGAAAATCGGTGCGTCCGGTGATTATTTAAAATTCATCGCTCGCGCGAGTACGAATTCGGAAGCCCGAACCACTTGGACGATTTTTATTCTGAGCAAATTAATTTGAACTCGACGACTTGAATGTTTGGGCCAAAATAATCTGGATCGCGTATTATCCGAGAAAAATCGTGCGCAAGATTATGATCCAATTTGTTCCTCAGCCTACTCTGTAAGATAATCAAATCAACTCTATTTTGGTGGCGGATGAATTTTTATCCGATCTCGACTAAACCAGTGTTGTCTCCAAATAATGTATCCGATACCCAGTCTGTTTCCGTGTTGCCCGAAACAGTCACGAAAACTATCCAAACGAAATGTCGTCAGAATCATAAACCTCGGACTCTCCGTTTTGTGATCCGAGGGAATAATGTGTATAGCCGTTTGCTATATCGCGCATCGATTCTTTGCTCGTCATTAGAAATCTTGATCCGAAATATCTGCGATTTTCGGAATAAAAAAAAATCTGAAAAAAATAAAAATCTTCTCACGTTCCAATCCTTCCACCGCCGCGCATGGGTCTTATCTGTTCTTGATTTTTTTCTCCAGCACGCAAGCTTCCTTATCTCCTCTTCTCCTCTGATATTTCACAACGTTGTGTGAGTTTGTTTGAGCCGTGGCCGCGTGAGCTTCATTGGTTTCCTGAAATTAAAAATCTGAAAAAGGAAAAAAAATGTCTATCGTTCCTATCCTATCTCCCAGCTCAGTCGCTCTCTCTCTGTTAGATTTTTTCAGTCGTCTTCATCTTCTACAGCCGCCGCCCCTGGATGTCTACAAATCCACCGCCGAGCGCTCCTCTCTCCTCCGGAGCTCCTCCAGCCAGCGCACCTCCTCCCAGCTCCTGCCGCACTGAGCTCACTGCACGCTCCTATGCCCCTGCCGCGTCCAGCTCCAGCGCTCGGTGCCCCTCTGCCCAGCCGTGTCTGCGTGCTGCTCGCTCCGAGCTCCCTGTGCCATGGCATCAGCCGCAGTTCACCGCGCTCGGCCTCCCGTCTTGCCGCGAGTCCCAGCTCGGATCTCCATGGCCGCAGGTCTCTGGTGCCGCGCGCGGCCGCCCCTTGTCACGGACCTGCGCGCCCTGCATCTTCTTCCCCGAGCTCGGCCGCCGGGCTCTCTGCGCGCGACTGTGTTCTTCTGGGTGCGCGCCTAGGTTCCTGCTGAGCTCGGTGTCTATCTCTCTGCAACTCTATTTTTGTTCCCAGCACGCTCTCCTCCCTGCTCGGCCATGGGAGCCACGCCGTCGACCCCGCCTGAATCCCCTCTGCCGCGTCTTCCTTCTTGCTCCTTGCGCGAGCCGTGACCCTCTGACCAGTCCCAGCCGAACTCCCTCCGTTCCAGCCGTTGCTCCTGGCTCGCCCGTCCGCGCGGCACATCATCCATGGCCGCTATCCGTCATCGAGTCCCTACGCGCGCACCAGCTCCCTGTGTCGTGCCCTGTTGAGCGGTTCCCTAGCGCGCTTGTTTCCTGCGTGTCCAGCTCCTTGTTTTTCCTCGGCTCCTTGTTTTCCCCACGGCTGCTGTTTATCGGTCTCGCGGTCTCGCCAAATGCGTTCGTCGCTTGGGCCTATGTCGTTTGGCTCGTTGACCTTGTTTGCTGCCGTGCGCGCTTGTCCCTAATACTGCTCGCACGGTATTTGGATCTCGCCGATTAGTCCCGCCATCCTTGTTTCCCTCTGGTCGCAATAAAATCCTGTCCCATCAGGTCATCGGGCGCTGTTCCCAGCTCACTATAGAGTTTGCTGGGCTCGCCATATTTTTAAATGTCGTCAAAAGTTCGCCTGCAATTACGGTCTCGTCGTGTCCGTCGGTCTTCAACTCCAGCGACCACTATCATCTTCATCAGCAACGTCGTCGTTGTCTCCTTGGTGTTCGTTGCCGACTCCGCTACCTGTTTGAACCAGAATTCGTCGTCATCTTACCCATGCCATGGCCGCAATTTCTTATGTTCATAGTCCACGTCGTCGTCCAGTTCTGAGTATTCCTATGTAAAAGAAGGTGGAGCTGTAGAGGAAGGATAAAGCGAAGTCCAATGCGTTGCTCACTAGGCGTTCGACAAAAGGCTCAAATCAGAGATTGTTGCTGTTGTGAAAATATCAAGCCTGAGTTAGTGATGGTAAGTAATTTCGCATTTCAGGTTAATTAGCTAAATTGATCGATGCCGTAGGATAAAAGAGGTTTCAATAGGTCTCAGTATTGCGGAACTGTAGGTATTAAAAATAAAAAAATGTTATTAATATATATGATACACAGGTTAACCGATAAATTAGTTTAGAAAGTTAATGAAAGTTCTTCTATCAAATTTTATAAGTGTTAGGTGCCCAAGAATTTTGAAGTTAAAATTATAAGCCGTTTAGTGTGTTCTCTAGACTAGGTATGATATTTTATGTGTTGATCGATTTCATGCTTGGAATGGATGTTGATTGCTACCTCGACTGTTTAGCTAGGTTAGAAGAGCATGGTTGTCGTAGGTAACAATATATCAATAGCTAGTGTCCGCAATATCTCGTCATTAAATAGGTTATTTCTCTTCGCGTAGCATCATAAAGTCTGGTGTTATTGTTCCTTATATGCATTCATATGCATAATGCATTTCATTCAGGTACGTTAATTAATTGTGTGACGCGGAAGATGAGCCAAGTCGACCCCAAGCGCGGGCTAATCCGCAAGATGAAGTTAATGGACCAACCTGAAGATGGTTAAATCAAGCAAGTGCTCGGTCGAGGGATACTCGTCAAATGGACATCGCCTAACAAACACTAACCTATGGTTACTCAGGCAAGCCCTGGTGCATTTGCCACCTTCCTTGATATTTTTAAAATCTTTCTCACTTGCTTGCTGCATTAGGTGATAGGAGTTGATTGATTAAACAATTCCTGCATTACCTTCCTTGATCTTGATTACCCTCCTTGAAACCCTGTTTTTACAAAAAGGTTTTACTATGCTTAGTATTGCTTTAGAAAAACAAAAGGATTTGTTTTACAAAAGATGTTTGGCAAAGTGGGTGGGATGTTTTCGAAAATAAAACTTGATGGTGAATCCATCATGGCCGTGATGGATTCAACATCGGAAAAGATGTACCTCTGCCAGGTACCAAGTTTTTGGGTTAAAAAGATTAAGCTGAGACCGGGCGGGTGACTTGCACGAGAAGAGAGTCTCGGTGTAGTGTCTCCGTCTGAGTCGATTAAGGACCTTGTCGATGTAGGCTTGATGATCGAGGACCCTTTAACTGGTCACATGCCTCGTCATGGGTAAGCCTTGCCTCGGGCAGACTAAGGCCGGAATAAGATAACACGAAATGGGAGTGGAGCGGTGGTGAGAGTAGCATGTACCCTCCGTGGCAAGAGGCTGGACGGTGGTGTATCTGTGCTCTCGGTTTGCGTGAACCTGATCCGGTCTTAAGAACCCCGGTGGCGGGTTGACATATGCAAGGGTTAAGTGCTACATATGTCGTGTGATTGGAGATCCTCAGCTGAGTATAATCGATTCGGATCGCCGTACCTTCGCGGTTATGAAGACTTGGTCACTGCCCTACACGTAGCATTCCACTAAAGATGATGGGTTTTTGTTAAGAAATTGGCTAGTGCAGGACCAGTGATTGAACTAGGGTAGAAAGAACTCTAGTTGCAGGTAATTGAACCTAACTTGACAAATAAAATTTGATTTTTAAGGATCCACTTTAGTAAGCATTTCTGCAAAACAGAGTCTTTGATTATTTGAAAAGCCTTACCTTGACTCCCTAAAAGCCAGCATACCCTTGAGAGTCTTTTCTTTAGTCGGGTAAGTCTTGCTGAGTAATTCCATACTCAGGGTTTTATTCCCTGTTGTTTTTCAGGTCCTAACTTTATGATGTTGTTGATGGTATTAAGTGCCGGTGGGCTCGGCCTTCTTATAAGTCTAAGTAACCCTTCTATACTTCTTATTGAGGATGGTCATTTAAGCTAGCATATATTTCAAACTTATACTTTTGTAACCACTCCGATAAAATAATATACATTTTTTTTTGTAACTTGTAAAATTTGGTAATAGTATTTCCGCTGCAAAAATGTTGGTGTATGTGATTTGTGTTACTTAATCCCGTGGTTCTGGTTGAAAGTGGTTTATCCGATGTCCTTGGGGCAATCGGACAGATCCTGTTGAGTTATCTGGTGCACATGCATGGTTGTCTGAGGTCTTTGGGACAAGGACAGGTGCATGTGGGCCCAATAACTTGGAGGTTCTGCCACAGTTCCGATCCCCCGGGCGGCCGGCGAAGACATGTTTACGTCCCGCTTAGCTCGTGAGTTGAAGATTTTTCCTTATGGACGGAATATTGCTGCTGTTGTATCGGCAGTGATGGATAAGGATCGCCAAGACGCAGAGTGGAAGCGCCGGGCGTTCGCGAGGGTCGGGGACCCTAGTCGCGAGGTCAAGAAGGCGTGGGGAGTCACGAGGTCTGCCGCTCCTGGTGTGACGGAACCTCCCAAGTCATTAGGCCCACCTACAGTTGTCCTTGTCCAACGGACCTCAGACAACCCTACAGGTGCTCCTGAATCACTTGACAAGTTCGGTATCTGTTTTTCTTACCTTTCCCAAGAGCGTTTCACCCGTCACGCAGACATTTCAAGCATCGGAGATACAAAAATGTGGAAGCAGTTACATTAACTTACTTTTATTTAAAAGTAAGACAGAGTTAAATATTTACAGACCAGAATATAATATAAGAGTGTGGAGTATTATTATTACAAACCATGGGAGGCAAAAACCCCTCCTGATAAGTATTAAACAAAAGTTTTATAGAGGATCCTTTCCTCCCGCAGCTTCACTCCTGGTGCTCTTCCTTTGGTACCACCTTTGAACAGAAGCAACAAAAGTTGGTTGTTTCCTCACCTAAAAACAACATGGGACGAAGCCCTGAGTATGGAATTACTCAGCAAGTCTTATCCGACTAAAGAAAAGACTCTCAAGGGTATGCTGGCTTTAAGGGAGTAAAGGTAAGGCTTATCAATAATCAATGACTCTGTTTGCAGAAATGCTTTCTAATAGTAGATCCTTAAAAATCCAATTTTTATTATCAGGTTAAGTAAGATTACCTGCATCTAGTGTTCTTTATACCCTAGTTCAATCACTTGACCTGCACTAGCCAGTTGCTTTAACAACCCTTCATCTTTACTGGATTTCTACGTATAGGGCAGTGACCAAGTCTTCATAACCACGAAGGTACGGCGATCCGAATCGATTATACTTAGCTAAGGATCTCCAATCACACGACATATGTAGCACTTAACCCTTGCATATGTCAACTCACCACCGGGGTTCTTAAGACCAGATTAGGTTCACGCCAACCGAGAGCACAGATACACCACCATCCAGCCTCTTGCCACGGAGGGTACACGCTACTCTCGCCATCTCTCCACTCCCATTGCGTGGTATCTTATTCTGGTATTAGTCTGCCCGAGGCAAAGCTTACCCATGACGAGGCATGCGACCAGTTAAAGGGTCCTCGGTCAGCAAGCCTACATCGAGACGGTCCTTAATCGACTCAGACGGAGACACTACACCGAGACTCTCTTCTCGTGCAAGTCACCCGCCCGGTCTCAGCTTAATCATTTCAAACCCCAAAGTTTGGTACCTGGCAGAGGTACATCTTTTCCGATGTTGAACCCATCATGGCCATGATGGATCCACCATCAAGTTTTATTTTCAAAAACATCCCTCCCACTTTGCAACATCATTTTTGAGAAAACAAAACATTTTGTTTTGCTAAAGCAGGACTAAGCATAAGAAAACTTTTTGTAAAACAGGGATTAGGGAATAATCCAAGGAAGGAAATGCAACAAGAGTTTAGCACTCAACTCCTATCACCTAATGCATCAAATAAGTGAGAAAGAGTTTTAAAAGTAACAAGGAGGTGGCAAATGCACCGGGGCTTGCCTTGTTTTACAGGTGAATCAGGCTCAGTTCCGCAGATGTCAAAATAAAAGCAGTTGCCTACCTGATGTTCCTCAAGTGGTGGTGGTGGAGTCTTCTCTTCTACTTCTTCTTCGTTTTCTAAATATAACCATACGTAATAATGAATGCTCATGTAATGCTTATGAGAGTGCAAAGATAATAAGAGTTTATTGTCTAAAGTCTTGAATGCAATTTTCCTTCACGGATCTCCGAGAACTTAGGGTTTCTGGAGTCAATAGTGAAGTTCACAGGGCAGGGGGTAGGGTTTTGGGTTCTAAGTATCAAACATGGCCCAAATCATACCAAACTTTACACAAGGCTTCTAAATAACATATAAGGGTCATCCAAAAAGTTTGGAGATTTTTGGAATCATTATATATTTTCTAAAAATCCAGAAACAAGATTTTAGCCTATTTTAAATACTCTATAATTTTCTATTTGAATTAAAAATCATGAAACTATTTTTATTAAATTCTATAGGAAATTAGGAATTTAGCAAAATTAGTTTGGTATTTTTACTATTTTTCTGCTATTTTCTAGAATTGTTTTAGTTCTGGCAGAAAAAGAAAAAGAAAAACTATGAATAGTGTTGGACCGAAACCGGCCCAGTCGGCCCAGTCCACACAGGAAACGGGGACGCACCCGCGCGCGCTTGGCAGATTTGCACAGAGGTCCCCGAAGACTTGAATAACTGGTTAAGAACCCTAACTACTATTTAAATGAGTCACTGACACATGTAGAGAAGGCCCTGGACTTTTATTTCTTCACGGTCTGAAACCCACGACGGTGACCGGCGGGGAGCCGAGCTCCGGTGAGCTAATACTAGCCGGATTACACTAAGACTGGTGCTAATCTTTGGTTTAAACCTAATTCCACCTCTAAGGAGTGTTTCCCCTCAACTAATTTCTGGATTGGAGCCCTACAGTGCTCTGCCCACGGTGACAGCGGCAACAACGGACCACTAAGCGTGTTCCCGATGATTTAAGGCAGCTTAGTTCAATTGGGCGGGTCGAAGAGCATCCAGAGCATGCAAGGGTATTGAAACAATAACACAGAGGGCGAGATCGAACCTGAATTTGGCTAACCACGGCGAGATCAAAACCGTGCGGTGTTCTTGAGTAAATTAGGGGAAATCCTAAATTGAAGCTCTCTGGTGATCGATTGAGGACAATACTTGGTGGCTGGGGGCGCGATGATCCCACGGAGCTCATGGTGGCCTCAATTTATAGGAGGCAAGAGCGGTGGCCAGGAATTCGAGCGACGACGCGCGGCGGTCGGAGGAGTGGAAGGTTACTGGCGCAGCGGATTGCTGTCCTATTACCGTGGCAGTCATTCCGGCGATCAACGGAGAGTTACAACAGGTCATGGCGATGCGGTGGAGGTGCCAAGGCACGTGGCACAAGTTCTTGAGGAGGCAATCACCGACGAGGTTATCCGAAGTGACCGTGGCAAGCTCGGTACCGTGGCTGGAGTAGTTTAATGGCCGGAGTTTATCCACGGCGAGGATTCTTACTCGATCCCAGGCGCTATCCACATGATCCGAGCACGAATCACGGCAGCATGAGTGTGAATCCGTGCGCGGCTCGTCAGCAGCGAGTTTCTGATCTTGTCTTCCCCGGTGCACTGTACCATGGTGAGGTGGGTTCAGCTGGCCTAACAGATCAAATTCAGGGCAAATTTTCTCTAAATTTTGTATGGCAACACATCCAAGGCTCTACAGCAAAATTGTAGCCCAACATACCATCTTCATCTTTGTTATAGTATTCCAAAATAAATTTTTACTGGATCATGCTTAGAATCGAGCTCAAAGTTTGCTCAAACCCACAGGCAGTCCAAATTCAGACTTCAAACAGCCTGAAAGGCTAACTTTGGGTGTATTTATCTCCAAATTCCTCATAACAACAATGTTTAACTCCTTAAACAAAGTTTTTCACCTTTGATAGATCTACAAAATTGTTGTGGTGACCTACGGCAAAATTCCTTTTGTTTGAAAGTTACAAGGCCCCAAAGTTGAACCCATTTTCTGAAATTCAGACTTAGCCATATGGTTACAAAAATGGTGTTTTTGCAAATAGGCCCAAAACCTAGGGTTTAAGTTGCAAATCTTCATAATTGTGAACCATATGACTTAAGACAGCTTATTATTATGATTTTTTGCACTTTAACCCAAAAGTGCACTCATTTTGCACTTAGCCCCCTAGGCTTTAGGTTTAGGGCTTTCCAGGGTTCCAATTAGGGTTTCTTGCACTCTTAGGGTTTGGATCCCACTTGAGTTCATCTATGGAGATACTTTATGACTTATTCAATTGAATTTTGAAGTTTTCTATTGTTTAGGCCTTGTTTGCTCTATTATACCCAATCTACGGTTCAGTTCTCTACTCTAGGGTTTTATTTGCAAAAGGTCATATCAATACAACTTGATTGAAATTTTTGCCTAGTGAATGCACTCTAGGTGTGTCAAACATATGAAATACCAATGCTTATGATGTTATGCTCAAGTTTTAGTGATAGTAACACTAGGGGTGTTACACCTGGCAGCGGCAAGCCACCGCTGGTTGTGAAACCCGTCGCCCCCAGCCCTAGCAAGCCTTCGCCGGGCGCGAAGGTCGTTGCTCCCGTCTCCGATGAGCCGCTTCTTGCCGAGGCCGCACAGGAGCGAGAGCCACCATCCCCGCTGCAGACTGCCGAGGCTGTGGCGCATGGGGCCGAAGTCTCCATGGATGTATGCGTGGATGACTACCTTGTGGGCGATGTCATGACGTTCGACGCCCGTACTAGGCGGGGGCTTGTTGGTGAGTTCTTTTTTGGATCTGGGTCTTTGACAAGATTATGATGCAGGATCGGATGCGGGGCAACTGGCTATCCTCCCGGCGCCGGTGGCGGCCGCATCGGTCGCGGCGATGACCGAGGCGAAGGGGTCTTCGCAGGACCCCTAGTCCATGTTTTGTACCAGCGGCGAAATTACTTCAGCCACCATCGCCAAAGACGTGGCAGGCTCGGTTGCGCAGCAGTTGAAGCATGTAAGTCGTCTTGGACTTTGGCAATTTGTTATTCTTACGTGATTGCGAATTTGACGGCTTTTTACGCCAGGTGGCCGTCTCGCCGAACATGTTGCGTCGAGCGCCCTGACCTCGAAGTTCGCTGCCGAGAGGCGACAACTCGAGGGTAGGATTGAACACCTCTGGGTGCAGCACACTGAGGCTGTGCGGGACAAATCATTCACCGAGAACAAGAGCCGCAAGCTGAAGGAGAAGATAACGGCTGCGGAGGCTGAAAAGGAGGACCTCGGCTGCCAGCTAGCGGCAGAAAAGGAGGACGCAAACAGGGCCTGCGCGGAGGCCTACGCCGCACGTGCCGAGGCCAAGCTTGCGCGTGCTAAGGCCAACCTCACTATCCAACACGCTGCGGAGGCGGAGACGAACCACAGTAGCCTGCGCAGCTATCTGGACAGAGCGGAGGCCTCTACCCGCACAGAGGTCGATCGAGCGCATGCATTGCTAGTGGACGCGTACCGGCTGCTTGGTGCGTGTACCGCCCCCTTTGATGCATCTAGTAAAGAAGTGGGCCTCTGCTTTCTTGGATGGTTGCAGGAGGAGCTGGAGGTGCTGCCGATGATTGTGACGGGTCTCATGTCCTTCGCATCGCTCGTCACCTGTGAAGGGGTCGTGAATGCCTTGTCCCGTGAGGGATGCATGCACTTCGAAGTTTTTGACCTATCGAACGAAGACTTCGAACGTGGAATCTTCCAGGTCGAAGACCCGGTGCTAAAGCGGTCTGATGGGGCGCTTTATGATAGGATGTGGGGCCCTCATGGCCGTGATATTGTTCGGGAAAGGTCCAACTGGGCGATGGAGCAGGTACCGATTTGTATTATATGTGTATTTATGTATATATTTTTTTGTTGAATATGTGTTGCTATTTTTGTAGATGGCGCATGATGAGGAGGTCGAAGACCTTGGGGACCTGGAGAGCACAGTGCCGCTGGCGGTGGATGCGAGGGCAAGGATTGAGGAGCAGCCGGCGCTGCTGACTGATGCTGGCGAGGGCCCCGTGGTGGCCTCCGTGCCGACTGGTGAAGGCGCTTCGGTGGTGGTCGCGCTAGCTGCTGAAGACCCGGTGGCGTCGACTGGCCCTTTGTAGGTGGCGGGATAGGGCTGGGGGTATTGGATGTAGGATTTTGTTTTTGTGATACTAAAACTTGGTTGCTGCACAGGTTCCGACGTGTGGGCCTAAGCAAACAACCCCTGCCGACGTTACTAATTTTGTGGCGGCTGCTACAGTAGTGCCTGCTGATTATAGTGTGTCTAGGTCTGAATCTGGGTCTTTTTCATATGATGATGATTTTGGGAGTCCGTTTCCTGGGCCGAAGAGTCGTCGGATGAAGATTTGGATTATTTTGTTGCGTTAGATGTGGCCACGGCCGAGTCCTCGCCGCGGTTGGAGGTTGGCAAAGTGTATGATCTCCCCAGTGCGGGGATCGAGCGATGGCGACGAAAAGTGGTTGCGAAGCATTGTGTTGGTGAGGTGTCACGAAGTGGTAGGCATCGTTGGATGGAGGTGGAGCGAGCCCTCCTTCGAGTAGATCGGTTTGATAAACGAGATCTACTGTCTTCGTCGATTGGGACAAGTATTGGTGAAGGGGATCTACAAAATCTTTTTGAGGGTGAGGAATTGAAAATAATGTTGTTCAATTATAGGGAGGCGGGCATCATTCTGAAGGTTGAGCCGATGTAGTGTGTGGTGCCCTCGCGTTGTCCTGTGGTAGTAGAGGGCGCAATTGTATTTATTTGTGCGGTGGGTCTGGTGACCCTTCGCCGAGTGTATGTAATCTGCAACTTGTATTGTAATGTGGCATGTTGCCCTTCGCTTGGCGGTGTGATGTTGTAAGTGCCGACGGCACCCTTGGGTGATTTTTGCACGGTGTCTTTGAGTAAAAGACTTCGTATCGCGCACTTGTTGTGCTTGTCCGGCTGCACACTTAGGCGACTTTTGCATGAAGTGTCTTTTAGCAAAAGACTTCGTATCACACACTTGTTGTGCTTATCCGGCTGCACCCTTAGGCGACTTTTGCATGGAGTGTCTTTTAGAAAAAGACTTCGTATCACGCACTTGTTGTGCTTATCTGGCTGCACCCTTAGGCGACTTTTGCATGGAGTGTCTTTTAGCAAAAGACTTCATATCGTGCACTTGTTGTGCTTATCCGGCTGCACCCTTAGGTGACTTTTGCATGGAGTTTGTCGCACGCGAGGGTAGTCTGCGCTACTTGTCGCGGTGACCTCGAATTGGTCGAATGCCGAAGACAGTCGAAGCGGTCTTTTTTGACATAGTGATACTTGGATATTTTTGCGGGGGCTTTTCACTGGTATATTATATGACTCCGCCTCATTAAAAACCTCACCCTCAGGGAGGAAAAGAGCGTGGGCCTGAGCAATATTGTTTGCAGAATTACATAGGCGCGTAGGCCCTGAGACTTTACACAAAAAATTTCCGGAGATTATCGCTGTTCTAGGAATGCTCTAAGTCTTCGTCGGATGACGTCGCCAGCCTGTACGCGCTGGGGGATACCTTCGACTTGACAATGAATGGACCTTCCCATTTCGGCTCCAGTTGGCCCCATGATTCTGTTTGGGTGGTCCGGACGAGTACGAGGTCTCCTTTGTTGAATTCTCTTGGGACGACTGCGTTGTCGCACCAGACCTTGGTTTGAGCCTGATATCTGTCAAGGGCCTACAGGGCGAGGACATGGTCTCCGTCGATGAGATCTTTGGAAGTTGGTTCGTCAACGTCGGGGACTGCTGATGTGTTTGTTCTGCGACCCATGATTTATCTCTTACGGCGTCATGGCCTCGGATCCATACAATAGGCGAAAAGGAGTGAACCCGGTTGCCCGGCATTCTGTCATGTTTAGGGCCCATACCACTTCAGGTAGTTGGTCGGCCCATTTGCCCTTTTTGTCGTCGAGAAGTCTTTTCTTGATGGCAGTGAAGATCTTGCCATTAGTGCGCTCAACGACGCCGTTGGATTGTGGGTGGTACACCGAGGCGAAGACGAGCTTGGTGCCGATAGAAAAGCAGAAATCCCTGAAGTCTTTACTATCGAACTATTTGTCGTTGTCGACTGTGAGTTCGGACGAGACTCTGAAGCGACAGACAATATTTTGCCAGAAGAATTTTTGAGCGGTCTTCGACGTTATTGTGGATACTGCTCTAGCCTCGATCCACTTTGTGAAATATTCCACGGCGACGAAGGTGAATTTGAGGTTTCCTTGAGCCGTAGGCAGTGGTCCAACAATGTCCAGCCCCCAGCGTTGAAGCGGCCAAGTATGGGCGATGAGCTTGGTGAACTGCGAAGGGCTGCCTGAGCGAGGGGAGAACTTTTGGCATGCTTCGCATGACCTCGTGACTCGATTGGCAGTGCAAATTATTGTGGGCTAGTAAAATCCTTGACGAATCACTTTGGCAGTGAGGGCCCTAGGTCCTGAGTGGGAGCCGCAAGTTCCGCTATGGACTTCATGGAGGATTTGTATGCCTTCGATTTCAGTTATGCACTTCAACATGGGCTGACTGATCCCCTTCTTGTACAGCTGACCCTCGACTAATGCGAAGTCCCGGCTTCTGTGCTTTAGTCGTTTGGCCTCATTGCTATCGCTAGGGTGGTAGTGGCCTTGCAGATACAGGGTTATTAGGCCTCGCCAATCTTCGGCCATGATGAGGTTGACGATGCGGTGGCCTTCGGCGTCCTAGGTTATTTGTAAACCTTCTGGGTTGCGGACAGCTGGTGTGCCGATGACATGGTAGAATACGTCAGACGACAAGGCCTCGCCCTTGGCCACTGCTTTAGCCAACGAGTCGGCCTCTTCGTTCTTGGCGCGATCAACATGCTGTAGGGTGAAACCCTTGAATTGTCTCTCAAGACAGCAGACGGCTGTGAGATATTGCACGAGCGCGGGGTCTTTTGCTAAGTATTCCTTTTCGACTTGGCCTACAACTACTTTGGAATCTGTTCTGACTATGCACGTGGAGACACCGAGTGCTCATAGTTTGTGGAGTCCCAGGATGACAGCTTCATATTCTGCTATATTGTTGGTGCATCTGTCGGACTCCAAGGCGAAGCTGAGGCGTGCCGCGTATCTATACTTGACGCCTGTGGGCGATGTGATAATTGCTGTGGCGCGTGCCCCCACATGGCACCACACACCGTCGCAGTGGATGGTCCACACTTTCTCTGGAGAATGTTCTTGCTGCCATGTTCATCTTGTCCAGTCGACGATGAAGTCTGCCAGGACTTGTGATTTAATCGTTGTCCTGGGTTTGAAGGTGATATGGTACCCGGAGAGTTCGGCTGCCCATTTGGCAATTCAGACGGATGCCTCCGGGTTCCTGAACAGTTCCCCCAGACCCCTGTCCAAAGTGACCCATACCTTGAATGCTTCGAAGTAGTGGCGCAGCTTGCATGATGCCATGACAACTGTGTATGAAATTTTTTCGAGCTCAATCATGTTGCACTTAGAAGCCGTGAGGACTTCGGAGATGTAGTACACTGGGCACTGACAGATTGTGCCCTCTCTGTCCTGCTCTTGGATTAACGCTGCACTGACTGCACATGGCAAGGCTGCAATGTAGAGAAGAAGAGGCAGTGAAGGGTCGGGGCTAGCAAGAGTTGCTAAATCTAAGAGGTGTTGCTTGAGTGACTCGATGGCTGCCGCCTGCTCTAGTCCCCAAGCGAAGTCTTTTGCGCCGCGCAATGTCTTGAGGAAGGGTAGACTGTGCTCTGCGGATTTGGAAATGAATCTGTTCAAGGCGGCCAATCTGCCTGTCAGTCGTTGGACGTATCTAGCTAACTGTGGGGGTGTCATGTTGATGATGGCCTGGATCTTCATTGGGTTGGCCTCAATCCCTCGGTGCAATACCAGGTAGCCAAGTATCTTCCCCTGGCGAACACCGAAGACACACTTCTCGGGGTTGAGCCAAAGTCGTGCGTCCTGCATATTAGCAAATGTCTCTACGAGGTCGGCCAGGTGATCCTCTTTGTTTTTGCTCGCGACGACGATGTCGTCCATGTAGGTGAAAATGTTGCGGCCTACTTGGCTTGCGAGCACCCTTTTGGTGAGGCGAGAAAAGGTTGACCCAACGTTCTTGAGTCCCTCTGCATCCTGATGAAGCAGTACGTGCCGAAGGGTGTGATAAAGCTTGTGCTGGCCTTGTCTTCCTCTTTCATGTATATCTGGTGGTAGCCAGAGAAGCAATCGAGGAGGGACATGACTTTGCATCCTATGGCGCCATCGACTATTTTGTCGATCCGTGGCAGTGGGAAATTGTCCATAGGACAGGCCTTGTTGAGGCTGGTGAAGTCGATACACATGCGCCACTTGCCGCTTTTCTTTTGTACCATGACCACATTGCCGAGCCATGTAGGATAAGCAACTGGCTCGATGAAGTTGGCTTCCAACAGGCGATGTACCTCGGCTTTGGCGGCTTCGGTCTTCTCGTCGGACATTTTGCGCAGTCGTGGCTTTTTTGGGCGCACCGAAGGGTCGATGCCCAGGTCGTGCTCTATGATGGTGTGGCTGACCCCAACTAGGTCAAGGGCGGACCAAGCGAAGACATCCTTGTTTCGGGAGAGGCAGGAAATGAGTTTTTCCTCGTCTCGCGAGGTTAGGTCTTCGCTTATTACGACCATTTGCTTAGGTGTGGCTGGGTCGAGGGTTACCGTCTTTGTTCCGTCATTGCTTTGTAGCTGTGCCTTTACTTTTTTGTTGGCGACTAGGCATGTCCCTTCAAAGCCTTCGCGTTGTGCTGTGAGCCACTGTACGTTCTATTGCCCTGGAGTGAAGTCTCTTTCAATATTACGCGCAGTCTGCTGGTTGCCATATACTGTGATCACGCCTTGTGGACCCGGTATTTTCATGCAAAGGTAAAGTCCGTGAATGGCTGCTTCAAACTTGTTAATGGAGCCCTGGCCCATTATGGCGTTGTATGGGTATACCATGTTGACGATGTCGAAGGTGACCTGCTCGCTTCGTGCATTGGGTGCTACACCGAATAACAGGGGTAGCTCTATCTTGCCGACTAGAAAGGTGCCCTTGCCACCGAAGCCATATAGGGGGTTGTCCGAAGGCTTGAGTAAACTGTGGCTGATGCCCATGCGGTCGAAGGCGTGCAAGAAGATGATGTCAGCTTGGCTGCCATTGTCGACCAGGACTTTGTGTACGTCCTAGCCTGCTACGCTGCAGTTGATTACCATGGCATCGACGTGAGGGGCACTGCGCAGATCAACGTCCCTGGCGTCAAAGGTGAGTGGCACATGGGACCACCTTGTTTGTACCACTAGGCCGGTGAGGGAAACGTGGTTAACACTTCGGTAGTGGTCCTTCTTCTGTCGCTTCGTTTCGAAGTCCACGCTGGACCTGCCGGTGATCATGTGGATGACTCTATGATATGGTTGTTCGGCGAAGTCTTCCTGCTTTGGTGCTTGGGGGTGATTATGGTGGTGTGGATTTGGGTGATGCGGAGGCGGAGGCGGGGGTGGAAGAACTTGCACTTCCTGACGGTGCTGGTATGCGTGGTTGGGTGGGTGCTGGATGTGCTTGTTGTTGTAAGGGTGTACTAACTCAATGAAAAGTATTTTCTCATCCGAACGAATCATTGTGCAGGAGCATTTTTGCTGGAAGCCTTGCCAGCAGGAGTAGCAGAGGAAGAAGGTTTGCTCATGCTAGCTGGTGTAGCGAGAACGTCGGCAACAATGTCCTTAGGCACCACAACACCAGGCCTTCTCATCAGGATTCGCACGGCGCAGACAACCTTGTCCAAGGCTTTGTCGCACATTGCTTTCATAACAACACGGTCATCCTCTAAGGCCTTGATGTTGTGATGAGTGGCTTCTACCTCTTGCATGACAAGTTTCTTTGAGGCGTGCAACTCCTTGATGATAGAATCCTTCGAAGACAGCAGCTTACCAAGTCGTGACACTTCAGTCTGGGAGGCCCTCAGCTCATCCCTATGATGGTCCAGCTCCGACATAGTGAAGCGATGACTCCTCTCCTAGATAGTGAGGGAATTGCTAGTGTCACGATATAATCTATCCAGATTGTCACGAGAAGAAGCATTCGCCTCTCCTCTTACAGGCAAGAAAAGAACTAAGCATCGAAGCAAAGGGGCAAAGAAGAAGCAGTTAGGAAAATATACCTCATGAGCCATCTTCTCTGAATCGAGTTGGGCATTCAAGGAAGAATTCAAGGTCCGAGCGCTGTCCAAGAATGCAGAAACCTGGTTCAGATCAGCTTGACTCTGGGTATACCTTTCCTCAGCATCGGAACACCGTTGAGTCAGAGCTGGCAAAGCAACAGGAAAAATACAAGGTGTAAAACAAGAGAAGCAATAAACAGCAAAAGGAAGTTGCAGACCCACTAACCAATGTTGGATGCCTTTAGATCATCTATTTGGCTCTGAAGCAGGAGAGGATTCCACTGCATCAAAGACAAAACTTCATCAGGGACAGGAGCGCCATAAGATTTCAACTAGGCAGATACAGAGTTGAGGACATTCTGCAAGCTCAAAAGTTAGCAAGAGAACCCATTTGTCAACGTAAATGATGAAAGGCAAAGATCGGATCACCTGGAGGTTAGAAAGAAATAAAGGAAATCCCAGAGCTGGAGGCATCGCTGCACTATTTGATGGTGGAGTGTTGACAGGGACAATGGTGAGAGTATCACTCAGGGGGACCTCAGCTTCGACAGTAGGTGGCAGATTCCCAGCATCCGGGTCACCGGCCTCTAAGGTGACTGGATCGACAAGAGCAGTAGGCATATTCGTCACCATAGGTTCCTCAGATTGAACTGGGGGCTATCCGACGTGAACATCCATGGAGGCAGTCGAAGAGGAACCAAGCTCGGCACCCTTGGGGGCTGGGTCATCCTCAGGACCACCCTCAAGGGCTGGGTTATCCTTAGCAGCACCTTCAGAAGCTGAAGCACCCTTGGTCATATCCATAGGAGCTAGGTGACCCTAGCTAGCAACATCAAGAGCTAGTGTGTCCCCACGATCTAGACCACCGTCCAAGGTTGAAGAAGCGTGAGAAACCGTCTAGGTTATCTCTTGCCCGACGGGATTACTAGCCAAAGGGACGTCATCCGGGACCTCTGTACGGACGACATAACTTTCAACCTCAGGAGGCTCCGATAAAAGGTCTTCAGGGATAATTTCCTCTCATGCATGGTCAATGGCAGACATTGTCAACCCCTGAAGACTAACTAGTCTTGATAAAGCCTGCATTGGGATGTCACTGCTCCTACTGTTGTGGCTGTTATTGTGAATCAAACGGACCTTTTCCTCTTCCTCGTCTTCATCCTCATCAAGCACACGACCACCAACTCTGACACCATCACAACCTCCAATGTCGTCCTCGAGGTTGGTGCTCACTGGGCCACCGCCGAGGACTGAGGTCATAGGATCAGCATCTAGTTCTAAGCCTGATGACTGCCAAAGTCTTTTCTTTCTTTTCTTCCCCTCGGCAGGCACGGCTAGATGGCTCGTCCCATGCGATCGTTTGCGACGAACACTTCCAAGACTTTGAACTCCTTCATCCTCACCAAGGCCATATCCAGTTGCAACAGTCACCGACTCAGTATGGGCAGAGTCAGACGATTCACCCGCCAGCATACTGAGAACAGCGTTCACCTCGGCCTCATCAGCAGTTGTCGGCATCAGTAAATGGGTCTGTCTCTCCTCTTTAGGGAGATTTCAGAAGGGAGAAATGAAAGCCTCAATATCCTCGGGGGAGGGTCACACTCTATGACCTGGATTGCCATCTTGAGCAGGAGGGTTGGAGATGAATTCAGAAAAGGGGCTCTGTGGAGGAAGATTCTAGGCAGAATAAGATAAAGGAGCACCAGCATTCGAAATCTTACCTCTCAGCATCAAATCAATTTGGCTTAGTATGTCTTCTTCAGGAATCCGTCTATTGGTAATTCGTGTAGGGTCATTGACCCTAGTATACAAATAGGCCAGGTAAACTCTATCTTTCAGAGGTTGAATATTTTTGAAGACAAAATCAGCAACAATAGCTTAAGCAATCAAGCCTCTATCTTTCAATGCACATATTTTAGCACTCTAGACTCAACTAGTTCTGAATCTGTAGGGGCCTCTGTCCAGCTGGGCGTTCAGACGTTAGGCTGTCTCCCCGATCGGGGAGGGAGGGACTTGTTGTGGTTTTCCATGGTAAACAACTCGAGGCGCCATCCCTTAATACTGTCCTTCAAAGGGATATTAAGATACTCAACCTTCCTACCTCGGTGAAGTTCCAGGCTAGCGCCGCCAACAAGCTGATGCTGTCCTCCAGCCATCCCAGCCCGACAGTGGTAGAGGTACTTCCAAAGCCCACAATGAGGAAGAATTCCAAGGAAATCTTCACAGAGGTGAACAAACACGGCAATTTGAAGAACAGAATTGGGGTTTAAGTGGGTAAGATTTAGAGAATAAAAGTTGAGAAGGCCACGGAAGAAAGGAGAAGCTGGCAGGGCTAGTCCCCAGATGAGAAATGGCACGAAGATAACAACTTCGTGGGTATCCTCTGTCGAAACGGTAACCCCACACCAGATTTGCCAGGAACACAACTCTTTTGGTGGAAGAACACTAGTTTCGATGAGGTGCAGAAGGTCAGCCTTAGAAGTAATAGACATGTGGTTACCGACGAATGGAAGTTGGCTGTTGGGATCGATTGGCGGGATGATCGGAATAGCAGCACTCTGTCTCTTCCTCTTGGGCGCCATCGTGGTCTCTCAAACAATGCGGGTGGACTCAGGAACTCAGGAAACAGGAAAGTGGCGAAGGAAAAAGCAAGAACTAGGGTTCAGAATTCAAGGGGAGACATCAGCAGAAGTATGGGTTGGCGCGATAGGTCGGGCGCAAAGAGGCAAACCATAACTCGGGAAAAGATGAGATCACAGAAAAGCAAGCATCACTCGGGCATTACCTCTAAAATGTCGGCGAGCCACCAGATGCATGGACCAGCAAGGAACTGTGTCTTCATCCATAGGGGAAGATCATTACAAACTTGAGACCGACTCATCCTAAGTCAGCCTCTTCACACCTCGGTCATTACATCACATTATATTACACTACTACTCACATTACACTACACTACTAACTAACCCTACCTTATTCTACTGCTAATTACTACTACTACTGCTACCAATACTAATATTTATGACAGCAACATTATGCTGCCGGCCTTGCCATCGCCCTTGCCGCCGCTGTCGCCCTTGTCGTCGCCCTTGCCATCGCCGCCGTCGTCGCCATCGCCATTGCCCTCGCCACCGCCACCTTAGCTGGCATCGTCACTGCCGCACTTGTCATCGTCATCACTGCTGCTGTCGTCGTCCTCACCGCCATCGCCCTCGCCGCCGCTCCACTCCTCGGAGTCGGAGGAGTCTTCCACCTCCTTTGAGGAGGTCTCCACCGAGTCGTCCGACCCATCGAGCCCGGCGTGCTCGATGGATTGCCAGTACGCCCGCATCGCGGTGGACAACCCCATGGAGTCATCCAAGTCCTCGGACGATGCCACGGGGGACGTTGGTGTAACGCCCCAGGTGTTTATATTCCTCTCGATAACGAATATGGATGTAGGCACGTAATATCAGTGGATAAAACAAATGCTTAATTTTAATCATCTTCGTCTATCTCGATTTTAATATCGCATCTGTTTCGTCTATGGCGCGTTCGACATCGTTTTCATTTTTATCTATCCGAGCTGTTCCTAAATTTTTGTAATGTTCAGAACAGAGTTGTTCTAAAAATCGGTGCGTCCGGTGGTTATTTAAAATACATCGCTCGTGCAAATACGAATTTGGAAGCTCAATCCACCGTTGTGATCTGTGTCCCAAATTAATTTATTATAACTCAACAACTAAAATACTCGGGGCAAAATAATCAGAATCGCGCAGTGTCTGAAAGAAATCGTGCGCGAGGTTGATAATCAAGGAATTCTAATTGAGATCCGATTATCACACAAATTGACCGTAACCATAAATCAGCTGTTCAGACCGCAGGTAAATTCTTCAGATTTCGAATCAAATCAAAATGTGTCGCAAGTACTGTCGACCTTTTTGTTATCGCTAAAAATCTTGATTCAAAAATATCTACGATTTTCGGTAAAAAAAGAGAAAAGAAGAAATAAAAAATAACCAGTCAATCCTATCCTCTACCGTCGCTTCCTGTGATTTTTTTCCACCGCGAGGCCTGAGGCTTATCCTGTCGCCGCTGGGTCTTTATCTTCTCCAGCCGTCGTGCCCAGTCGTGGAGTTTCAGGCGCGCATCTTCCCTGTGGCAGTTTGCCCCCACCCATGCCGCG
This sequence comes from Zea luxurians, assembly GCA_029449295.1. Classification (NCBI taxonomy): domain Eukaryota; kingdom Viridiplantae; phylum Streptophyta; class Magnoliopsida; order Poales; family Poaceae; genus Zea; species Zea luxurians. The sequence goes on from JAOPSE010000029.1 coordinate 7,823,320, forward strand.
CGCCCCTCCCTCTGCTCGCTCCAGCTCGGCGCCCTGTCTATCTCTCCCTCGCGGCAACTATCCTATTTCTCCCGCGTGCGTGAGCTCCTCTGTCGGCGCACGCCCGTCTCCTATGGCGTGTCCCTGGTCGGATTCCCGACGTCCTCTTCCCCAAGCCAAGAGCTCGTCGAGCTCTGCCCTCTTCCATGGCACCCAACCCGCTGCACCACGACCCCCACAGTGGATCTCCTCCACCGCGCCCCACAGCTCGGACCGCGCCTCTCTCCGTTGAGCTCCGTAACCCTGCTCGGACAGCGCCCGACCGGATCTCACCTGGTACTTGGCCGCTGTTTCTCCCTGGTTCTTCTCTACGCGAGCTACCTCCTCACTGTGCGCCCAGCCAAGGTCCCCTGCGGGCGCGCTTCTTCCAGCTGTACGTCGTGGTCTTCCTCCCTCAGCTCCCTCACGCCGCGCCCCTGGCTCGGATCTCTTCACGGCGCGCTCTAACCTCCCTCCCATGGCGCGCCCCTACGTCTCCTCACCATGGAGCTTCCTTCCCCTACCGGCGCTCTGTTCTGTCCCCCACTCGGCGCCCAGCCCCTCTGCTCGCTGGTCGAATCTCCAGCGTCGCAACCCCTCCAACTCCCTCTACCCAGCCGTCATCAAACTCCTGTGCGCCGACTCCCTGCTCAGCCGCTCCTCCCTGCGCACGCGCCGCCATCGAGTTCCGCGCGTCCTGAGCTCCTCTAGCCACGCCCTGCCGTCTGCTTCCTCCATGCCCGAGTTCGGGATCCTCCTGCGGTTGGTTCATCGCGGACATGGGCACAGAGATTGTACGCTCAGAGTGCTGACCTCAACGTGTCGCTTGGCTTGGGTACTTGCCCCCTCGGACCCAGTCATCGCTTGCCGCTGAACCACCATTGGATTGGCTTCTTGCTCCCTCTCGCGCGGCTCCCTAGAACCAGCATCCCGTCGAATCCCTGGCGCGCGCTCTTGTTCTTTGTTTCCACGCGCATGCTGCTCCCTCGGCCATGGCATGGACACCAGCCGTGCGGCTCCTTCTGCCCAATCGCTATTGAATTCCCTGCGTCCTCCCTGCTGTCGTGTCCATGGCGCCCAGCTGGGATTCTTGCTTGGTCGCCCGCCGTTTCCCTGTGCAGTGGTCTTGCCCGGCCGCATCCTATCAAGGTTGTTCCTATACGCGCGCCCTGATACCCCTGCTCACTGTCGGGCCGACCTTCAGCAGCTCCCCGGCCACGTCTTCGTCCATGACATCAATAATCGGTGTATCTCCTTCGGTGTGCTGCTGGATCCCTGCCTCGCCATCGACTCTGACATCACAACGTTCCTGTGCCGTGTTGGTTGTGCGTCCACCGTTCAACAAAATATGTTGTTGGCCTCCTCGCCGAGCACTGTATCGCCATGGCATGTATGCCTGCATCCTCCATACTCGCGTCTTCTGGATGTCAGCACAGCCCCTCCACGTCGTCGGGCTCATCGGCGTGCTGCTCGTTCACACTCCCGTGTCCGCAACGTTGCCACTTGTCTCTGCGCCAGCAGTGGACGCCCAGGAAAGGAAATCCCAGAAGGTTTGTATGGCGAGGATAGCCTCTATGCTACGATGCATATCTAGTGTTCGACGAAGTGCATAAATTAGTGAACGTCTTGGTTGCTTCATGTGTACTTTTCCAATAACCACTTAATTATCGCTCTAGTCATGCCTCGATTGCTTCATGTGTACTTTTCCAGTATGTGTGATCAAGTCGAGCCGTGACTAGTGCTGGATAAAATGGACTGGTTGTAAAGTCCGTATCTACAGATCCCTCCGCTGGTGATTCTCTCGAATCTATACCATCTTTCCTGGACTTGAATTCTCGGGTTAGCCACATGTTAACCGCGACAGTATTCGACATTCACACCCGTCTCGTGTGCTATGAACTTATCGTGACCACTTGTTGGCAAACCTCTTTCTGTGTGTTTTACCCAAGATGGTGCATCTGATTCTGCTTGGATAAGATCGCGTATTTATCGCTCGCTCAACAGACTCAGATAGTACAGTGTCATCAGAAAAAGCAAACTGCACACATGGAACCTTATGTGTTCTTCTAGCAGACATCGCCTCTACTAATGGATATCTCCAAGTTAGCTTTCGGCGATACATGTTATGTCCGCTAGAGAAACCACATCCTGAGACACTCGCCTTCACTTAGAACTGTCTCATGATTGTCACTGATATGGACATGGGTTACATGCTTCTCTACTCTTAAAAGTCTTTTGCTCCGAATCTCAGGATGAGATTCTTTTAAGGGGGGAGGGTTGTAACACCCCAGGTGTTTATATTTCGCTCGACAACGAGTATGGATTTAGGCACGTAATATCAATGGATAAAACAGATGCTTAATTTTAATCATCTTCGTTTATCTCGATTTTAATATCGCATCTATTTTGTTTGTGGTGCATTCGACATTGTTTTCATTTTTATCTATCCGAGCTCTTCCTAAATTTTTGTAATGTTCGGAACATAGTTGTTCCAAAAATCGGTGCGTCCGGTGGTTATTTAAAATACATCACTCGCGCAAATACAAATTTGGAAGCTCGATCCACCGTTGTGATCCGTATCCCTAATTAATTTATTATAACTCAATGACTAAAATACTCAAGGCAAAATAATCGGAATCGCGCAGTGTCTGAAAGAAATCGTGCGCGAGGTTGATAATCAAGGAATTCTAATTGAGATACGATTATCACACAAATTGGCTGTAACCATGAATCAGATGTTTAGACCGCAAGTAAATTCATCAGATTTCGAATCGAATCAAAATGTGTCGCAACTACTGTTGACCTTTTTGTTATCGCTAAAAATCTTGATTCAAAAATATCTACGATTTTCGATAAAAAAAAGAGAAAAGAAGAAATAAAAAAATATCCAGCCAATCGTATCCTCTACCGCTGCTTCCTGTGATTTTTTTTCCATCGCGCGACCTGAGGCTTATCCTGTCGCCGCTGGGTCTTTATCTTCTCCAGCCGCCATGCCCAGCCGTGGAGTTTTAGGCGCGCATCTTCCCTACGGCAGCTTGCCCCCACCCATGCCGCGCGCCCCTCCCTCTGCTCGCTCTAGCTCGGCGCCCTGTCTCTCTCTCCCTCGCGGCAACCGTCCTATTTCTCCCGCATGCGCGAGCTCCTCTGCCAGCGCGTGCTTGTCTCCTATGGCGCGTCCCTGGTCGGATTCTCGGCGTCCTATTCCCCATGCCGCGAGCTCGCCGAGCTCTGCCCTCTTCCATGGCACACGCCCAACCCGTTGTGTCGCGACCCTCGCCATGGATCTCCTCCACCGCGCCCCACTGCTCGGACCGTGCCTCTCTCCATCGAGCTCCCTGACCCTGCTCGGACAGCGCCCGGCAGATCTCACCAGGCACTCGGTCGCTGCTTCTCCCTGGTTCTTCTCTACACGAGATGCCTCCTCGCTGTGCGCCCAGCCAAGGTCCCCTGCGGGCGCGCTTCTTCCTGCTGCACGTCGTGGTCTTCCTCCCTGAGCTCCCTCACGCCGCGCCCCTGGCTCAAATCTCTTCACGGCGCGCTCTAACCTCCCTCCCATGGCGCGCCCCTGCGCCTCCTCACCGTGGAGCTTCCTTCCCCTGCCAGCCGCTCTGTTCTGTCCCCCACTCGGTGCCCAGCCCCTCTGCTCACTGGTCAAATCTCCAGCGTCGTGACCCCTCCAACTCCCTCTGCCCAGCTGTCGTCAAACTCCTGCACGCCGACTCCCAGCTCAGCCGCTCCTCCCTGCGCGCACGCCGCCATTGAGTTCCACGCGTCCTGAGCTCCTCTAGCCACGCCCTACCCTCTACTTCCTCCATGCCCGAGTTTGGGATCCTCCTGTGGCCGGTTCATCGCAGACATGGGCACAGAGCTTGTACGCTCGGAGTGCTGACCTCAACGTGCTGCTTGGCTTGGGTACTTGCCCCCTCGGACCCAGTCATCACTTGCCGCTGAACCACCGTTGGATTGGCTTCTTGCTCCCCCTCACGTGGCTCCCTAGAACCAGCGTCCCATCAAGTCCCTGGCGCGCGCTCTTGTTCTTTGTTTCCACGCGCATGCTACTCCCTTAGCCATGGCGTGGACACCAGCCATGCGGTTCCTTCTGCCCAGTCACAGTTGAATTCCCTGCGTCCTCCCTGTTGTCATGTCCATGGCGCCTAGCTTGGATTTTTGCTTGGTCGCCCGCCATTTCCCTATGCCGTGGTCTTGCCCGGCTGCATCCTGTAAGGTTGTTCCTGTACGCACGCCCTGATACCCCTGCTCACTGTCGGGCCGACCTTCAGCAGCTCCCTGGCCATGTCTTCATCCATGATACCGTTAATCGGTGTATCTCCTTCGGTGTGCTGTTGGATCCCTGCCTCGCCATCGACTCTGACGTTGCAACGTTCCTGTGCCGTGTTGGTTGTGCGTCAACCGTTCAACAAAATATGTTGTTGGCCTCCTCGCCGAGCACTGTATCGTCATGGCGCGGATGCCCGCATCCTCCATACTCGTGTCTTCTAGATGTCAGCATAGCCCCTCCATGTCGTCGGGCTCATCGCCGTGCTGCTCGTTCACACTCCACGCGTCCGCAACGTCGCCACTTGTCTCCGTGCCAGCAGTGGACGCCCAGGAAAGGAAATCCCAGAAGGTTTGTATGGTGAGGATAGCCTCTATGCTGCGATGCCTATCTAGTGTTCGACGAAGTGCATAAATTAGTGAACGTCTTGGTTCTTGCGAAATCTAAGTTCAACTTAGTCTAGTGAGCTAATTCATTGCTCTAGCTATTTAATTTAAATTAATGGATTGGATATTCATAGCAGTCACATTGGTCCTTATAGTTTAGCAAGAATGATGTGTGGTGGTTTAGTCACATCGTATCGAATCGACAGTTCGTAGAGTATGTGGATAATGCTCCGGTGGGTGTATATGTTGATACATGCGTACAATAGGCGTTGTCGAGGTTGTAAGGGAAAATTAATTGTGCTTCTGTGTTGAAGTCAATGATTTGCTTTAGGAGTCTTATAATAGTAAGCCTAAGTTCATTAATCTTTGGGTGTATTCTTTAGCTAAGAAAAATATAGTCTTTATACATAAGTGTAGTTTCTTGTTCAAGTTAACTTCGATTAAGCTAGAGGAACTTGATTATTGTGTTTAGTTGTTTAGTTGCATCTAGCGTGTGCTTATGGATGAGGTATTGTGCTTCGCCATTAAGTAATTAATTATCTATTACGTAGCACTATTTAGGTTTATGATATTCCTATCTATATGCATTCATATGCATAATGCATTTCATTCAGGTACGTTAATTGATCGCGTAATGCGAAAGACAAGAGTCAAGTTGACCCCAAGCACGGGCTAATCCGTAGGATAATGCTGATGGACGAACCTGCCTGATCAAGTGCTAGGACAAGGATGATCGTCAAGTGGACGTCGTCTAACAACACTAACCTAGTGTTATTCAGGCAAGCCCCGGTGCATTCGCCACCTCCTTGTTGTTTTAAAATCTTTATCACCTTGTTTGCTGCATTAGGTGATACGAATTGAGTGCTAAACAGTTGATGCATTTCCTTCCCTAAAAAATTGAATACCCTTCCTTGACACCCTTTTATAAAAAGGATTTTTTATGCTTAGCCTTGCTCTAGAAAAACAAAAATGTTTTGTTTTAAAACAAAAGTGATGCTTCAGTGGGTGGGAATGTTTTCAAAAATAAAACTTGATGGTGGATCTGTCAAAGACCTTGATGGGTTCAACATCAGAAAAGATGTACCTCTGCCAGGTACCAAACTTTGGGTTGAAAATAATAAAGCTGAGACCGAGCGGTTGACTTGCACGAGAAGGGAGTCTCGGTGCAGTGTCTCCGTCTGAGTCGATTAAGGACCTTGTCGATATAGGCTTGATGATTGAGGACCTTTTAACTTGTCACGTGCCTCATCATGGGTAAGCTTTGCCTCGAGCAGACTAATACTAGAATAAGATAACACACAATGGGAGTGGAGAGTTGGCGAGAGTAGTGTGTACCCTCCGTGGCAAGAGGCTGGACGGTGGTGTATCTGTGCTCTCGGTTGGTGTGAACCTGATCTGGTCTTAAGAACCCCGCTGGCGAGTTAACATATGCAAGGGTTAAGTGCTACATATGTCGTGTGATCGGAGATCCCTAGCTGGGTATTAATCGATTCGGATCACCGTTACTTCTCAGACATGAAGACTTGGTCACTGCCCTACATGTAGCAATCTAGTGAACTAAAGGGATGATGAAAAGACGGCTAGTATAGGCCAAGTGCTTGAACTAGGGTAGAAAGAACTCTAGATGCAGGTAACTTTACTTAATCTGACAAGTAAAACTAGATTTTTAAGGATCCACTGTTAGTAAGCATTTCTGCAAATAGAGTCCTTGATTCTTGATAAGCCATACCTTGAATCCCTTTTGAAACCAGCATCCCCTTGAGAGTCTTTTCTTTAGTCGGGTAAGTCTTGCTGAGTAATTCCGTACTCAGGGTTTTATTCCCTGTTGTTTTTCAGGTTCTAACTTTGTGCTGCTGTTGATGGTGTTAAGTGCCGGTGGGCTCGGCCTTCTTATAAGTCTAAGTAACTCCCTTATACTTCTTATTGAGGATGGTCACTTGAGCTAGCATATATTTCAAACTTATACTTTTGTAATCACTTCGATAAAATAATGTAAAATTTTTGTAACTTGTAAAATTTGGTAATAGGATTTCCGCTGCAAAAATATTGGTGTGTGTGATTTGTGTTACTTAATCCTGCGGTCCTGGTTGTAAGTGGTTTATCCGATATCCTTGGGGCAATCGGACGGATCCTGTTAAGTTATCTGGTGCACCTGCATAGCAGTCTGAGGTCTTTGAGACAAGGACAGGTGCATGTGGGCCCGACAACTTGGGAGGTTCTGCCACAGTTGGAGCGGGCGACCGATCATACTCAGAAGATACTTCCTTCGAGTACTCCGAGTCACCAAAGTCCTCCGAGGGTGGACTCGGAGGATGCTTGTGCTTGCCGTCAGCGCGACAAGGCCATCCCTTGCCTCTCTTGCCTCTGCCCTTGGGGAGAAGTGAGGAAGAAGAAGAGAGCAAGTGATCAAGAGCGAGTGAAGAAAGCAGCCAGGGCAAGCGGGCTATTTAAAGAGGCCAAGGGGTGACCGTCCACTTCCTACCCTGCTCACCGAATAGTCGCAAGAATTCAATAAGCAATTCAAGCCGCCTGAAAATGAATCAGGCAACTAGCGCTGTTTCACATAACACGACACTGGTTGGACTCAAGTCAACTGCTCAGGCAAATGATTACACCCCTCCATCACATCAAATTACTACTTCAGGACAACTCGATTAACACCTTTCACGGGGCAAACACCCTTTGGGCACACCCATTGGGTGTATCACCTAGAATCTTCAAGATTTTCTAAAATGAGGATACCTGCCAAATATACGCAATGAATGTACTGTGACAAAAAGAGAAGATCGGCTGAAACGGGAGGAAGCCCAAATGTGGTTACTGAAGCGCAAGTCCAATCAATAGAGGCATTAAAGTATAGGGCTAAGTGGTGTCCAGCTGAGGGTCCTCTGTTTCAACCAGCCAGATGTCCAACATGTCACTGATCAAATTGATTCCAGACCTAACAAGGCATGGACAGATGGCGTCACTAGGCTATTCTGAAAATTATTTTGAGAACGGCACAAGATGAAGACCTTTGAATGGATTACCTCTAAAATCCACTCAAAGCTCGAGGGCTACACCCATTGGGTGCACCTTCGGTGCACCCAACAGATTCACAATGCTCTAAAGCCAAATGCTAATTTCAAAAGCAAAAGGATGAAGACCTTTGAATGGATTACTTCTAAAATCCACTCAAAGCTCGGGGGCTACACCCAATGGGTGCACCTTCGGTGCACCCAATAGTAGTACAAAAGATCAAGTCATGCTACGAACCATGGGCAGGACTAGGAACCTCTCTAAGTAGTACGACTTCAGCCGGTGGGTTAGAACTTTTGCCTTATTTTGCTTAGGCACAGTGGATGTGGAGGACAGATATCCCCTGGGTCCACTAGAAGGCGAAAACCCTTGCATGGGGACACAAGCCGATCGCCCCGCAAGGTCGTCTCATCATGGGCCAAGAAAAGACTACAATTGAAATGGGCCGACCCAAGAAGGCAATGGGCTCGCGCTCAGATCGTCCGTGGATTATGCGTAATCTTGAGGGAGCCGTTCGTCTTTCCCACACCCGACGCCCTCAAATGCTGGGGATAGATTGGGACGAAGCCATCGGGTTTTCCTTAAGATAAGCGAAGTTAGTTCGGTATTTGCTAGGTGATAAGCCAGAAGAGTGTGATCAACGTGTGCGTAGGGTGTGCCCCACGGTCGTATATATAAGGCCTAGGGGGAACCCCATCATTTTCATCTCATTATCACCTCTCCATTCAAGAAACACCACTTGTAAACACACCACACACAGCCACCCCAGGAAGTAGGGTATTACGCCTCTCAAAGCGGACCGAACCCATAGAAAATCGCCCGACACTCTCTCGTGCTTCTACCACGAACCAACGAGCTATTATCAGCAACACCGTCCTACCCAAAAGCACCAAGAGGGTACCCCTAGGTGTGCGGTCGGACACTAGACACCAACAATGGAGGAAGTCATTACTGCAATTTTCCTTTTCATTCCTTTTTCCATGCAGGAAAGCAGTAGTCAGGATAGACAAATCTAATGACATCAAACACTCTATTCAGCCTTCTTTTCCCATGGGCACCAAAGGCAGTGTCCATGGCTTCATTTTCAGCCTTCGTATAAGCCCCCAACAACTCCTCACTTGTCGCATCAATGGCCTCAAGCCATTCGTCCTCTGGCTCGCCAAATTGATTCCTATAGCAATAAGTATACTTCAGGTAAACTAGGACACCTTCGCTTGAGCTAGCATCGGTTTCCTTCGGCATTTCCCATTCGTTAACAAGGGGCCCTACTTTGAAGGCTATGTGCTCTTGAACCAAGTCTCTGGTGCCAATGTAGCTACACATAGTGTTGAAGGCCATCAGGCATGCTTGAGTTCTTTCAGTATTTACAACGATAGGCCTCTTAATGTCAAAGCATGACTGAATGGGCCGCTGAATTATATCCTTGATATCCTCCCTCTCAACTAAGTCATTTTCAACGTAGAATCATTACTTCATCCAAGACCCTGGCCACTTCTTTCGAAAGGTCGGAATAGGGTGTCTCACATCAGAGCGATATACGAAGGAGTAGCAGCCAAAATTGTTCTGATATTGTTCCTTCCCAACTGCCTTTGTCAGGTAAGAGAGTTTGTGGATATTGCAGAAGCAGTCGGCATCTGGCTCTAGGCCTTGGCTCCTCATTGCCCAGATGAAACTCCAACTTTAATCAAACCTTTAGGAGAAAGCTGATGAAGGAATATTTCAAACCACTTCAACACTTCAACTAGCATTTTGTGCAGGGGAAATCATAGTCTAGCTTTCATAAAACTTCAAAAAATCATTACTTCGTTTACCTCAGGAAGAGGAACAGTGCTCTCCCCTCCGATTCGCACTATGGATGTATCATGAAAATATTTGCCCTTCATTATCTTAATTTGTCCTTTCCTAACAGTAGATTTCCGAAGACAACATGGCTCGGCCTCCATGGCCAGTCTTCGGCATCATTTGCACCACTAACAATATCAAAATCCTTACTATCTCCGGAGTCTTCAGACAACCTAGCTAAAATTTCATCGGTTATTTTCTCAACATTGGTCTTCTACATTTATGCTAATGCAGCATCATCACTCCTCTTATCTTTGGCCATCTTAGCTCTAACTAAGCAAAGAGCTGAAGCTAGAAAATGAATGCAATTGCAATAGCTCAGACCAAACCAGCGTAAGTCGGTAGCACGAAAAATGTTTTGCCACAACCCTTGTATATATACACACACAAAATATCATTGCAAGGTGGCCCCCATAGTTTAGAAAGTTTTGCTATTCTAGCGAAGGGAAGGTGTTTTTTGGACCTTCAGCATAAGGCCTTCGTTCATTTCATAGTCTGAGTTTGTTACAAAGAAACAAACTAATATTGTGAGGGGCTACTGTTGGGGGCCTTCATCTTTCAAAGGTCCTAAAAAACATAGCTAACCATTTGTTATCATCATATTGACGAATATTATAGGAGCTTCGGCACCAGAATAGCTTCGATACGAAACAATGGAGGGCGATGAAGGTACCTTCGTCATAACAACACAAGAAGATGATGCAAGGAGAAGGTGTCATCCTAAACATTGAAGGCAAAAGACAATGTTGCCCATGTATTATTTATAAATCCTATGTGTAATTCTTAAGGGCATAAATGTAATTTCGTACGAAGCTGTATGAGTCCCTATAAATAGATTAACAGTGCCCTTCATAAAGTACCTTTTTGGAGGGCTGGATAATTCCTATGTGTAATCTTTTCTCTAAGGCACCTTCGTTCTAACTCACTCTATAAGGCCAAAGGTACGATTATAAACTCATTGTATGAAAGAGGAGAAATGTGATATTATCATATATGAGATGAGTTATCATGTTTAACTTTCCTTCATTCTTCACATATCTACTTATTTATTTATTTATGCAATCTGACTATGATTCATCCAATTAAGTTTAGACCTTCGTCCTTGAAGCAGTTATCTCGAAGGGATAATTGCTTAAAGACGAAGGTTGATCACCTTTATAACATTGTGTTGCCTTGTCTTCGATTGTGTATAGCGATTGAAAACAAGTAACCAACAATGCCTTCCTTCACAGATTCAGAAGCTGCAATGTACTCAGCTTCTGTTGTAGAATCAGTCATAGTTTTCTGCTTGGGACTCTTCCAACTAATAGCACCACCATTTATTGTGAACACAAAACCTGATTGCGATTTTAACTCGTCTGGGTCAGTTTAGAAGCTAGCATCGATGTAACCAATTACAATGAGCTTCTCCTTACCCCTACATACCAGGAACATATCTTTAGTCCTTCTCAAGTACTTAAGAATGGCTTTTACCGCTGTCCAGTGATCCTCACCTATATCAGCTTGGTGTCTACTCATAGCTCTTATAGCGTATGAAACATCTGGGCGTGTACTTATCATGGAAGACATGATTGATCCAATTTCCGAGGCGTATGGTACCTTACTCATGCGCTCTTGCTCATTAGCCGTCGTAGGACACTACTTTTGGCTAAGGTGTATACCATGTGACATAAGCAAGAACCCTTTCTTGGACTGTTCCATGTTGAACCGTTTCAACACCTTGTCAATGTACGTATCTTGACTAAATCCTATAAGCCTCTTCGACCTATCTCTATAGATCCTTATGCCCAAAATATTTGCTGCTTCCCCTAAGTCCTTCATAGAAAAACTCATTTTTAGTGAAGCCTTGACGGACTCCAGCATAGGAATGTCGTTCCCAATCAATAATATGTCATCCACATACAAGATCAGAAATACAACAGCGCTCCCACTTTCTTTCTTGTAAACACAAGCTTCTTTTTCATTCTGATGAAAACCAAACCCTTTGACCACTTCATCAAAATGAATGTTCCAACTCTGAGATTCTTGCTTCAACCCATAAATAGATTTCTGAAGTTTGCATATCTTTCTAGCATTCATCGGATCGACAAAACCCTCGGGTTGTACCATATACACATCCTCATCTAGGTTCCCATTAAGGAAATCTAATTTGACATCCATCTTCCAAATCTCATAATCGAAATATGTGGCAATAGCTAGAATGATCCGAATAGATTTAAGCATTGCTACTAGCGTGAATGTCTCATCATAGTCAATTCCTTGAACTTGTCAAAAACCCTTTGCAACAAGTCGAGCCTTACAGATGTGAACATTTTCATCCATGTATTTCTTCTTCTTATAGACCATTTGCACTCTATAGGTCTAACACCATCAGGCGGGTCAACCAAGCTCCAAACCTGGTTTTCTCCCATGGAATCTATATCGGATCTCAGGGCAACTTGCCATTTCTTAGAATCTAGGTCCATCATCGCTTCTGCATATGTTGCAGGTTTGTCATTGTCTAACAACAACACTTCCCTAGTGCCCAACAATAGTGTGGCGGAACTGCCTGAATTATTCCAGCTTAAGTGCCCAAGTCACGCCTTAGAGGCAGCAACACACTTAAATTAGAATAACCCATCAGTCCCTCAGATCTAGTCTGATAAAGCCACTTTTCCTGGGATCAAATACCAGTAGCTCACTCGAAGGTGAGTCACAGAGAGGATACAATAAAGCAGGAAACCTCAATTTAAAGTACTGGAGTTATTACATGAATTGGAGTTTTTAAACTGAAACAAGCTCATAATTTAAATTGCAGCGGATAGTCGATAACGTCGAATGGTGAGGAATAGGGCAAGTCCTAGCCCACTACTCCGCCTGCTCCTCTCCTGTTGGAGCAGCATCCCACTCGACCGTCCAACCCGGTGGCAGGGTGGAAGGCTAATACTCAGCTAGACTTAACTGGTGTGAGGAATCTACTTCTCTGCCTCTAGACCATGCAGCTGTTTGGCTGAGGGGTTTGGTTTGCCAAAAGCACTAGCTGAGTCTAAAATCAATTTTAGCTTGTCAGGTTTTAGTACAATTGACTTTAGCTAAGTTTGCTTCTTCTAAAGCATACATGGTAGCAATCATTTATTACAATCAACATGTTATCTCAAATCAACCTCATTTCACTTTTTACTCAATGCAGCACAAGGGGTCAAGCAGTCTCATTAGTTGCAAGAAGCAGACGATTCAAATCAAGTTTTTAAAACTTGCAAGGTAAACCTAAACGCACAACATGTAGGGGCACTCCGTCCCCACATACGTCAACCGTCCCCATCGATTCCCCGTTCGCGGCCAGGGCTCACCGCCTTGGCATACAATGCTCCACTGACCCCGGCTACCACCGTGCAGTGACCGCACTTGTACCCACCATAGCTAGCATGGGAGACCTAGTCTCAGGACGAGTGAGGAGGAAAGTCCGCGCCCGGCTTCACTCAGGTACTAAATTTACTGGTTACCATATTTCTCGACATATGTTTAGTACGTTCAAACGCTTGACTCAGGTATCCACACGTTAATCCTTAATTCCTTTTCCCGTCTCATGTACAAGGCATCCACCCTGGATCCAAGTCCATAGACCATCATAGATCCCATTATCAAAATGAATACAATCAATTTCCTGACCTTGCGCGAGTGCTAGAAAAATCACTCAACTTCTACTGAGATCCTAATTAGCAAAGCAGCTACTCGACCTAGCTTACTATTATCCATCTCAAAAAGGAATCATGTGTTCATGCAACTAAGGGTTTGAAGCAACTCTTACACTTAAGTGCATATTACAAGCCTACAAACATTAAGTGTAGTAAAGTAGCATATATAAATTGGTTATGCATAAAACCGGGGCTTGCCTTCAAATGCTGGGGCTACGGGGAGATCCTCTGTGGCAGGCTTGGGAGCTAGCTCCTGGTCTTCCTCGTGGACAGCTCCTTGCTCGGGAATGAGCACATACTCTCTGTCAGCGAGGTTGCAGTCTAATGAATGCAATGAGTAAGATACATGTATGCCATGATATGCAATTTAGCAATGATACTTGTATGGTGAAATGATTAAGTTGATAATGTAAAGCTTAATCTTACTACTGGAAATTCTAGTGGTACACTTAGCCATTTATGTTCAAGTTTGGTTAAGTTAAATGGTCAGATTATTTTAGTGTTCCACTGATTTCCTTTGAATGCCTTAGTGAAAGTTTATTATGATTCCTAACTGAATCCATTAGGGTGAGATTCATTTTCCTGCAAATTTTTCCTTCTCTTTTTCTCTTATGTTTTTAAGGTGGGTTTGAACTACAACTTAGTTTTATAAATTTTCAAAAATTCTATAAAAATTATAGTAGATTCTAACTGGTGAATAACTCTTAATCTCAAGAATTTAGGCTTAAAATGTTAAGGGTTCTCTCTATACAAAATTATCAAGTTGTAGGGCTGAGGGGGTGCTTTGAACTATAACTCTCTTCTAATAGTGGATTAATCCCTAAAGCTTATTTTTTCTGGCATTTAGGTGTAATAATATGACTTTGTACCAACTTTTAGCCACTAATATTTATTGGTTATTTTACTGTGATTTTCTAAAGTTCTTGGCCATAAGGGTTCTTTCTACTACCACTATACTTGAAAAGTGTCAAATAACAGATTTCTAATTTTTCCTATCTTCTTCTTTGCGCAAGAGCAATCATTCTAGACTTTGGCAACTTTTTGCTTAAGGGAGAGGGTGGTAGAAATTCTTGGATTATTTGGTTCTTTCCATGGGAAAGGGGGTAATATGCTTTACCTTACATTTCTAATTGGGTTTCATATTTTTTCCTGGTGGTTTACCTCATAAGTAATTGGATAAAAAATTTGTCTGCCCACTGTTGCATAATTTTTGGCTTCCACATGATTTAATTAGAACATGGGCCAAATCCATGTTTTAATTGTTTAACTTACTTATTGTGAGGGGTTGGGGTGTCTATTATTTTTTAGTGGTGTTCTAGTAGTTTGTAATTTACTGAAATTTTCTTACCACTTTTGAAATGGTCCTTGCATTTTTGACTTATCGTTTTCCTAGATTTCTTAGTGCTTAATAAATATTTAACCTTGGATTAGCTCTGGGCTAGGGTCCTTTGTATTTTTCCTAGGTCCTTTATCACTTAAGTATACTAGGAAAAATATGTTCCTTTTCTATTCATTATTTTCCACTGCCTGTCTTCACTTTCTAAGTTTTGGACAGATATGATTTTTAATAGACAATCTTGAGTTATTCTTGTATACTGTGGTGCCTAGTATTTTTAAACAGTGCATAAGTTGGGTTTGAATCTCTACAAATTTTCTTAAGCCTAGCACAGAAGTATTTCTATTTTTCTCTGTATTAATAAGGTTTGGGCAGTTTCCATGTTTAATTCAAAACTCTAAAAAATAATATAGAAAACATGGTTGTCTGATAGTTCATAATATTTTGAATCCAGCAAAATTGGTTTGACTAAATTTGGATACATATTTCTCAAATTATGAATTTCCTAAGTTCTTTGTTCATTAAAAAGAATAATCAGAAATGGTTAAATGGAAACTGACTTTGCATCAGGGTCCCTAGTGAGTGTTTTCTAATTTCCTTACAGACTAGTCCTCGGGTCACTATTCAAATGTGCCACTGACAATTTAGAAAACCCCCTGGGGTTTTACTAAACCTAACCCGGGGTCCTTCCCCCAATTAAACAGTGCCCACGACGGAGGAAAGGGCGGAGGGGCTTACCGGTGATGAGGTTGCTCCGGTGAGCTGGTCGAGGGTGTAGGGGAGGTTGTGATGGTCATGTCGATGTGCGGATTGCTACCGTGGATGGTCGGAGTAGGCCGGTCCACGTGCGTAGGCGGGGGAGGTCGTCGGCGGCGAGAGCTCCAGCCTAACTAGGGCGGTAGAGTTCAATTAAACCAGTCAGTGAGCTTCACTAGGTGTCAGGGAAGGCATGGGCGCGAGGAATTGAAGAATGGTTCACCTGATAGCTCGGGCTACGTGGGGTGGTAGGCGGTCGAAGTCTGGCGACGGTGACCTTGTTGTTCTGGTGAGGCAGGGCCTTGATCCTTGCTTGGAGAAGCTTCACGGCTCCTCGGGGAAGCTGTCCAGAGGCTCGGGTGAGGCTAGGGGTCTCTGGAAATGGCTGGCCGTGATGGGCGACGCTCGGGTGGCTCGGGCGGGCGGCGCAAAGCTCGCTAGAGCTAAGGACGGGGTCTGATCAGTGGGGGTATGCGAGGAGTGAGGTGTGGCGCGTCCGGGGGTGGTCTTTAAGGGCGTGGGCGAGCACGGCCGAGGGGTGGCTCTAACACGCGCTCAGGGTGTGCGCGGGCGAGCGGCAGTGCGTGCTCTGGTGCCTGGGCACGGCGTCGAGCATGAGGCAGCGCAGAGAGTGGTCAAGTTCAAGAGTGGATTGGCTCCAAATCTTTGCGATTATGGCCATGATCCCGTTGAGAGATCTCTTCACATGACATTTCTTTGTCGTTTATGTGTGGAGGCTTATGGGTTTTGTTGACTGGAGCCAAAGATATGGAGTGATGAAGTTTGGTTTGTCTCACTGCTGAAACCCGAGATGAAGTCCCAGATTTGACGTGTCTATGGCACGAATCTTGATGCCATCTTCATAGACGTTGTAGAGGGGTTAATTTAGCACAACTTTGTCAATGGGGGCTTAAGGATTTGAGCTAGGGATCAAGGTGAACGTGCTCAAGTTCTATGTGAGGGCTGAAATTCAGAAATCTAAATTTTTAGATTTCCCTAGAGAGCTTCCACTTGGATGCCCTTTTTGGGGATTTTAATTAATAATTTTGGCCAAACTTTTCTAATAGATATTGTAGCATAATTAGTGTACTTCATCTTTTATAATTGGCCTGAGCCATGATTCCATGTTTTTCATGGTCTTTTTACCAATTTCTTCCTTTTTACTTAAATGGCCCGTTTAAGGTTATTCTAGGGTTTAGACATTTCCCCCCTTTGAGTGCATGATATGATTAAGGCATAATCCTTAAGGTAAAAGACTTGGTTGAGTTTTTGCTCCTAAGTTTTTAATGTCTTTTGCTCAATTGGATTTACATGTGATAATGATCTTGAGTTAGCACTAAGAAGAACCTTAGGTAACACCAGGGTGTTACAAATAGCACTTCTCTTCGTGACTCACAAAGCCTTGATGACCTTCGTGGTTGTGGTGGTGATTCTCTTGCCATATACATCTCAACTTGTTCTGCTACATTAGCATGATTTGTTGAACCTTGTCCCACTGGCTCATCCTGAACTTCTTCAAGATACACATTTCGTTTACTTTTCTCTCTTTTGAGAAACTCTTTCTCTAAGAAACCATCATTCCTGGCGACAAAAGCTTTGCCCTCTAATTGGTGGTAAAAGTAATATCCCAAAGATTCTTTTAGATATCCCACGAACATGCACTTGTCCGATTTTGGAGTGAATTTATATGATTGCAGTCGCTTGAAGTAAACCTCACAACCCCAAATCTTCAGAAATGACAAACTGGGGGTTTTCCCAGTCCACATCTCATATGGTGTCTTAACTACGGACTTAGATGATACCCTATTTAGTGTGAAAGCTGATGTTTCTAGAGCCTATCCCCAAAACGACAAAGGTAGGTCCGACTGGCTCATCATTGTTTGAACCATATCCAATAAAGTCTTATTACGTCGTTCAGACACGACATTCCTCTGAGGCGTTCTAGGCGGCGTAAGCTGCAGAACAATTCCACAACTCTTTAGATGATTGCTAAATTCATGGCTCAAATATTAACCTCCACGATCAGATCGTAGTGCTTTAATTTTCTTGCCACACTGATTTTCCACTTCATTCTGAAACTCTTTGAACTTTTCTAAAGATTCAGACTTATGTTTCATTAAGTAGACATATCCCTATCCACTAAAATCATCAGTGAAGGTAATGAAGTATTGGAATCCTCCTCTAGCTGTTGTACTCATTGGTCCGCACACATCAGTATGTATGCGTTCCAACAAATCTAATGCCCGCTTAGGTAAACGTGTGAACGGTGCCTTGGTCATCTTGCCAAGTAAGCATGCTTCACATGTCTCGTATGATTCAAAATCAAACGATGTTAAAAGCCCATTGGAATGTAGCTTCTTCATGTGCTTCTCACTTATATGACCTAAACGACAGTGCCACATGTAGGTAGGACTTAAATCATTAGGCCGAGGCCTTTTAGCACTAATATTACAAATAGGTGCATCATCAAGATTTAAAATGAATAACCCATTCAAAATGGATGCAAAAGCAACAAACATGTCATTCTTAGAGATCACACAACCATTGTTTTAACTCACAAATGAATAATTATCCTTCATCAAACATGAAGGAGACATAATGTTTTGACTCATACTAGGAACTAGATAACAATTATTTAACTCCAACATAAATCCTGATGGAAGGTGGAGTTGCATCGTCCAGACGGTCAACACAGCAACTCTTGCATTATTGCGTACTCAGAAACCAACTTCTCTTTTCACGCTTCTACTTCTTATCATTCCCTGCATCAAATTGCAAATATGGGCAATCCATCCGATATCAAATACCCAAGAATTTATATAAGAACCAGCAAGAAAAATTTCTGTAATGTGAATAGCAAGTGTACCTGTTGAGGCTGTACCCTTACTATCGCGATCCTTAATAGAGGCCAAATATTGTTTGCAATTCCTCTTCTAGTGACCAAGTTCTTTGCAGTAAAAGCACTCTGCATCTACAGCTGGTCCAGCCTTGGGTTTTTGGTTTGGCTTGGATATTGTATCCTTTGCCTTGCCCTTCTTCTGTTGAGATTTACCCTTCTTCTTAAAGTTGGGTTTGTTTTGGACCGCCATCACATGGCCACTGCTGCTAGCACTTGTCTTTATGACACCCTCTATTGTTTTCAACATGCCACATAGTTTATTGAGGCCCTTCTCTGCCCCATGCATATGGTAGTTCGTAATGAAGTTTCCATAGCTAGGCGAAAGAGATGCCAAAATGAAGTTAGTGGCCAACTCTTGGCTTACTGAATAGCCTAGCTTCTCCAATCTCTGACTATAACCAACCATTTTGATTACATGTGGCCCAACTGTTATGCCTTCTGCTAGCTTGCATTCTAGAAAGGCTTTGGACACATTGGACCTTTCAGTCCTAGCCTGAGTCTGGAACATATCCTTTAGCGCCACGATCATATCGTGCGTCTCATGGTTTGTCTCAAACTAGACCTGCAGCTCAGGCTCCATTAGGCAACTCACTTCAAGATTTGCATCCATTGCTTTCTTGTAAGCGGTTTTAGCTGCAGCAGTTGCATCTTCACCAGGATCCTCTAGTAGTGGGGTGTCTAGAACGTCTTCCTTTTTTAGCCCTGAGAACAATTTGTAGGGTACGGATCCAATCCGTATAGTTTGTTCCATTTAACATATCCTTTTCAAGAATTGATCACAAAGTAAATGTTGGTGTGCTATGTGCCATTTATCTACAACAAAATAATGCAAAATACTAAGACAAAAATATCCATGACAGAGTAAATCATATTAAAGATTTAATAGAATCTACACCCACTAAAATCAATATCCCTCGATTGATACTTAGTGATTCAAAACCCACATCTATCAAGTCTACTAGTAGCTTTAGCATCACCGCTAGAAGACAAGGTAGATTGGTAAGAAACTCTTTGCTAATCATATCATATATGACTTCTATTGTTGGGTGACATCTCTATGTCTCGGCTCCCAACCTTATGCCCCAAAGTCCTTAACCGTTGAGCTGACTTTGTTTAAGTTACCAACCCTTTCTGCAGTTCGTATCCGATACAAACCTATCTAGTCAAGGAAAACTGGTGGCACCAAATTTCATAGACCCACCACCAATTGTACAAGACCTATGTGAAAGCATCTAGGCCCCTGGTTGGTTTTAGTGATTAATGACAACCTAATATTATATGTGACTAGCGTGTGTTTTGCAGAGACAATGGTAAGCTAGGTCGCATTACAGGAGGTTGTACTACAATGGTGAAAACAATCCCCGAGATGAGAACTTGAAGCGACGGCTGAAACGACGAATCAAAAGATGAAAGTCTTCGTATTCTGAGTGTCAAGGAGTTGCGGACACTCTGTATAGAGTTAGGTCTTCTATTTTATTTTAGCCTTACTATAAAGAGGGGTTGTCGATGAGTAGTTTGACCAAGAGAGTTCTAGTGTAGTGTTGGAGAATATTCACACTCACATATAGTGCTAGGTGTCACTCTATAACACACTCACAAGTTAGAACGAAAATTGATTTGAAAATCAGAAGGAAAAAGAACTAGGGTTTCTGTCTTAGGGGCACCGGACTGTCCGGTGCGCCCTTTGACAGTGGGGCCAGTCTGGCCTGGGTAAGACCTACTCCCCCGCAGAAACCCGAGAGCAACGAGTTCAGAATTGGATTTTTAGCCGGCACACCGGACTTTGGTGTGCCAT
The DNA here is from genome assembly GCA_029449295.1 of Zea luxurians. Classification (NCBI taxonomy): domain Eukaryota; kingdom Viridiplantae; phylum Streptophyta; class Magnoliopsida; order Poales; family Poaceae; genus Zea; species Zea luxurians. Next base: position 7,843,320 of record JAOPSE010000029.1, read on the forward strand.
CTGCCCAACGACTAGCTATCAGAACTAGCCGTTGGAAGTGACCGGTGGCGCACCAGACTGTCCGGTGCGCCCATGCACAGGAAGGGTTGGTAACGACTAGTAGGTGGGTGAGGGCTATTTATACCCCCTCCACCCACCATATTGAATGTCTTGCTACCCACATTAACACCCATACATTTCTAGAGCATTGCAAGCACCACAAAACATAGTGAGGTGATTAGAAAATCTTAATCCCGCATTAGGACCTCATTAGTGCAAGTGAGAGCCACCTAGAGCACACACCGCATGCATTAGGCTTCTCTTGGTCAAGTGAAAGTCTACGGCTTGTTACTCTTGGTGATCGGCATCACCTAGATGGCTTGGTGGCGTTGGTAGCAGGGTGATCGCCTTGGAGGAGACTTGTTGGTGACCTGGCTCGAGATTGTAAGCGGTCGTGAGGGATCCACCACGCCGGAGTGGCAAATCACCTCATAGCGAGCACTTGGTTCTTACGAGGACCAAGGGGGAGCGATACCGTTGCGCGGATGCTCCAACGAGGACTAGGGAAGAGTGTCGACTCTTCGATATCTCAGGAAAAATTGGAGGAGTCTTCTAAACTTTGCTTTATATTCCGCATTTAATTCAAGCATTTTACCTTGCATTTGTTTAGCAAGTAGTTGAAGCATTGTCTTAGTATTGTTGTATTTCTAGTAGTATTCTCTTATTACTAGTTGTTGGATGAAGTTGAGCTCTTACTTAGGGTTTAATTATTGTTGATTTTTAGAAAAGCCCAATTCACCCCCCCCTCTTGCGCATCGTGATCCTTTCAATTGGTATCAGAGCCTTGTTGCTCTTAGATTAGGTTAACCGCTAGAGTAGCAATGTCCGACGGGGATGGACCTCCTCCCGTTTTTTTATGGTGACGATTTTCCATATTGGAAAATTTGTATGGAAGCTTATTTAGAGGCTATAGACATTGGTGTCTATAAAGCCACCACACAAGGGTTCCTCAAACCAAGAGATCCTGCATATCTTGTAGGAGAAGAGTTTAATTATGAAAAATGGAATGCTAAGGCCAAAAACACCCTTTTTAGAGCCTTTGCAAAGATGTCTTTAATAGATTTAGAAATCATAGAAATGCTCATGATTTGTGGATGGATATTTGTGCTCTACATGAAGGGGCTAGAAGTGAGCGTGAGCAGAGATATCACATTGCAATGAGAAAATTAAATTCTTTTGAGATGCTTGCAAATGAAAATGCAAATGTACTCACATCTTAATATTCTTATAGAGGAAGTAAATGGATTGGGGCTCACCCAAATTTCACAACCGGATGTTGTGAGAAAGATTCTCAGTGTCCTTCCCATTGACAAATATGGACACATTGCCATAGTGCTACATCAGATGGATCTTTCAGTAGCTACTCCTACACAAATATTGGGAAAGATCAATGCTCATGAAATGTACATGCACATAAATGACAAGGATGAGTCATCTTCCAAGAGAAAAGATTTGGCTCTCAAAGCCAATCAAGAAAAGAAAGGAAAAGCTAAAGTGCAAATTGAGGAGGAATCCTCAAGTGATGGTGATCTTGATGCTAACATTGCTTTGATGGTGAGAAAGACCACCAAAATGTTAAAGAAGCTCAATAGAGAAGGCATCAAGTTTGACTCAAGAAAGAAGAAGTTCTTCTCGAGCAAAAGAAAGCCCATCTCTGAAATGGACTGCTACAATTGTGGAGAGCTTGGTCATCTTGCTCATCAATGCAACAAGCCCAAGAAGAACAAGTTCAAGGGCAAGAAAGATGATGACAGTGATGACGAGAAAAAGGAAAAGAAATTCTTCAAGAGAAAGGATGGGAAACACAAAAGATTCCATAAAAAGAAAAATGGAAAGGCACACATTGTTGGTGACTGGCTCACTGACATTAAGTCATCAAGCGGGTCTTCTTCAAGTGAAGAAGAAAATGATGAAAAAGTTGCCGCTATTGCTGGGGACTTCTCTTCACCACCACCATCACCCTCATCCACTTCTCACCTATGCCTCATGGCTAAAGGTGAACGGAAGGTACAAATTGATAATGATATTATTGATGATAGTGATAGTGATGACGAATTTGCTTCACCTTCCTATGATGAATTAGCTGACTTGCTTAAGGAATACACTCAAATCATTAGGAAGTCAAAGGCTAAATGTGATAAGTTAAAAGATGAAAATGAATTTTTAACTGCCAAATATGTATAGTTGTAAAAGCTAGTGATGAGATGAAAGAAGAAAACAAAACTATGTCATCCACTGTAAATGAGCTCAAATCCTCCCTAAAAGATGCTAAGGATAAGTGTGACAAATTAAATGAAGCAAATAGAGAGTTGAAAGATAGACTTGTAAAAATTAAGGAAGATTATACAAAAATTAAAATTTACTATGATAATCTTCCTGTTGCAAATGAGCTTTTATCTTGCAATACACATGAGACTATTAACCCTGCTGTTAAGATTGATGTAGCAACCTCATGTGATGATTTAGCCAAGATGATCAAACTAGTCTACATGATGACCTGACTGAAAAAGTTGAAGTCTTGACATTAGACAACCAGAAATTGAAGAGATATTTGTTTGATGCAACTACCAGAGGAAAGGTTGCCATATAGAGCATGACTTTAACTATGAGTTGGCAGTGGATAATGAAAGGCTTAGAAATGAGGTCAAGAAACTTAAGAATGAAAATGAACATCTTGCCACAAGTGTGCAAAAGTTCAACAAAGGCCAATACCTTCAAAATGAATTGCTCTTGAACACTGTCATGAAAAACAATAAGAGTGGTATTGGATATAATTCTTTTGTGCAAAAGAAAGCAACAAATCAATACAAACTCATAAGCCTATCAAATGCTTTGAGTGTGGAAAAGAAGGACATTTTGCCCACAATTGCAAAGCCAAACCACCAACTCCCTTGCCGTAGCACTCAAGACCATTTGCTTTCAATGCTCATTATGTTCTAAGAAAAGTAGCAAGTGGAAAAGTCAAAGTTACATTCCTAGGTCCACCAAGCAAGAGTAGACCTAGACAAATTTGGGTTGCAAAGTCTTTGATTGAGAAAGTCACTGGTACTATGCAAAATAGGGCCCTCAAAATTGAAGCTTGATTTATCTGTTGATGTAGGTGAACTACAAGACCGGTGGGAGTCATTGGGTCATTGACAGTAGATGCACTCAACATATGACTGGCAACCCACGAATGTTCACCTTACTTGATGAGAATGTTGATGGACAAGATAAAATCACTTTTGGGGATAATTCAAAGGGAAAAGTTCAAGGACTTGGCAAGGTGGCTATTTCAAATGATCTTTCAATTTCAAATGTTCTCTTGGTTGCACCTTTGAGCTTCAACTTACTATCAGTGGGTCAACTTTGTGATCTTGGCCTTCAATGCTTATTCACTCCTACAGAGGTTGTTGTGTCAAAAATGGATGATGAGTCAATGGTGTTCAAAGGATTTAGATACAATAATCTCTACTTAGTGGATTTCACCTCTAAAGATGCAAACTTAAGAACTTGCCTCTTTGCCAAAGCATCACTTGGATGGCTATGGCATAGAAGGCTTGCACATGTTGGAATAAGCACACTCAAGAAAGTACTAAAGAAGGACATGGTTAGAGGACTAAAGGATGTTGTATTTGAAAAGGACAAGCCTTGTAGTGCATGTCAAGCTCGAAAGCAAGTTGCTAACACACATCCTACAAAAGGTTTTATGTCAACATCAAGGCCACTAGAACTGCTTCACATGGATCTATTTGGACCAACAACTTATGCAAGTGCTAGTGGCAACCTCTATTGTCTGGTTATTGTTGATGACTTTTCAAGATACACTTGGGTGTTCATTCTCCATGATAAGTCTGAAGTTGCATCTATATTCAAGAAGTTTGCCAAGAAGGCTCAAAATGAATTTGATTACAAGATCAAGAAGATTAGAAGTGACAACGAAAAAGAATTTGATAACACCAACATACATGAATATTGTGATGAAATTGGGATCAAGCATGAAGTTTCAGCAACATACACACCTCAATAGAATGGAGTTGTTGAAAGGAAGAACATGACCTTGATCACCCTTACAAGAATAATGATTGATGAGTATAACACACCAGAGAGGTTTTGGGCTGAAGCTGTCAACACTGCATGTTATGAATCAAATAGGCTATTTCCTCACCGGCTACTTGAGAAGACTCCCTATGAACTGCTAAATGGGAAAAAGCCAGATGTCTCCTTCTTTCGGGTGTTTGAATGCAAATGCTACATATAAAAGAAACGCCATCACCTAGGAAAGTTTCAAAGACGTTGTGATATTGGTTTTCTACTTGGTTATTCATCAAAATCCAAAGCATATCGAGTATTCAATCATTCCACTGGCGTGGTAGAAGAAACATATGATGTGGAGTTTGATGAGACTAATGGCTCTCAAGGAGCACTTGAAAATCCTGATGATGTAGGTGATGAGCCACTTAGGGAAGCCATGAAGAACATGCCAATTGGAGCCATCAAACCAAAAGAAGATGAAGAAGAGGTGCAAAATATTGACAGGCCTTCTTCATCAAATGTACCACATGATGATGAAAAAGATGAGAGGCATGCAAATGAAGATACATTTGTCTCTCATGAACAAGCAAGGGTACAAGCTGAAGATGTTGATGCTCCAAGACATTCTTCACAAGTGGTTAAAAAGAGAAACTCAACACTACTTCAAGCACACACACAAGATCAAATCATTGGGAGTCCTTCACAAGGGGTTTTCACTTGTTCTCATAAACATGCTTCATTTATTGAACATCACTCTTTTGTTTCTTGTGTTGAGCCTACATGTATAGATGAGGCGCTACAAGATCCGGACTGGGTGAATGCCATGCATGAAGAATTAAACAACTTCACCCGCAACCAAGTTTAGACCCTGGAGAAGCCTCCACAAGATGCAAGGATCATTGGAACAAAATAGGTGTTGAGAAACAAACAAGATGATCAAGGTGTGATTGTGCGAAACAAGGCAAGACTTGTTGCAAAGGGCTTCTCTCAAGTTGAAGGCTTAGATTTTGGAGAGACCTTTGCACCGATTGCTCAACTTGAAGCCATCCGTATCCTACTTGCATATGCATCATGCTATGACATAAAGCTTTATCAAATGGATGTAAAAATGCATTTTTAAATGGCTTCATAAATGAACTTGTATATGTTGAGCAACCACCCAGGTTTGAAGACCCTAGATATCCTAATCATGCTTACAGGTTGTCCAAGGCGCTATATGGGTTAAAGCAAGCTCCAAGGGATTGGTATGAGCGTCTTCGCGACTTCCTCATTGAAAAGGGTTTCAAGATCGGGACCGTCGACATAACCTTATTCACAAAGAAACATAACGGTGATATCTTCATTTGTCAAGTTTATGTTGATGATATAATCTTTGGCTTGACAAATGATTATCATTGCAAGGAATTTGGTGAGTTGATGTCCAAGGAGTTCGAGATGTCTATGATTGGTGAGCTAACGTACTTCCTCGGCTTTCAAGTCAAGCAAATGAAAGATGGTAACTTCCTCTCACAAGAGAAGTATACCAAAGACTTGTTGAAAAGATTCAACATGGAGAAGTGCAAACCAATCAAGACACCCATGCCTACTAATGGACATCTCGACCTAGATGAGGGACGTAACCCAGTTGATCAAACTCTCTACCGTTCCATGGTTGGTAGTTTATTATATCTTACCGCATCTAGGCCCGATATCATGTTTAGTGTCTGTATGTGTGCTAGATTTCAATCAAATCCTAAGAAAGCTCACCTTCGCGCTGTTAAAATAATTCTTAGGTATCTTAAGCACACCCCAAGTGTTGGCCTTTGGTATCCCAAAGGAGTTACTTTTGATTTAATTGGCTATTCCGATTTGGATTATGCCGGTTGCAAAATTGATAGAAAAAGTACATCCGGGTGATGCCATTTGCTTGGGCGATCACTAGTTTCATGGACTTCTAAGAAGCAAAATAGTGTTGCCTTGTCAACTGCTGAAGCAGAATATATTGCCGCGGGTGCTTGTTGCACACAGATTTTATATATGAAACAAACTCTTCTAGACTATGGTGCAGTTCTAGAAAAGGTACCTTTGTTGTGTGACAATGAGAGTGCTGTTAAAATTGCTAATAATCCTGTACAACACTCTCGCACCAAGCACATTGATATCCGTCATCACTTCCTTAGAGATCATGTTGCTAAAGGAGACATTATTTTAGAAGGAGTGAGATCGGAAGATCAATTAGCGGACATTTTCACAAAGCCACTAGATAAAACCCGCTTTTGTATGTTGAGGAATGAGTTAAACATTCTTGATCTCAGAAATTTCATTTAAAATCTCAAAATGGTGTTGTCAAGCCTGTGTTGCATATTTAAATTTCTTGTATTGCATCTAGGGCTTGTCTAACCTAGTTAAGATAACCGCCAATAAAGCGAGTGAAAAAGCTTAACTTGGGCTCAAATTTGACAAGTCTTAGTTTTTAAGCTTTTTGGTACTTAAAATTTCATTTACTATGCAATTGTTTGTTCTTGATATATGCATGTGACACTGCACTTCGGGGGAGTATTCAAAACTCAAGTCATTCATGAAACCCCTAGTGCAAAGCTGCAATGCAGATCTCACCATTTAACTATTTTCTCTAAAAACTATCTAGCCTATGGCAAAATATTTTGAAAAATATGAGAGAATATGTGAGGGTACCAATATCTGTCCCAACAGATGTTCTTTTGTGTGCTTATAAGTTGGGATTTGGTTTGGTTCAAATTAGATAGAAAATTTCAAAAAAAAAACCTCTATCTGGGCTCACCGGACAGTCCGGTGTGCACCGGACACTGTACTGTGCAATGTCCGGTGCACCAGCTGGGAGCGTGCAGATCCAGCTCTATGTCTCTCTGTCCGGTCGCTCACCAGACAGCTACTATGCGATGTCCGGTGTGCATCGGACAGGCACTGTAGATTGTCCGGTGTGCCCATAACCGGTTTTTAAAAAACCTTCCCTCGCCCGAGCAGTGCCCAGGCCACTCACTTCTTTTCTCTCTCGCTGCTCACTAGTGCTCTCTCTGTCTCTGGCGATCTTCCCTCACCAGTGGCGAGCTCCGGTGACCTTGCTCCGGAGAGCTTCTCGGCCCTTTGCTCGTGCTCCACTCCCCTGGTGAGCAGCCATGCGCTCCCCCTCTTTGTTTCTCTCTCTGCAGTGAGCTCGGCACTTGGTTCCCACCATTTGAAAATCAAACTTCAAATCTCATGAAATCTTGTGAATCAAAGTTGTTGGATGTGTGCCTAGTGCCTCCTTGAGTTCCTCTGTAGGTTTCTAGCTCCTCAGGGAGGGTTTAAACCACTCAAATAGCCATTTCAACCAAATTCCAATACCCCGCACGCCAAGTGCTCGGTGAAATGCCCAAACCAGCTAAAATTAATCAAATCGATCCCAGATTTTTCAAGCACCTTTATGTCACCTCAAGTAACACATTCGCCAAATTTCACGCCAATCTGATATCCCAGACACAAATTTTCCACAGATTCCCATTTGTAGCTATTGATTCTGAGCCGAGTGCCACAAATTCACTTTCTTCGCCAATATTCAAACCAAGCACGCCCTTCACTCATTTGTACTCTTATATACCTACTTGTGAAGTATCGGCTCAATTCTAAGTCATTCCATGCCCCATTTCCAATTTCAAAACCTCCTATGGCACTATTCCTCGCTCAAACGTCGTTTTCGCGTTGTTTGACCTCTGTCTCTCCAAATCACTCAGTTTTTGTGTCATAACTCTCTGTGTATGTATTTATTCACATTTCATATACTTATGACTATGTGACTAATACGTGCTCACCTCTTCTATTATTTTAGTGATCTCGCCTGCCCTTGTGCCTGTCTCCTATCCTGCCTGGATTCTCTCTTTCTCGTGAGGTTTCCAGGTAGCCATTCTTTCACTACTAATATTATCAGCTACTATCTACTCGTGCTTAGTTTTTCACTCTCCTATGCAGCACTCAGGTCAGGATGGTGCACACGAAGAATGTGTCAACGCCAAGGGGAGGAGACGACGAGGACCCTCCTTGCCCCTTCAGGCAGGTCAAGGGCAAGATAGTATATCTAGAGCAACAGGAAGGCCGGAAGAAGCGGTGTATGGACAGAGCCACCCGAGCAGCTCTTGTAGCGCAGCAGCAGCGGAGCAGGCAGAGCGGGGTGGCCAGTTGCAGATCTCCTCAGACCAGATTGCCTACAGGGTTCGTCGCATCGCGTCTTGGCCTCGCTCCTCCGCTCCCTCCACACCCTCAGCCACAGCTACTACATCACCTCCCACTGCACTAGCTTCTGTCGCTCCAGAGCCATCCACCACTTCTGCCATACCCACCACCTCCAGCACTTCAGCTTTCACTGTTCCACCTCCTGCCCCCATTCCCACTCTGCCCATTCCACCACCTTGCTTCAGGGAGCGAGACGAGACAGAGGTGCGATCGTTAGCTGCTGATCCTCGACTGCTTGATCTTCAGCGTGCCACTGCAGCCTAGGTACGTAGGTTCAGACACGTACCCATGGAGTCCTAGCTGCCAGCTCAGAGGGACCCTGCAGCGGCTGCGCTTTTCAGTACCAGAACTCAGGAGTCATTCTTCCAGGCACAGTTGTCAGCGTAGATTTCCCTGTGAGCGCACCAGCTTTTGGATCTACCAGCCTTTCTACTAGCTGTCGTTGCCGATTCAGAGGTGCATCTCTCCTATCTGCCAGGACTTCTTTCTCTACTGACTATGAGTGGCAGATCCATTGAGGAGTGGGTCTGAGTATTTTATGCTATAGTATGGATTGACCTGGACCATCAGTGGATGAGGTTTCATTTCGAGAGAGAGGATGTCACCCTGCACGCCAGCCAGATACGACAGCTGTTTGGATTTCCAGAGTCGTTGACTCGTCTTCACAGTCTGTGCTGTGGTACATCAGATCCTCCTCGTCGCCCTCACATTGGAGTTGCACCAGCCACTGCTCACGTCGCGGCCCTGTTTAGACCTCCTTTCTCAGATGGGTCGCGACGCTCTCCAGCTGACTTCATCCCTGCAGCGAAGTATCTATATCAGGTGATGAGACGGACATTGCTGCCCAAGATGGGATACAGAGAGGCCACCACACACATTCAGTTATGGCTGCTTGGTGCCTTGATCTCATAATCTGAGTTTGATGTCGTTGACTTTCTTATCTGTGAGATTGAGGACACAGTTTTGGATGGTCTTCGTGCTCGCCGTCAGCTGTTGTATGCGCACTACCTCTGTTACATCTTCGCGTAGCTGATCAGGCCGCCTCAGTTCTAGGGCATCCTCGAGGCCTCATGCCTCCAGTTTGGTTCATATAGTCCAGCCCTTGAGGACCCAGTCCTAGTGCTAGATCTAGTGCCAGATACTCAGGCTGAGGATGAGGCGTTCCGCAAGTTCGAGACCCAGGGTACAGCTGCTGATGCTGCTAATGATGATGATGACTTTGGGATCCCGCCACCACCTCCTATGCCTCCTCACTCACATGATCACGAGGCAGAGAGTTCTAGTGCTACCCCTGCTGCCTCTCATGCTATTGATCCTGCTTTGGTTGCGATACTTCAGTCTCTTACGTAGCAATAGGCTCATCTTGCAGCCGAGCAGAGTGAATGCTATCTATGTTTCAGAACATGCAGGACCGTCAGGACACTCTACAGCAGCAGCTCTTGGCAGACAGGGCTGAGCACCGGGCCTTCATGACTCATATCCTTCAGCATACTAGTGTTCAGCTCCCACCAGTTCAGTCTGCCCCTCCTCCAGCTCTTCAGGCAACCATTATGCCAGCAATTCAGGCAGGACCCCCACTTCCAACTTTTGGTCCTTCTCCCTCTCCGCTCCGGCTGGTCACTCTGGATTTCTCATCACCGGTCGTCGGATTCGTCAGTGCTCAGCCGCCAGTGCCACCAGCGCCTGCTGTTACCACTGCTGTTGTGGCGGTGTCCGTGACCACTTCTGCTCTGGTGGATTCTGCAGTGTAGCCCCTGTCAGAGTCAGTACCAGCTCCAGCTTCTACTGCAGATTCTGGATCCGAGACTGACTCTGACCCCCAGCTTGTGCTTGCACTTCTGCCTCGACCGCGACCGGATGTGCCCCCGCCTCCCTCTTCCTCCTCTGGACTGTAGGTTCAGGTAACCCTTTTGGTGTTTGACGCCAAAGGGGGAGAGATATGAGAGTTGTAAGAGCTAGGGAGAGTTAGGGAGTTAGTTGAGAGTGCCTTTTGTATTTTGATGTAATATATTTGCTTGATACTCTCTATACTAGCTCCACTTTTGTATGACGCTTAACTCACAAACTCTATGATATGCTCTCGATGTTTATTATTGACTCTGTGTGTATTGTGTTTTCACCTAAGATATTATCACCAGTCTTTCAGTTCTTGTTCGTTGAATTCAATTCATTCTTATATGAACAAGAAACTTACACCGTGTATGCGCCAATACTTATTGTCCTTTTACACGTCTCTTTCTGTCAAAATTATTGAGTATAACTAACCATCTTCTCTATTGACAGAAAAACAAACAAACTACTCTGACACTCTTGTAGAGTTGTCATCAATCACCAAAAAGGGGAAGGTTGAAAGCATCTAGGCCTCTGGTTGGATTTAGTGATTAATGACAACGTAATATTATATGTGACTAACGTGTGTTTTGCAGAGACAATGGTAAGTTAGGTCGCATTATAGGAAGTTGTACTACAACGGTGAAAACAATCCCCGAAATGAGAACTTGAAGCGACGGCTGAAACAACGAATCAAAAGATGAAGGTCTTCATATTCCGAGTGCCAAGGAGTTGCAGACACTCGGTATAGAGTTAGGTCTTCTATTTTATTTTAGTCATACTATAAAGAGGGGTTGTCGATGAGTAGTTTGACCAAGAGAGTTCTAGTGTAGTGTTGAAGCATATTCACACTCACATATAGTGCTAGGTGTCACTCTATAACACACTCACAAGTTAGAACGAAAACTGATTTGAAAATCAGAAGGAAAAAGGAACTATGGTTTCTGTCTTAGGGGCACCGGACTGTCCGATGCGCCCTCTGACAGGGGGGGCAGTCTGGCCTAGGGAAGACCTACTCCCCCCCCCCGTAGAAACCTGAGAGAAACGAGTTCAGAATTGGATTTTTAGCTGGCACACCGAACAGTGACTGTTCACTGCCCGGTGTGCCATCTTCCCAACGGCTAGCTATCAGAACTAGCCATTAAAAGTGACCATTGGCGCACCGGTGGCGTACCGGACTGTCTGGTGCGCCCATGTGCAGGAAGGGTTGATAATGGCTAGTTGGTGGGTGAGGGCTATTTATACCCCCTCCACCCACCATATTGAATGTCTTGCTGCCCACATTAACACCCATACATTGCTAGAGCATTGCAAGCACCACAAAGCATAGTGAGGTGATTAGAAAATCTTAATCCCGCATTAGGACCTCATTAGTGCAAGTGAGAGCCACCTAGAGCACACACCACATGCATTAGGCTTCTCTTGGTCAAGTCAAAGTCTACGACTTGTTACTCTTGGTGATCGGCATCACCTAGATGGCTTGGTGGTGTTGGTAGCACGGTGATCACCTTGGAGGACTTGTTGGTAACCCGGCTCGAGATTGTAAGCGGTCGTGAGGGATCCACCTGCGCCGGACTGGCAAAGGATCACCTCATAGTGAGCACTTGGTTTTTTGTGAGGACCAAGGGGGAGTGATACCCTTGTGCGGGTGCTCCAACAAGGACTAGGAAAGAGTGCCGACTCTTCGATACCTCGGGAAAAATTGGAGGAGTCTTCTAAACTTTGCTTTACATTCTACATTTAATTCAAGCATTTTACCTTGTGCACTTGTTTAGCAAGTAGTTGAAGCATTGTCTTATTATTGTTGTATTTCTAGTAGTATTCTCTTATTACTAGTTGTTGGGTGAAGTTGGGCTCTTGCTTAGGGTTTAATTATTGTTGATTTTTAGAAAAGCCCAATTCACCCCCCCCCCCTCTCTTGGGCATCGTGATCCTTTCACTATGATAATGCAAGGTTTGGAGAGGCATTTGAGCTTAACCATATATGAGGGATCGTCCTACTCATATCATCGCATGCAAGAACATATATGCAACATGAACAAGTAGAACATTAAGAATGACATTCACATAATAGTTGTGATTCGGTATGGCTTGCTGTGACATGGTGATCTCCATCTCCAATAATTTGTCCATCATGATGATCTCCATCTCCATGATATAGGTATGCCATCCTTCAGGTGATGATTCCTTCAAGACCTATCTAACATATGCTAGTAACCAAATTACATATACGCTTCGGATCATCACATGTTAACACGTCGGTCATTACATTAAATTTGGACAATACATATAGCTCCAGCCGTATTGCCCTGATACACACAGGTCATGAATAATTCATTAATATGCATCATATACACACAACAACCATACCAATCACAAGATGTCCTGCAAAAATAGGTTAGACAAACATGTTTCTATATGTTCGCCACTACAGCAGATAGCCACGGCGGTCCACTGAATTCCATGCATCGTATGTATGGAAATTCCACGCATCGTATGTATGGAAATTCCACTGAAAATCTCATGCGATTGATCAAACCAACACAAATCCGAGACTTTCGACCCAAAGAAGATTACACTCATGACGTGATCTATTATGTCAATCTACTGGTTGTGCATGCAGTTAGCCCCGATGGTGATTCCAGCTGGTAGGGCCAAGTCATGCACATAATAGAGAAGGATGAACTGATCTCTTCAGTCATATCCGAGGCAATCTACTTCAAACCCTTATAACCAATTGATCTAATCAAATCGTGCAACAAGTAGATCCATCTTGTGAACCTAGATCTAGACCTAAAACTACGCACAACCTGGCTCTGTTATCACTGACGGATTATGTGGAGGCTACACTAGCGCAAAATAAAATTTTTGGAGCCCATAAAACCAGGAACTACTGCGGTTATAGATCATAGAATTACCACTAGACGTGTAGGGCAGCGGAAGATGTCTCGATGTAGACAAATGCATCGATAAGTGTTGTGCAGTCACCGATGACCTTCACATCCTCACACGGTTCATCCTAGTGCTCCAGATGCAGCACCTCTGAGGTATCCACACGTATAGGGAGGAAGTGCCGCGTTCCGAATTGCTAGGTTCACGATGGTGGCTAGGCGAGGGCGAGGGGCAGGCGGCTACTCGTTTCCTGGTGGCGAATTATGGTTCACTCAACCGCGCCCCTACCCCTCATTATATAGGCATTCTGGTGGGCTTCTAACTTCGAGGCCCACCAGTAACCCTAAAGCCTTGTCTAATTTCGGATCTAATCCGAGTTAGACTTCCTTCCCCTTAAGTGGGTGACCATATATGTTCACGTGCATATAGACATGGCCCAAGTACTCTTACTTGGCCCAATAATTGATAGCAGCCTCTAGCAAGACATGTCAACTCCTATGCGCACGTAAAGATCATATCAGACAAACCATTGCAACATTACATACATGGTGTTCCCTTTGTCTCATGATATTTGGTCTGGCTCTAGGCTGACCTCTCTTTCTCGATACTGTGAATTGGAATCCTTTCATTGGTTAAACACTTAACCCTATCACGGCCATGCATTTTTTGATCCAATCACTACGAGGGGCCTAGAGATATCTCTCTCAAGAAGAGAGGGACAAATTCCATCTTAACTGACCATGCCTCAGCATGCTTCCTAACAAACCCAAAACCACCTTATAACTACCTAGTTACAGAGTAGCGTTTGATAGTTCCTGTTGGGGGCCTTAGTCCTCCGAAGGTCCTCAAAAACGTAATTTAACAATGTCTTCCAAGTATGGTTTATAAATAGGTACCTTCGGACTTGAGCTAAAAGCATGATCGCGACGAAGGATGGAGTCGCTCCAAAGCTATGCACGGGGGGAGCTTCGGCTAAATGATAGAGAAAGGAACCGACTTAAAAGGGAAAAGGCTATTTAGTCCTCATAGAGTTGACTATTAGTTAACAGTGAATGTAAAGGGCATGAATGTAATTTTTCACAGGCTGCGTCTTGTGCCTATAAGTAGATGAACAATTCCCCGTACTGTTCACGCTGACTTGTACTCGCTCGTGTGTCACTCTTGTACCTTTGCCTTTCATCAAGCCGAAGGTATAAATGTAATTCAATTTTATTCTTATTCATTCATGATTATATAATAAAGATAAATTGACAATGTCATATAATTATTCATGTTATTTTCTCATGTTTCATATGCTCTATCTTTCGTTAATATAAGCTGTGATGATGAAGGTATGTCCTTCACGACCTTAGTCCGAAGATTGTTATATCCTTAGGGAAATAATGCTTCGAAGGACGAAGGGCATTAACATTTAACATTTTGTGTTGCCTTGTTCTTAATTCATAGTATTGAGAACAAGTCCCCAACATTGGCACCCACCTCAGTGAAACCTTTTCGACCACCTCGGCGAACACTGACCTTCGTCATGCTGCTGAAGAAAGCTTCAGCACCAGGGACCACTGCACTACAGCCACTGGACCCAAACCAAGAAACTCTTTCTCTTCGAGAGGATCGAAGCCAGAAGAGGAAAGCCACCAGTCCAACACTCCAGGAGGAGGAGTTAGACCAAGAGATCATGGATATGGAGATCATCCATCAGCAAGTACAAAGGAAGAAGGAGAAGATGGCGCGATTAGCTGATCTTCAAAGGCAGATCGACGAAGCTACTGAAGAAGTGCGCCATCTCGCTCAAGACGAGCAAAACCAAAGGCCCCAGCACAGGGAGCTTCATCAGGAGGGCTTATTCAATGGTGATGGATGGTATGATGATTTTAATCATGATACCTTCACTTTTGATGATGCTTCTCCCTTGGCAACAGAACTACAGGCTACCCCATGGCCCCCATCATACAAGCCACCCTAGCTCCCCATGTATGATGGACACTCAGATCCAAAGCAGTTTCTCATGAGTTATGAAGCCACTATATCTTCATATGGGGCAAAACTGCAGTCATGGCTAAGTCCTTCGTCATGGCAGTCCGAAATGTAGCCCAAACATGGTACTCTTCTCTTTGGCCAGGGACCATCACGTTGTGGCAGAAGCTTAAGGACTTGTTGGTCACCAGCTTCTAAGGCTTCCAAACAAAGCTGGTCATAGCTCAAGCTTTATTCCAATGTATGCAAGACCACGAAGAATACCTTCAAGCATACGTACGAAGGTTCTTGAGACTAAGGGCACAAGCGCCTACAGTGCCCAATGAGATTGTCATTAAGGCCATGATTAAGGGCCTTCGGCTAGGACCTACGGCTCAGTACTTCGCTAGGAAGCCCCGCAAACTCTGGAGAAGCTGCTTCAGAAAATGGATAAGTACATCCAAGCTGACAATGACTTCCGCCAAAGAAGGGAGGAAGCTTACAGATTCTCCGAAATGACTAGGGCTTCGGAGGAAGAATACATCCGAGGCACGTCATGTCAATTGACAACACTCAGAATGATGACAAAGGAGGTCAGCTGCAGAGGCCACAGTATACCTCACAATCTTCGGGGCAGCAACAAAGCTCTTTTCGGCCGCCAGCTCCAAGAGGCAGAGGTGCCAGGGGCTTTTGAGGAAGATATGGGGATCAGCCTAGAAAGATCTACTGCTTATTCTGTGGTGAGGACAAGGGCCATACCACAAGAATGTGCCAAATCACCATCCAAAAGCAGAAGGAGATTGCAGAAGCCGAAGCTCGGCAGAATCAGCCGAAGCAGGTCTTGCACACTGCTTCGTGCCATACACCTGACATACCAGAATATGTGGATAATCACTCTGCAGCTTTTGTTGCTTGGGCTAATCAGCCACAGGCTCCTTGGCCCA
>JAOPSE010000029.1:8039097-8308245 GCA_029449295.1 Zea luxurians
ACATAATCAAGATAAAAAGGCTCCCCCTAAAGATATGCATCAAGTATTTGAATGAATTGAATGGATGCATTTACTTTAAAGACAAATAGAGAGAAGCATTATACATCTTGATCAAAGCTCATTAAATTTGTAATAAACAACTTGAGCCTAGTATTCTCAATATGAAAGGGTTTAGAATACTCACAACCACACCATTGATTGTTTTGTAGAAGTAGGTGGTGTTGTTCTTGATGTTCTCCTCTTTCACTTGAGAGTCCTCCCTTTGCAGTGGCTTCTTTTTCCTTTCAAACTTATTGAAAATACTTCAAGAATGTTAGTAATACAGGGGAGTATATAGTGATGGATGATTTCTTTTAGATAGGAAATAAGCATAATTCATCATCCATGAGTCACATAGACATGAAGTAAATTCCTTAACGTTAGTGCATATTAACAGAAAGGAGGAATGAGCACCTTTTTAATCATTTTTGATCAATCAAAGGAATTTTACTTTTTCATATTGAATTTATTATCATGACTTAGAAGCGCATCAATATGAGAATGGATATGGCAAAGGCATGAATTAGATTCTAATGGACAAGCGCATTTATGAAAATGATATTGAATGCACACTTAGTTAATTTCGGTCCAATAAAGAATCTATTCCTCACAAGGGTAGAAATATGATAATTTAGATTAATACCCATTGAGATGGGAACCAAACTTAAGAAGATGAGTTCCCATACCTTTGCTTTTACCTTTCTTCCTTTGGGTGAAGATCAACCCATGAGGCTTGTGCACTTTCTTTCTTGTAGATTTTCATAATTGAACTCAAGAGAAATGTTAGTAGTAACACAAGCACTAGTTTCCATTTTTGTAATCATTTTGATAAGGAATGGGAAGCTAGATTACAAAACATGGAAACTTCATAGCATGAACTAGATTATCCATAGATGATGTTATGCTCAATTTTAACTCATAAAACAATCATAAATAATCCTTTAAGATTATGGGAATAAATCTAATTCATGATATGGAAAGCGATAAATGTGAAGGAATCAAATCCAATTTTAAGTAAGTAGAAGCACATCATAAGTCATTGGATTGATTTTTCTTTTTATGTTAGATTACATGCTTTTCCAAAGAGAAACCTATTCTCTATAAGTGAGACTACTTGGGTTACTTAGATAAATCATTAATCTCACTATCTAGTTATAGAGAGGAGTTTTCCTTTATAAGTGTCCTAAGGATTTGAATTCCTTATATGACACCTTAGTCTTTTAAGAACTTGAAATATCTCTCTATCATGGCAATAATAGAATAACTTAGCGAGGAAACATGCCATGAGAACTTGCAACAAATTAAAGCATGTAGATTACCATAGGATGGAAATGATGGGTATGCAATCTACCATATGAGAGGAAATTCTTCAAAGAATGGTGATATGAATTTAAAGACATTGAAGCGCTACACATTTCTTATGTGACTACACAAGACACATAATAAAACACTTGCACTTTAAAAGCATAGAGGTTACCATCCTTTGACTTTCCTCCATGTTGTAGGCCTTGATTTTTCCGCATAAGATAATTCTTTATTTCCTACAACATCAATAACTTCCTCGAGATGATATGAGTTTGAGATGTAGTAGTTTGAAGAATAACCTTGGGTCAATCACGGATAAAGATCATTGAAGATTTGATAGCTTGAGTTAAATTGAATTAACTTTCTCAAGCACCCCAAGGCTTCATACCATCTCCTTTTCCTATAAAGCTTGTCAAGCATATTTTGGTACCCATCGCTTGATGGGTCCATCACGGTTAGTCAACAAAGATCTAGGAACCCAAAAGTCCTTTGTGTTAGCACTAGGTAAACTCATTACCTTTCTAGCACAAGTTGCAATTTTGGGTTGCCTAGTTACATGAGAATTAATTGACAAGCTAGGAGTGGAATTGTTACCAATGGGACAATCCTTGCATTGATGTCCCTTCTTTCGGGCATGTGTAGCATAGGCGTTTTTCAAGTTTTGAAGTTTTCTTCTTTCCTTGTTTGTTGCTTGCTACATGGTTAGTAAAAACTTTCTTTTCTAACCCTATGCCTTTTTGTTTTAAATGGGGACAAGATCTAAGCAAGTGTCCCTTCTTGGAGCATTTAAAACAAAGTCTATCATCCTTGTTAATAATCAAGCCATTTTTAATGTAGGGACATGACCTAATCAAGTGCCCCTCTTCAAAGCATATCACTACACCTCTTAATGTGAAGTGTGGCTTGATCATTACCTTGGATGTTACCTTTTGTGGAGGCGTGGTTGAGGCTTTTGGAGGAGGTGTTGAATTTCATCTTTTGTTTCTTCCTCTTAGCAATCCTCAAATCCTTGACATTTTTCTTCAAGGGATGTAGTGCATGCCACGGTTGTTCCCGTCTCAAGCTTCTTCACCATGTGATCACGGTTATTTTGAGAAGGTTGGGCAATGCATTTCCCTTTTAGTTTGTATCAAGCTCTTCTTTAGCCTCTCATTTTCTTCTTTGAGCTTTTGATATGAATCATCAATTTGTTCCTGCAAATTCTAGCTCAAAGGAAGATTTGCTTGTCGACAAACAACAAGCATTAGCACATGGTAATGTAGTATCAATTTGAATAAATGTGCACGAGTGAGGTTGTTGGGATTTTAAGTTTTCTATCACAACCTCATGAGCAATGTTAATATGATATGATCATCCATAAGATTTCATGAGAACATAGAAGCATATCATATTTTTCTTGAAAAGCTAGATTTTCAACTTTTAGCTTTTCTACTTGGTCCTTAAGCAAGGTATTCCTATTTTACTAATTGAGCGGTACAATGTAAAGCGTTATCATGCTCAATTGAAACAGTTTCATACCTTTGGACCAAATCAACATGAGAGCACTTTAGCTCCTCATGTTCTTTAGTCAACTCGTCAAAGTGTAGCATTTTCATGGAGAGAATATCTTCTAGCCTTTGACGAGCTTCGCTTTGCTCTCTCGCTCTTTCTAGAAGTTTGAGCATGACCGCCTTATCTTCTTGGCTTAGGCGAGCGTAGAGATGCAAGAAGCTTCTTTCTTTCCTCCTCATCCTCATTTGTCCTTCCGCTATCATTTGCATTAGCCACACAACACATGTGGGAATCGAAATGGGAAGGACAAACCTTTTGGAGAGGTGGATTCATCGTTTGGTTTCCATCGTTCATTCTATTCTTCTTCCTTGCAAGGGTTAGTATCACAAATACCAAAGGAAGTAGAGACACAAAATGAACTATCATGTTTGGACTCATCAAATTTGCTTCTAATTCTAGTCCAAATATCATGCGCATCATGGACGGATTCGTCATAGTTTGATATGAAGGCATGATAATCTTCTTTGCTAAGAGAATTAGTTAAGATGTCAAAAGCTAGATAGTTTAAGCAATAACATCTTTGATCCTCCTCGGAATTAATTTTTCCATTGAAATTAGAGGGAAAAATACTCTTGTCTATAATTTGTTCTAATCGTGGATCTATGGTTCTAAAAGCATTTATCACACTAGTAGACCATGAGTCATAATTGGAACAATCATCAAATAATATTTCAAGAGTTACCTCTTTTTGAGTTACGTTCGATGGAGGAGTCTTCTTGTTCTTTTGGGATCTTTTACGAGCCATCACTTCGAGTTGTTAGACTCAAGATGAAGTGCCTAGCTCTGATACCAATTGAAAGTCGCCTAGAGGGGGGGTGAATAGGCGGAACCTAAAAATTAAAACTTTATCCCCCAACTAGATCCCTTGATTAGTGGTTAGAGCAAGATATACAAATATCGGAGAATAGAAACTAAGTTCTTGCTTGAAAGGAGTATTGCTAAATAATACGGGAGAGATAAATCAATACAACTAATAAGTTATAGAATAACAAAGCAAGAACCCTTAGATGAGAAGAGCACTAGAACAAGTACTTTCTTGCAACGTGATGCTTCACTAAATGGAAATTTAACTTGAAGCAATACCAAATGAAATTAGCAAATAATGGTGCAAGAAAACTTAGAGCAAGGGAAAGCAAACAAATCACAAGCAATAAACACAATGGACACGGGTGATTTGTTTTACCGAGGTTCGGCCCTCGAAGGCCTAGTCCCCGTTGAGGAGTCCACTTAAGGACGGGTCTTTTTCAACCCTTTCCCTCTCTCCCCCCGATCACACAAGGATCGGTGAGCTCTTCTTCTTCTCAAGGATCACTCTCGATCCCACAAGGACCACCACAATCTTTGGTGTCTCTTGCTAGCTTTTACAAGCCTCCAAAACTTTGGAGGAAGTTCAATGGGAGTCAAAACTCCACGCGCAAATGAACACAAAGATGAAGCACATACTATCTCTCGATGAATCTCACAAGGCACTAGTGCTAAACTCAAATGAGTAGCTCTCTTTTGCTTGCTCTCTCTTTTGTGGCACTTATGTTGGTTGTAGTGGTCTAAATCTTGTGTATAGGATGGATCAATGAATATATGTGGTTGGGAGGGCTTGAGTATGTCAACTAGATGACTTGGAATGTTGCTTGCGCTCCCACACATTGAAGTGGCTAGTTGGGGTGGTATTTATAGCCACCAACCAAAATATAGCCATTGGTGAAAGCTGGCTGTCGAATGGTGCACCGGACAGTCCGGTGCACACCGGACATGTCCGGTGCGCCAGCCACGTCATCCGACCGTTAGGGTTCCGACCGTTGGAGCTCTGTCTTCTGGGCCCGCCTGGATGTCAGGTGGCGCACCGGACATGCACTGTAGATTGTCCGGTGCGCCAGCATGGGCGTGCTAGTTACACCGGACAGTCCGGTGTACACCGGACAGTCCGGTAAATTATAGCGGAGCAGCTGAAGTGAATTCCCGAGGCTGGCGAGTTCCTGAGGCCGCTCTTCCTTGGAGCACCGGACATGTCCGGTGTACACCGGACAGTCTAGTGAATTATAGCGGAGTCACCTCTGGAATTTCCCGAAGGTGACGAGTTTGGAGTTGGAGTCCTCTGGTGCACTGGACATGTCTGGTGGCACACCGGACAGTCCGGTGCGCCAGACCAGAGGTGCCTTCGGTTGTCCCTTGCTCCTTTGTTTGAACCCAATACTTGGTCTTTTTATTGGCTAAGTGTGAACCTTTGGCACATGTATAACTTATACACTAGAGCAAACTAGTTAGTCCAATATTTGTGTTGGGCAATTCAAGCACCAAAATTAATTAGGAACTAGGTGTAAGCCTAATTCCCTTTCACTTACCTTTTCCTTGAAACTTGAATTTATCTTATAATGCTTTGATATGTACAGGATGACGAAGCCGAGGGGCATTGAGCCGAAGCCTAACAGACGATCTGTGACGGAACCTCCCAAGACATTAGGCCCACCTATAGTTGTCCTTGTCCAACGGACCTCAGACAACCCTGCAGGTGCCCCTGAATCACTTGACAAGTTTGGTATCTGCTTTTCTTACCTTTCCCAAGAGCGTTGCACCCGTCACGCAGACATTACAAGCATCGGAGATACGAAAATGCGGAAGCAGTTACATAAACTGACCTTTTATTTAAAAGTAAGACAGAGTTAAATATTTACAGACCAGAATATAATATACGAGTGCAGAGTATTATTATTACAAACTATGGGAGGCAAAAACCCCTCCCGATAAGTTCAAACAAAAGTTTTATGGAGGATCCTTTCCTCCCGTAGCTTCACTCCTGGTGTTCTTCCTTTGGTACCACCTTTGAACAGAAGCAACAAAAGTTGGTTGCTTCCTCACCTAAAAACAACATGGGACAAAGCCCTGAGTATGGAATTACTCAGCAAGTCTTACCCGACTAAAGAAAAGACTCTCAAGGGTATGCTGGCTAGAGGGAGTCAATGCAAGGCTTCTCAATGATCAATGACTCTGTTAGCAGAAATGCTTACTAAGAGTGGATCCTTAAAAATCTAGTTTTATTTGTCCGATTTGGTAGAATTACCTGTAATTAGAGTTCATTCTACCCTAGTTCAATCACTTGACCTGCACTAGCCAATTTCTTAACAACCCTTTATCTTTACTGGATTGCTACGTATAGGTCAGTGACCAAGTCTTCATAACCGCGAAGGTACGGCGATCTGAATCGATTATACTCAGCTGAGGATCTTCAATCACACGACATATGTAGCACTTAACCCTTGCATATGTCAACTCGCCACCGGGGTTCTTAAGACCAGATCAGGTTCACGCCAACCGAGAGCACAGATACACCACCGTCCAGCCTCTTGCCACAGAGGGTACACGCTACTCTCGCCATCTCTCCACTCCCATTGTGTGGTATCTTATTCTGGTATTAGTCTACCCGAGGCAAAGCTTACCCATGACGAGGCATGTGACCAGTTAAAGGGTCCTCAGTCATCAAGCCTACATCGACACGATCCTTAATCGACTCAGACGGAGACACTACACCGAGACTCTCTTCTCGTGCAAGTCACCCGCCCGGTCTCAGCTTAATCATTTCAATCCCCAAAGTTTGGTACCTGGCAGAGGTACATCTTTTCCGATGTTGAACCCATCATGGCCATGATGGATCCACCATCAAGTTTTATTTTCAAAAACATCCCTCCCACTTTGCAACATCATCTTTTGTAAAAACAAAACATTTTGTTTTGCTAAAGCAAGACTAAGCATAGGAAAAACCTTTTGTAAAACAGGGATTCCAAGGAAGGCAATCAAATTCAAGGAAGGAAATGCAGGAATTGTTTTAGCAATCAACTCCTATCACCTAATGCATCAAGTAAGTGAGAAAGAGTTTTAAAAGAATCAAGAAGGTGGCAAATGCACCGGGGCTTGCCTTGGTTTACAGGTGAATCAGGCTAGGTCCCGCAGATGTCAAAATAAAAACAGCTACCTGCTTGATGTTCCTCAGGTGGTGGTGGTGAAGTCTTCTCTTCTTCTACTTCAACTTCTTCCTTGTTTTCTAAATATAAACATACATAATAATGAATGCCCATGTAATGCTTATGAGAGTGCAAAGATAATAAGAGTTGATTATCTAAAGTCTTGAATACAATTTTCCTTCACGGTACTCTAGAGAATCAGAGTTTCTAGAGTCAATATAGGAATTCAAAGGGCAGAGGGTAGGGTTTTGGGTTCTAAGTATCAAACAAGGTCCAAATCATACCAAACTCTTCCCAAGGCCTCTAAATATTATATAAGGTTCATCTAAAAAGTTTAGGGATTTTTTGGATTATTATTGATTTTCTAAAAATCTAGAAACAAAGTTTTAGAATGTTTTAAATACTCTATAATTTCCTATTTGGATTAAAAATCATGAAATTATTTTTGTCAAATACTATGAAAAATTAGAAACCTAGTAAAATTGGTTTGGCATTTTTACCATTTTTCTACAATTTTCTAGAATTATTTTAGCTCTGGCGGAAAAAGAAAAGGAAACACTGTGAATAGTGTTGGACCGAAACTGGCCCAGTCGGCCCAATTCACACAGGAAATGGGGGCGCGCCCGCGCGCATTTGGCAGATTTGCATGGAGGTCCCCGAAGACTTGAACAACTGGTTAAGAATCCTAACTACTATTTAAATGAGTCACTGACACATGCAGAAAAGACCCTGGACTTTTATTCCTTCATGGTCTGAAACCCACGACGGTGACCGGCGGGGAGCCGAGCTCCGGCGAGCCATTACCGGCCGGATTATACTAAGACTGGTGCTAATCTTTGGTTTAAACCTAATTCCAGCTCTGAGGAATGTTGCCCCTCAACTAATTTCTGGATTGGAGCGCTACAGTGCTCCGCCCACGGTGACAGCGGCAACGACGGACCACTAAGCGTGTTCCTGATGATCTAAGGCAGCTCAGTTCAATTGGGCGGGTCGGTGAGCATCCAGAGCATGCAAGGGTGCTGAAACACTAACACAGAGGGCGAGATCGGACCTGAGTTGGGCTAGCCACAGCGAGGTTGAAACTGCGCGTGTTATTGAGCAGATTGGGGGAAATCCAAAATTGAAGTTCCCTGGTGATCAATTGAGGACAATACTTGGTGGCTGGGTGCGTGATGATCCTACGGAGCTCACGGTGACCTTAATTTATACTAGGTAAAAGCGGTGGCTGGGAATTCAAGTGATGACGCGCGGCGGTCGGAGGAGTGGAAGGTTACTAGTGCAGCGGATTGGTGTCCTATTACCATGGCAGTCATTCCGGCGATCAACGGAGAGTTACAACGGGTCACGGCGATGCGATGGAGGTGCCCAGGCACGTGGCACAAGGCCGGGAGGCGGCAGTCACCGGCGAGCTTATTCAAATCCGCCGTGGTGAGCTCGGTACGGTGGCCGGAATTGTTTCTGAACTCGTGCGCGGCAAAATCCACACGATCCGAGCATGAATCACGGCGGCATGAGCGCGAATCCGTGCGCGGCTCGTCGGCGGCGAGTTTCTGAACTCGTTTTCCTCGGTGCACTGTACCATGGCGAGATGGGTTCAGTTGGCCTGACAGATCAAATTCAGGGCAAATTTTCTCTAGATTTTGTATGGCAACACATCCAAGGATCTGCAGCAAAATTGTAGTCCAACATACCATCTTCATATTTGTTATAGTATTTCAAAACAAATTCTTACTGGATCATGCTTAGAATCGAGCTCAAAGTTTGCTCAAACCCACTGACAGTCCAAATTTAGACTTCAAACAGCCTGAAAGCCTAACTTTGGGTGTATTTATCTCTAAATTCTTCATAACAACCATGTTTAACCCCTTAAAAAAAGTTGTTCACCTTTGATAGATTTTCAAACTTGATGTGGTGACCTAGGGCAAAATCCCTTTTGTTTAAAAGTTACAAGGCCCCAAAGTTGAACCCATTTTCTGAAAATCAGACTTAGCCACATGGTTACAAAAGTGGTGTTTTTGCAAATAGGCCCAAAATCTAGGGTTTAAGTTGCAAACCCACAGATTTGTGAACCAAATGACCTAAGATTCTTTAACTTCATAGTTTTTGCACTTTAATCCAAAAGTGCACTAAGTTTACACTTAGCCCCCTAGGGTTTAGGTTTAGGATTTTCCAGGGTTCCAATTAGGGTTTCTTGCACTCTTAGGGTTTGGATCCCACTTGAGTTCATCAATGGTGACACTTTATGCTTATTTCTAACAAGTTTTGAAGTTTTCTTTTGTTTAAGCCTTGTTTGTTCTATTATACCCAATCCAGGGTTGAATACCTTACTCTAGGGTTTGATTCACAAAATGCCATAACAATACAACTTGTTTGAAATTTTTGCCTAGTGAATGCACTCTAGGTGTAACAAACATATGAGATGCCAATGCTTATGATGTTATGCTCAAGTTTTAGTAATAGTAAAACCAGGGGTGTTACATCCTTCCCCCCATAAAAGAATCTCGTCCCGAGATTAAAAGTCCTAGGGTAGGTAATGGAAAAGGAAATGCTTCACATTCTTATTTCCTTATTTCTGGTACAAGGCAGGGGTGGTTTGGGGCTTACTCCTTTATTACAACAATTGTATCCACTCTACAAATTACATGAGGCTAAAAAGCCTAGGAAATTCCTTTCTAAAAAGTCTCGAGTTTCCCATGTAGCCTCATCTTCTGAATGTTGGTTCCACTGTATCTTGTAAAACTTGAGAGTTTTTCTTTGGGTAATTCTGTCCTTTTGATCCAAGACTTGAATAGGGTGTTCTGAATATGTCAAGTCTGGTTCAAAGGCAACATCTGTTACTTCAATAGTTCGATCGGGAACCCGAAGACATTTCTTCAGTTGAAACACGTGGAACACAATATGTACAGCAGACAAGGTTTCGGGTAGTTGAAGTTGGTATGCCACTGGTCCACACTGTTCAAGAATAAGGAAAGGACCAATGTACCGGGGTGCAAGCTTCCCTTTTACCCCGAAACGGGCTACACCCTTCATTGGGGAGACTTTCAGGTAGACATAATCTCCCACCAGAAAGTACAAGGGCATCCGTCGTTTGTCTGCGTAACTCTTCTGTCGAGCTTGAGCCTTCTTCAAATGATGAATTATTCGTTGAACTTTCTCTTCAGTCTCCTTTACCATGTCTGGCCTGAAGAAACTCCTTTCACCAGGTTCAGACCAATTTAGCAGAGTGTGACATCGTCGGCCATATAAAGCTTCAAAGGGTGCCATCTTAATGCTTTCTTGATAGCTATTATTATATGAGAATTCTGCTAATGGTAAACAATCATCCCATTTCTGTGGGAATTCTAGAACACAAGCTCGCAACATATCTTCAAGTATTTGGTTTACCCTCTCGGTTTGACCACTGGTTTGAGGATGATAGGCCGAACTGTGGAGCAACTTAGTACCAAAGATTTGTGAAGTTCTTCCCAGAATTTGGATACAAATTGAGGTCCACGATCCGACACTACAATCTTTGGAATACCATGCAAACTGAGAACACGAACGATGTACAGTTCCGCATACGTAAGGACCAGGTAATATGTTTTGACTGGCAGAAAATGAGCAACTTTCGTAAGCCGATCAACAATAACCCAGATGGAATCATATCCTTTTGTTGTTCTGGGCAATCCCACAATAAAGTCCATACTTATATCTTCCCATTTCCACATTGGTATAGGTAGAGATTGTAATGGACCGGCCGCCTTCATATGTATGGCTTTGACACGTCTGCAAGTGTCACATCTTGCCACATAGCGTGCAATCTCGATCTTCATCTTTGTCCACCAATAATGTTGTTTTAGATCATGATACATCTTAGTGCTTCCGGGATGAATAGAATAGCGACTAAGATGCGCTTCATCTAATATTTGTTGGTGGATGTCTTCATTCTTTGGCACAACTATGCGGTTGTTGAACTATATAATGCCTTGATCGTCTTTCCTAAAGCACTTGGCTTTCCCCGCCTCTATCTTCTCATAAATGTGCTTCATACCCTCATTATTCGTTTGAGCATCCATTATCCTTTGTAGAAGGGCTGACTCAAGCTTTAGTTGATTTAAGGCTCCATGTTGGATTATTCCCAGGTTTAGCTTCTCCATCTCCTGGCATAACGTAGTATCAGAAGTCTTCATCGTAAGACAGTGACAGGAAGCCTTACGGCTAAGTGCATCTGCTACCACATTGGCCTTGCCTGGGTGATAATGAATTTCCAACTCATAGTCCTTAATAAGTTCGAGCCATCGCCTTTGTCTCATGTTCAACTCTGACTAGGTGAAGATATACTTTAGACTTTTATGATCTGTATAGATGTGACAGACATTTCCTAGTAGATAATGACGCTAGATTTTTAGGGTATGAACCACTGCAGCTAACTCCAGATCATGAGTTGGATAGTGTTCCTCATGTCGGCGTAACTGCCTTGAAGCATAAGCTATTACTCGGCCTTCTTGCATTAATACATAGCCGAGACCACTGCCCAATGTGTCACAATACACATCAAAGGGCTTTTCAATATCCGGTTGAGCCAATACCGGAGCAGTGGTTAATAATACCTTCAATTATTCAAAGGCTTCATTACACTTTGAAAACCAATTAAACTTAGTATCATTCTTCAATAAACTTGTGATTGGTTTCACAAGCTTGGAAAAATCTGGTATAAATCGGCGGTAATAGCCAGCTAGTACAAGGAAACTTCGGACTTGATGTACAGTGGTTGGGGGTTTCCACTCCAAAATATCCTTGACTTTGCTGGGATCCACTGCAATCCCCTTAGCAGATAATACATGTCCCAGAAATTGGATTTTTTCCAGCCGGAATGCGCACTTACAGAACTTAGCATATAACTGATGTTCTCTCAAGCGCGTCAACACGATCCGCAAGTGCCGGGCATGCTCCTCTTCATTCTTGGAGTATATTAAGATATCGTCGATGAATACCACCACAAATTTGTCCAACTCAGGCATAAATACTGAGTTCATCAGATAAGTGAAGTGGGCAGGAGCATTTGTCAGTCCGAAAGACATAACCAAATATTCAAATAAATCATATCGCATAGTGAATGCGGTCTTCGGTATATCTTTGGGCCGGATACGGATCTAATGATAGCCCGACCTGAGGTCAATCTTGGAGAATACCCTCGCTCCAGTTAGTTGATCAAATAAAATGTCAATTCGTGGAAGAGGGTACTTATTTTTGTTAGTAACCTCATTAAGGGGTCTATAATCCACGCACATCCTTAATGTTTGATCCTTCTTCTTAACGAAGATGGCTGGACAACCCCATGGTGACAAGCTTGGCCGGATGAATCCCTTTGCTAGTAGATCTTGCAATTGAGTCTTGAGTTTTGCCAGCTCATTTGGAGGCATTCGGTACGATCTTCTAGAAATGGGAGCCGTACTGGGCTTCAATTCAATTACAAATTCTACATCTCTTTCTGGTGGCAATCTAGGCAAATCTTCTGGAAAGACGTCTGGGAACTCACATACTACCGGAATATCTTTGATCTCCTGTATGATGGCTTCATATACACTACCAAATGGTTTAGCCGGAATGGCTACGGGGATAGACAAAAGAACTTCTTCTGGGCCATAATTCAATTTGACAGTTCTTGATTCAGTATTGAGAATAGCTTTATGTTGGGCCAACCAATTCATGCCCAAAATTACATCTATGTCTTGGCCTTTCAGAACAATCATATTAGTAGGAAAGTCCCATTCAGCTAATGTTACGGGCACTTGGTAGGCCACTTCTTTAGTAAATAATTGTCCCCCAGGCGAATGGATTTTAAACCCTTCCCTTGATTCATGGCATGGAATGCAATGTTGCTCCACAAATCTCTTAATTATGAATGTATGTGAAGCACCAGAATCAAAAAGAATAATTGCAAGGTGATTGGCTACGAGGAACGTACCCATCATCAACGGTTCACCTTCCGGTGTTGTGGCCACTTGAGTGTAATAAATTCGTCCCGTTTTCCTTGGATTCTTGCCCACAGTATTGGTCGTCGCATTCCCCTTCCCTTGCGTAGAATTCCTAGAACTTCGCTGATTACTTGAGAGATTCTGCTTCTGATATGGCAGTCCTTAATGAAGTGTCCGGACTTTCCACAGTTGAAACAACCAGTTGAAGAGCTGGGGAGGGCAGGGAAACGAGTGCCAGGGGCACCCGGCTGACTTGTTGGAGTGGGGGCAGTGGCGGGGCAAATAAAGACCGGTTGCTTAAAAGGGTAAGAGGGTGGGCGTGGGGAAGAGCGATTTGGATTGAAAGGTCGGATGACCAACCTTTGCCTTTTCTCAGACCCCTGACTGGGTCTGTCGCCTCCATAACCCTTGGATTTTCTGGATCCTGCATATTTAGCTTCAACTGCCAGTGCTGTGCTGACAGCCCTTCCGTAAGTAAGGTCGATGCAGGTGGCCATCTTTCTTTGCATTCGATCATTCAAGCCTCTCATGAAACAATTCCTCTTCTTTATATCCGTGTTGACTTGATCGATTGCATATTGGGGTAAGTGATTGAATTTATTGAGATACTAGGTGACAGTATCTCCGCCTTGTTTCAACTTCATGAACTCTTCCTGCTTCATGTGGAGAACTCCTTCAGATATATAATGCTCTCTGAAAGCCAACTTGAACTCATCCCAAGTGATTTGATGATCGGTCGGCTGAACGGCAACAAAATTTCGCCACCAAGTGCTGGCAGGGCCACACAATTATTGGGCTGCGAATAGGGGCTTTTGAACCTCTGAACACCAAAGGAGCCCGAACTTCTGTTCAATGATGCAGATCCATTCATCTGCTTCGAGAGGATCCTCTTCTTTAACAAACAATGGAGGGCGTGTTTCGGAGAAATCCAGATAGGATGTTTCACGGGGGCCTTGCAGATATGCCCGCCCGCCTTGTTGTTGTAGTTGTTGATTCGCCATTTCCTGTAGAAATCGGGTATTGTCTGCTATAGCGTTAACCAAGGCAGTGATGGCCTCGGCTAGCATGGGAGGTACTGGAGGTGGGTTTGGTGTTGCTTCCCTCCCACTGGAGGTCCCTGCACCATCCTGAGAACGAGTCTTGGAAGACATCTGAGGCAACAAACAATGAAAAGACTATAATATGCCAAAGAAAACCATCCATTATACATTACTGGAAAGGGTAATGTTACAGACTCGAATTTTACAACAGGATTACACTTCCTATTATACATTACTACTAATTCTATACTATACTACTCTTGCTTCTTGTCACTCTTAGTAGCCTCACTGTCGAGGGTAGGAGACCACTCATCCACTAACTTCATAGAGGGAGGGGGCCTGAACAAGTCCAGTTCACCACCGAAGGCTTCTCCCGCTGTCCCAGAAGGTCCGGCTTCCATCCCGACAGGATTCGCAAGTACATTGGGATGCAGTTGCGAATACAATACATGAACTTCTTCATGTAATGTATTGCAATAAACATGCAAGTTATCTACGGCTGAGCTAAGCTCCTCCACGCAGGCTCGAGCTTTTGCCTCCTTAGCCCAGGCAAGCGAACGAGAGTTAATCGCCCAATCGAGCGCTAGATCTCGTTCCGCGAGCTGATCTTGCAGGTAGCGGATGTCGGCTCTTAATTCATTTATTCTTTCGTAATCCGCGACCCATATGTCGTTCCTGCGATGGAGTTCTGTTCGAAGCTGATCCACTTGGGCTTCCAGATCCCCAATTGGATCGTTGCTACCGCTACTGCTATCTTCATGCCGTGGGGCAAGTTGATGACGGGGTACACCGATTGGTCCGGTAGACTTGCGCGCGGTCTTTCTTGTGCACGGCGACATTTCTTAAGGGGAAAAACTTATTAGCATAGTTTTTAGCATGATGCATGTGTAATTACAGAATCAACCTTAGTTGATTCATATCTTCTATACATTGCACTCTATATCTTGTCTTTCAAATGGGTTCTTCATAAGGAAGCTAGATAAGGAAGAAATTTTTTTTTCTAGATAAGTCTTAGAAAATTCTTTTTGAAGATGCCTCATAAGATCTGCAGAGATGGGCTTTGCTCCGATACCAGCTATGACGGAACCTCCCAAGTTATTAGGCCCACCTACAGTTGTCCTTGTCCAATGGACCTCAGACAACCCTGCAGGTGCCCCTAAATCACTTGACAAGTTTGGTATGTGCTTTTCTTACCTTTCCCAAGAGCATTGCACCCATCACACAGACATTACAAGCATCGGATATATGAAAATGCGGAAGCAGTTACATAAACTTACCTTTATTTAAAAGTAAGACAGAGTTAAATATTTACAGACCAGAATATAATATACGAGTGCAGAGTATTATTATTACAAACTATGGGAGGCAAAAACCCCTCCCCATAAGTTCAAACAAAAGTTTTATGGAGGATCCTTTCCTCCCGCAGCTTCACTCCTGGTGTTCTTCCTTTGGTACCACCTTTGAACAGAAGCAACAAAAGTTGGTTGCTTCCTCACCTAAAAACAACATGGGACAAAGCCCTGAGTATGGAATTACTCAGCAAGTCTTACCCGACTAAAGAAAAGACTCTCAAGGGTATGCTGGCTAGCGGGAGTCAAGGCAAGGCTTCTCAATGATCAATGACTCTGTTAGCAGAAATGCTTACTAAGAGTGGATCCTTAAAAATCCAGTTTTATTTGTCTGATTAAGTAGAATTACCTGTAACTATAGTTCATTCTACCCTAGTTCAATCACTTGACCTGCACTAGCCAATTTCTTAACAACCCTTTATCTTTACTGGATTGCTACGTATAGGTCAGTGACCAAGTCTTCATAACCGCGAAGTTACGGTGATCTAAATCGATTATACTCAGCTGAGGATCTCCAATCACACGACATATGTAGCACTTAACCCTTGCATATGTCAACTCGCCACCGAGGTTCTTAAGACCAGATCAGGTTCACACCAACCGAGAGCACAGATACACCACCGTCCAGCCTCTTGCCACGGAGGGTACACGCTACTCTCGCCATCTCTCCACTCCCATTGCGTGGTATCTTATTCTGGTATTAGTCTGCCCGAGGCAAAGCTTACCCATGACGAGGCATGTGACCAGTTAAAGGGTCCTCGGTCATCAAGCCTACATCGACACGGTCCTTAATCGACTCAGACGGAGACACTACACCGAGACTCTCTTCTCGTGCAAGTCACCGGCCTGGTCTCAGCTTAATCATTTCAATCCCCAAAGTTTGGTACCTGGCAGAGGTACATCTTTTCAGATGTTGAACCCATCATGGCCATGATGGATCCACCATCAAGTTTTATTTTCAAAAACATCCCTCCCACTTTGCAACATCATCTTTTGTAAAGACAAAACATTTTGTTTTGCTAAAGCAAGACTAAGCATAGGAAAAACCTTTTGTAAAACAGGGATTCCAAGGAAGGTAATCAAATTCAAGGAAGGAAATGCAGGAATTGTTTTAGCAATCAACTCCTATCACCTAATGCATCAAGCAAGTGAGAAAGAGTTTTAAAAGAATCAAGGAGGTGGCAAATGCACCGCGGCTTGCCATGGTTTACAGGTGAATCAGGCTCAGTCCCGCAGATGTCAAAATAGAAACAGCTGCCTGCCTGATGTTCCTCAGGTGGTGGTGGTGAAGTCTTCTCTTCTTCTACTTCAACCTCTTCCTCGTTTTCTAAATGTAGACATACATAATAATGAATGCCCATGTAATGCTTATGAGAGTGCAAAGATAATAAGAGTTGATTATCTAAAGTCTTGAAGACAATTTTCCTTCACGGTACTCTAGAGAATCAGAGTTTCTAGAGTCAATATAGGAATTCAAAGGGTAGGGGGTAGGGTTTTGGGTTCTAAGTATCAAACAAGGTCCAAATCATACCAAACTCTTCCCAAGGCCTCTAAATATTATATAAGGGTCATCTAAAAAGTTTAGGGATTTTTTGGATTATTATTGATTTTCTAAAAATCCAGAAACAAAGTTTTAGATTGTTTTAAATACTCTATAATTTCCTATTTGGACTAAAAATCATGAAATTATTTTTGTCAAATACTATGAAAAATTAGAAACCTAGTAAAATTGGTTTGGCATTTTTACCATTTTTCTACAATTTTCCAGAATTATTTTAGCTCTGGTGGAAAAAGAAAAGGAAAAACTGTAAATAGTGTTGGAACGAAACCGGCCTAGTCGGCCCAGTTCACCCAGGAAATGGGGGCGCGCCCGCACGCGTTTGGCAGATTTGCACGGAGGTCCCCGAAGACTTGAACAACTGGTTAAGAATCCTAACTACTATTTAAATGAGTCACTGACACATGCAGAAAAGACCCTGGACTTTTATTCCTTCACGGTCTGAAACCCACGACGGTGACCGGCGGGGAGCCGAGCTCCGGCGAGCCAATACCGGCCGGATTACACTAAGACTGGTGCTAATCTTTGGTTTAAACCTAATTCCAGCTCTAAGGAATGTTTCCCCTCAACTAATTTCTGGATTGGAGCCCTACAGTGCTCCGCCCACGCTGACAGCGGCAGCAACGGACCACTAAGCATGTTCTCGATGATCTAAGGCAGCTCAGTTCAATTGGGCGGTCAGTGAGCATCCAGAGCATCCAAGGGTGCTGAAACACTAACATAGAGGGCGAGATCGGACCTGAGTTTGGCTGGCCATGGCGAGATTGAAACTGCGCGTGTTCTTGAGCAGATTGGGGGAAATCCAAAATTGAAGTTCCCTGGTGATCGACTGAGGACAATACTTGGTGGCTGGGTGCGTGATGATCCTACGGAGCTCACGGTGACCTTAATTTATACTAGGCAAATGCGGTGGCCGGGAATTCGAGTGATGACGTGCGGCGGTTGGAGGAGTGGAAGGTTACTGGTGCAGCGGATTGGTGTCCTATTACCGTGGCAGTCATTCTGGCGATCAACGGAGAGTTACAACAGGTCACAGCGATGCGGTGGAGGTGCCTAGGCACGTGGCACAAGGTCGGGAGGCGGCAGTCACCGGCGAGCTTATCCAAATCCGCCGTGGTGAGCTCGGTATGATGGCCGGAATTGTTTACTGGCCGGAGTTTATCCACAGCGAGGATTCTTACTCGATCCCAGGCACTATCCACACGATCCGAGCACGAATCACGGTGGCATGAGCGCGAATCCGTTTGTGGCTCGTCGGCGGCGAGTTTCTGAACTCGTTTTCCCCGGTGCACTGTACCATGGCGAGATGGGTTCAGTTGGCCTGACAAATCAAATTCAGGGCCAATTTTCTCTAGATTTTGTATGGCAACACATCCAAGGCTCTGCAACAAATTTGTAGTCCAACATACCATCTTCATCTTTGTTATAGTATTCCAAAACAAATTCTTACTGGATCATGCTTAGAATCGAGCTCAAAGTTTGCTCAAACCCACGACAGTCCAAATTTAGACTTCAAACAGCCTGAAAGCCTAACTTTGGGTGTATTTATCTCTAAATTCTTCATAACAACCATGTTTAACCCCTTAAACAAAGTTGTTCACCTTTGATAGATTTTCAAACTTGATGTGGTGACCTAGGGAAAAATCCCTTTTGTTTAAAAGTTACAAGGCCCCAAAGTTGAACCCATTTTCTGAAAATCAGACTTAGCCACATGGTTACAAAAGTGGTGTTTTTGCAAATAGGCCCAAAATCTAGGGTTTTAGTTGCAAACCCACAGTTTTTTGAACCAAATGACCTAAGATGCTTTAACTTCATAATTTTTGCACTTTAATCCAAAAGTGCACTAAGTTTACACTTAGCCCCCTAGGGTTTAGGTTTAGGATTTTCCAGGGTTCCAATTAGGGTTTCTTGCACTCTTAGGGTTTGGATCCCACTTGAGTTCATCAATGGTGACACTTTATGCTTATTTCTAACAAGTTTTGAAGTTTTCTTTTGTTTAAGCCTTGTTTGTTCTATTATACCCAATCCAGGGTTGAATACCCTACTCTAGGGTTTGATTCACAAAATGCCATAACAATACAACTTGTTTAAAATTTTTGCCTAGTGAATGCACTCTAGGTGTAACAAACATATGAGATGCCAATGCTTATGATGTTATGCTCAAGTTTTAGTAATAGTAACACCAGGGGTGTTACATGATCCGAAGCTTAGCAGATGATGATGAAGCTGAAAACCTAGCTGTGAAAAAACTCTAGAAAAACTCTTGTATTATCCTTTGTAAAGAATATTGTAATTTGAGAATCAGATACTACTCTATAAATTTTTCCATACCTTTTAATATATTTTTACCTTTTCGACCATGTATGAACTGCTTTGATGTGGACGAAACCTGTATTTTTGAGCCGAAGGCGAAAAACACCTTCCCTTCTTTTCGTTCACAACGAAGCATAAAATTGCTTTCGAAGTCGTATCCATAGAGCCGAAGCAACTATCTGTATCTGTATGATATGATGATGATGATCCTATGTATGCCTAAATGAATGTTTATGAATGCAATGTATGATGTAATGTATCGTGCAAGTGAATGCCCAGACACACACATATGAAGCCACATCCATAATCTTCATTCCCTTAGGAATGACTGAAGTCTCTTTGCCATTTATTTTTCGGCTGCACCGCTTATTTTTCGGTGTAAGTTCTGCATCCGCTTAGGAACGTCTTTTGAACTTCTTCGCCTTCTATTTTGGCGGTATTCGCATTGACTTTTCGCGCTTCGCCTTCTATTTCGGCGGTATTCGCGTTGACTTTTCGCGCTTCGCCTTATATTTCGGCGGTATTTGGCTCTGCATTCCCTTACGAATGACTTTTGAGCAGAAAACTTATGCTACGCTCCCTTAGGAACGGCTTTTTGTAGCTTCATTGTGCTCTACATCCCCTTAGGGACGACTTTTGAGCTTCTCCCTGTTTTTTTTCCTCTCTCTGCACTCGATGGTGCATGCTTAGATTTTACATTTACATATCTTGGGGGATTTTGCCCTCATAGGGCTGAATAAAAAAGGAGAAATTACAATCTATGGCTCATTAAAAACCTTTCTCCCCCTTTAGAAAGGAAAAGGGTGCCATAGGAAAAATGAAAAAGATTACATCAATTTATACATAATATCGCTGAAGCTCATCCGCATTCCAGGATCTAGGAATGTTGTTGCCGTCCATGTCCTTTAACCTGTAAGAACCGGGTCTTGTCGAATATACTACCAGAAAGGGTCCTTCCAACTTCAGCTGAAGCTTGCCTACTGTGTCAGGGTTGGCTACTCTTCGAAGCACCAAGTGTCCTGGCTTAATGTCTTTCAATCGAACTTTTATATCGCGCCATTTTATTGTTTCGATTTGATATTTATTGATATTTTCCACAGCCTGAAGTCTGGTCCCTTCTATAGTATCTTTTGTCACAGAATAATTTGCTTCATCTTCGACCGAAGCTACTATTCTTATTGACCCTGCTTTAGCCTCTTCGGGGGTTATGGCTTCGTCACCGAACAATAACTTGAATGGTGTAAAACCTGTTGACCTTGATATAGTTTTATTGTGGCTCCACACCACTTTAACCAACTCATCTGGCCACTTTCCTCTAGGCTGATTGAAGATTAACTTCATTATTCCTGTCATTATAATACCATTTGCCCTTTCAACTAGTCCGTTTGATTCCAGGTGCCTGACTGATGCAAAATGAATTTTTGTACCGATCTAATCGCTGAAATCTTTGAAAGTTTCAGCTTCAAACTGTGTTCCATTGTCCACAGTTATAGCCTTCGGCACACCGAAGCGACAAACTATATTCTGCCAGAAAAATTTCTGGACTGTAGCCGAAGTTATTGTAGCCAAAGGCTTTGCTTCAATCCACTTGGAAAAATATTCTACAGCCACCACAACATATCTTAAATTGCCTTGTGCTGGTGGAAGTAGACCTAACAAATCCAGGCCCCATCTTTGCAATGGCCAGGTTGGTAGTATTAGTTGAGTCAAAGATGAAGGTTGTTTCTGATTTCTTGCACATTTTTGGCAATTTTCACACTTTTGAACCAAATCTGCTGCGTCCAAAGCTGCCTTCGGCCAATAGAATCCTTGTCGGAACCCAATATGAGATCCACACAATCCTGCATGTATCTCCTTCATCAGTTCTATACCTTCAGTTTTGGATAAGCACTTGAGAAGTGGGGAACAAACTCCATGTTTATATAATTCCCCTTCTATTATGACATATGGTCTTGTTCTTGCTTCCATTCTTTTGTTATAAACCTCATCATCCGAGAGATGATTACCTTGGAGGAAAGATATAATCTCAATCCTCCAATCTTCACTATGGACAGGAGATATTGTGAGTACTGCTCTTTCGAGGAGTTCTATCGAAGGTGCTCTTATTGTCTCGAAAAACACTTCCGAAGGTAGAGGGAGCCCCTGTGCTACTAACTTGGCTAGCAGATCAGCATGCTCATTTTCCCCTCTTGGAATATTCTTAACAGAAAATCCTTCGAAAGAAGCTTCAAGCCTTCGAACTGTGTCCAAGTATCTCTCAAGCTTCGGATCTCTTGCCTTGCAACTCTTGTCAACATGTCCAGAAATAACTTGAGAGTCGGTTTTGAGGACTGCCCTTCTTATTCCCATTGCCTTTAACTTTCGAAGTCTCAAAAGTAATGCTTCGTATTCAGCAATATTATTTGAACAGCTGAAATCAAGCCTTGCTGCATAGCATGTTCTGACCTTGGAAGGTGCAACTAAGACAGCAGCCACACATGCACCAAAGGTTCCCTAGGAACCGTCGCAAAACACTGTCCAGGCTTTGGCATCTTTATTTGCTTCTTCTTCCTGAGCCCCTGGCGTCCAATCAGCAATGAAGTCTGCTAACGCTTGGGACTGAATTGAGGATCTATGGACATAGTCAATAGTGAATTCATTAAGCTCCGCAGCCCACTTTCTAATCCTTCCAGTAGCTTCTCTGTTCCTCATAATATCCTTTAGAGGCTGTGATGTAGGAACAATTATGTGGTATGCTTGAAAATAGTGCCAAAGTTTCCTGGAGGCCATTAACACAGCATACAACACCTTCTCCAACTCTGTATAGTTTTTCTTTGATGAACTTAGAACTTCGGAGACAAAGTATACTAGGGCTTGCTTTTTAATTTGTCCTTCAAGCTTCTCCTGTACAAGCGCCGCACTCACTGCAGAGTGCGAAGCTACCACATACAATAGTAACGGAGCCCCTGGCGTAGGTGGAGTTAATGTTGTTAGATCAATCAAGTATTGCTTCAGCTCTTCGAAGGCCTTCTGTTGAGCTAGGCCCAATTGAAAGACTTCGGCTGACTTTAGTATTTCAAAGAATGGCAAATTTCTTTCTGCTGATCTAGATATGAATCTATTTAATGATGCAAGTCTTCCTGTCAGCCGTTGGGCCCCCTTCTTTGTGCTTGGTGGTTCCATTCAAAGGATAACTTCGATCTTGCTTGGGTTAGCTTCAATCCCCTTCGTTGAAACTAGACAGCCAAGGAACTTACCCTTCTTCACTCTAAAGACACATTTTTCTGGATTTAATTTTAGGCCAGCTTGCCTGAAATTAGCAAATGTTTCTTGCAGATCAGTAATGTGATTTTCTTGCTTCGTACTTTTTGCTATGATGTCATCAACGTATGTTAGCACATTTCTCCCTATCTGGGAATGAAGGACCTTGGCTGTCATTCTGCTGAGGCTTCCTCCAGCATTCTTGAGCCCCTCAGGCATCCGAAGATAGCAATAGGTGCCACTGGGAGTTATGAAGCTAGTCTTTGGCTCATCCTCCTTTTTCATCCATATTTGATGATATCTTGAGTAGCAGTCCAACAGACTCATAAACTCTGAAGAAGCTGCTGCATCTACAAGAGAGTCTATTCTTGGTAATGGAAATTCGTCCTTTGGATAGGCTTTGTTAAGATCTGTGAGGTCAATACACATTCTCCATTTGTCGTTGGACTTCTTCACCATGACAGTATTGGCTAGCCACTCTGGATATTTTACTTCTCTGATGACCCCAGCACTGAGGAGTCTTTTTACTTCATTTCAAGCACCTTCAGCTTTATCATCAGACATTTTCCGAAGTTTTTGCTTTCTTGGCCTGAAGGATGGGTCGACATTGAGTGAATGTTCAATGACGTCTCTGTTGACACCGCAAAGGTCATTGGCTGACCAAGCAAAGACATCTTTGTTGTTGAATAAAAACTTTATCAAAGTTTTCTCCTGCTCTTCAGATAGTTGAGACCCCAGCAGTACCTTCTGCTCTGCTATGTCTTCACATAGAAGCATGGGTTTCGGCTGATCAGCCGAAGCAGCCTTCTCTCTTCTGTACTTGTACTATTCACAAGCTTCGACTTCATCTATATTGTGGATTGCTTTTGATTCTGTCCAATTTCCTTTGGTCTTTCTGGTAGCCTCTTGACTTCCATGAATAGCAATGGGCCCTTGTTTCGAAGGTATCTTCATGCATAGATATGCTGGGTGAAGTATTGCTTCGAAAGCATTGAGTGTCCCATGACCAATGATTGCATTGTAGGGGTACTCCATGTCAATAATGTCAAAAATAACCTGTTTAGTCCTTGTATTGTGAACAAAGCCGAAGGTAACTGACATTGTGATTTTGCCAAGTGCTACGATCTGTCTTCCTCCGAAGCCACATAGGGGATGTGTAGCATCGTGAATCTTATCTTCTGGCTCTTGCATTTGTCTGAAGGCCTTGGCAAATATGATATCCGCGGCACTGCCTGTATCAACCAGAACATTGTGGACCAGAAAACCCTTGATGACGCAAGATATGACCATAGAATCATTGTGAGGATAATCCTTGAGCTGAAGGTCCTCCTGGGTGAAGGTGATTGGGATGTGAGACCATTTTGACTTGATAAAGGGTCCCTGCACCCCAACATGTTGCACCCTTCTTTGTGCTTCCTTCTTCTGCTTCTTGCTAGCCGACTCTGAACTTGAGCCGCCTGTTATCGGGAGCACAAGCTTCATAGCCGAAGGTGCTTCAGCTTGGTTGTTGAACGAAGCCATCAGCTCAATAGTGGAAGTGAGTTTATCGGAGGTGGGCGCCAATGTTAGGGACTTGTTCTCAAATGCTATGAATCAAGAACAAGGCAACACACAAGAAAAATGTTAAATGTTAATGTCCTTCGTCCTTCGAAGCATTATTTCCCTTAGGATATAATGATCTTCAGACGAAGGTTATGAAGGACATACCTTCATAAACATGACATGTGTAATTAAAGGATGAAGGTCATGAAACATAAGACAACAACATAAATAATTACATAGTATCGAATTATGAACATTTATTGTCAAATAATCATGAATACATGAAAGTTAAACTAAATTACATTTGTACCTTGAGCTTGATCGAATACAAAGATACAAATGCGATGCGAAAGGTGAACAGTACGGGGGTACTGTTCACCTATTTATAGGCACAGGGCGCAGCCTGTGTGAATTTACATTCATGTCCTCTACAAATGATTACAATTATTACATAGTTTATCATGGGCTGATTGATCATCTCATCTTTAAGTCGGTGCATTTTGAAATATACTACGAAGCTTCCTGACTGGTAGCTTCAGCATTGTTCTTGTTCTGACCTTCCGAATGTGCTTCATCTCACAGGACCTTCGGCGACGAAGCAGACCACCAACAGATCTCTCCGTGGCCCAATCGAGGGCAAATTGACAAGGAATTCCTCACCGGAGATCAGAACAGGGGCGGAATCACTTCCTTTCCGTGGTCTGCGCGTGTCGCACCGCCATCGCAAGGATGAACTTGGCACTTGCTCTCGCCTTCATCTACACATTGTGTGGCACGTTCTAGATTAGAGTTTGTAGCCCGAGGTGTTGAGATGACTGTCTCCGGCCATGGCTGCCGTGTCTGCGGGTGGCGCCGCCATGCATGAATTCCAGTTGGGGGTAGGAGCGTACACCGTCGGATCGCAGTGAACGTCTTAGATTAGAAGCCAGCCATAACTCTTCACGTGATTGATCCTGGGCCGTAGATGTCTGATCGGGTGGTTGTGGGCTCAAGTTGCTCAAGATCGTTTTGGACCATTGGATCGGGATCCAATGACCCTGATTGCATACCGATTCATAACCACGCCGCTCTATTCCTGGCCACTGATATCTGATCGTGTGGCCCACGGTGGGCGATACCCCTTCGGTCAGGAATAATTGCAAATGAGCCCTTGGACTTCTAGGCAATTAACCCGTCGTCCACCTCAGGTTAAGTCTGTGTCTGGCAGACTTTTGCAAGTTAAACCTCGAGCGTTTTAGTAATTGGTGTGC
Organism: Zea luxurians; assembly: GCA_029449295.1. Classification (NCBI taxonomy): domain Eukaryota; kingdom Viridiplantae; phylum Streptophyta; class Magnoliopsida; order Poales; family Poaceae; genus Zea; species Zea luxurians. Next base: position 8,064,195 of record JAOPSE010000029.1, read on the forward strand.
AGTCCAGTGTTTTAGGAAATCAGGGAAATAAATTTAGAAATGGATTTTTAATAGGAAAATAATGGCTAGAATTTGTTTAATTCATAGAAAATTCATATTAAGTCCAAATTAGTCCATTCCAGTTTCTATAATTTTGTAATATTATTGTTTATCATTTAGTGCCACTATTTTGATATGAAATCCACATTAAAATTGATATCCTAATTAATCTTGTACAAAACACATAGAATCTTTGAAAATCCATAACTTAAAATCTATAACTCCAAAATTAATAATTCCTGTTCTTGTGATCTTATTTTAATATGTAGATTATTAACATGCATTTTGCATATATGTTTGGTGTGATGTTAATTTTGCATATACACAGTTTGTTTGTATTGCTACGACTAGCGTGAGGTCACGAGTTACCCGAGGATCATTCTGGTACCTGGAATCTCAAGTCCCAGGCAAGTTGTGCCCTTGACCACTTTTATTACCCAATAATGTTCTTTATAATCATTTATTCATGCATAGGTTTAATTTTGATGGGACCCAACTGGTTGCCCTAGTCTGCTTACCATATTACCTTATTTACCCCTGAATCATTTGGGTAGTTTTGATATTGCTTTATGTGGTTTTGGGATTAATATTACATTATATCCATGTTCCAATTATTATGTTATTTTATTTATGTTCATGACAAGATCATTATTGTTAATTGGAACATGGAGCTTAACTTGAGAAACACGTGTCACCACAAGGGTGGAATGGGACGCCATTGGCTAACTAATTAGGAAAGCTAGTGGAAGACTACCTTACCCGAAAGGGCAAAGGGCAGTAGGGGAGTAGGCATGTAGGGATGTTCTCGAGTTGATTTTGCTGCGATGACAGTCAGACGAGGCATTCCTACAATTGCTCTTCCCATAAACTGTAGCGGGTTTTCGGAAGCTAGTGGAACTTTGTAAAGGCCTCGTAGTGTTACCCTACCTCGCTTCCTTGGTAGAGGTGTATGGGGCCCGTACAACCCCGTGGCAGATGGGTAACATGACTTGTGGGTAAAGGGTACCACCTCTGTAGTGTAAAACTGGTATACTAGTCGAGCTCACGGTCATGAGCAGCTCAGTACTCTCGCATAATTAAATTATGGAATTAAATTCAATTTGCCATTTGCATTGTATGGGATTATTTATTAATTTTGTTCTATTATTATTATGGTTTGGTATTCACTTACATTTAGTACCTGCTAATAAAATTTGACCAACTTAATAAAAGCAATGCTCAGCTTTAACCCCTCTTGTTGATCAGCCTTACGCATCACATGAACTCCCACCTTTGGCGAGTTCATGCACATTATTCCCCACAACTTGTTGAGCTATGAACGTATGTGAGCTCACTCTTGCTGTCTCACCCCCCATAGGAGAAGAACAGGTGGTTCAAGAGGAGCCACACAACGAGGAGTTCGACTTGATCTAGGTGGCTTCTCCCAGTCGACTTTAGGGCGCCAAGGATGGACTTTAGTTCGTATTATAATTATCTTTTATTTTGTAAGACCTCCGCTATGTAATAAGTACTTTGATGATATTGTGACATTCCTCTCTATACACTCTGTTATTATTTGTGTTGTCTTCTTTGGCGCATATATGAGATGCACCCGGCTTTATCCCTTAAATCCGGGTGTGACAGAAGTGGTATCAGAGGAATGTTGACAATAGGACGAAAACTAGATAGAACTGGACAACCATTGTCTACTTACCTTTGCTACTCTGATTCTTTTTTGAACTTTTTTTAATCTTTTCTTATCTATTTCCGCTTTACTCTGATTATTCTTACCTTTTCTCTTCTAAAGACAAAAGTGGATTTCACACTTTGAAATCCTGTGCCTAAAGTGACTTTAGGAATAGGAGACCTACTCTTAGGAACAAAATCAAAACTATTTTTCTAAATATTTTGTATGCTAGAATGTTTGTTCTTGTGATACATGTCTGATTTGTATTTTTGATTGAGTGTGATGAGTTGTGGAGTAATGTCCACAATTACATCTACATATACATATAGGCATAAATATAAATAAATAAAAATCATAAGATGACTATACAAACTAAGAATATGCCCCATTAAAATATATCTTAATAGATCCATCTTGTCTCGAAAAAAATTTATCTTACCCTAATAGATCTAACTAATCTCAAAAGATTCTATCTTATTCTTAGAGACTCATCTTGTCCTAATAAACATACTTATCCACACCACTTTGCTTATCTCATAATAGTGTAACAAACATGATCTATTCCAAAATAAATTAAGTAGATCTTATCTAGTCTAATCTGATTACACCAATTTAATTCTGCTCCCCTCCAATCTGATCAGATCTAATCTAATGGACAAACATGTTAGATAATACTGGTAAAATAAGATTGGATCCTACTCTTGTAAATATGTTTTAACCTAAATTGGAGTCTTAGTCCAACCTGGCCATATGCGTCTACCTTAACCACCCGATAGTTGCATAACCCCTCTGTTTTAACCTAACCGAGATTCTGACTTACCTTCACCATATAATCCATCCCATCTCAAAAGATTCTAACATATCCTAATAATATACATCCTACCCTGGTGATTATGGTAGATCTATCTAACTTAAACTAGTCTAATCTAGTTATATCCAATCTGATCTAGACCCTACCTAATCTAATATGATCTAATCTAAGGGGAGTTACTTAAACAAGTCAGTCAATACTGGTGATATAGATTAAACCATATTCCTATAAATGGGTTTTAAACCTAAATTGGTGTCTTAGACCAATTCGTCCGAGAAACCATGACCTAGCCTATGTTATAGGTTGACTAACCCATTTATCCAAAAAGCAAAACTCTGTTTAATCTACCTACCCCATGTACCCGCAATGGTTATCCCAACTCAGATAAAGGCATTTAACACTACAACCAATGTTCCCTAAATCAGACCCAAGAAGAAAGTTAACTTCGACAATGAAGGATTTGAGTAGAAACAGATCTTCAGATGAATCCAGATCCACCACCCGGGATAAAAGTTTCTCTGACCCCCAAAGGGAGCTCGATTATGCCATAGTACACTCATTCTATGTCAACACTCACCTAATAGTTAAAACCTGATGTACTCTTGTTTTTTATGCCACACCTGCTAATGGCATAAAAATTTTAGGTGAATTAAAAAACAGATACTAGAATTTCATAAAGTTAAAGTTAGCTTGATATGCTCAACTAAATGGTATCCTTAAATAGAATCATAGAATCTAATGTGATCTAATCTAGTATGATCTAATCTAATGTGGTCTACTTAAACAGATTAGTGATGGGGGTAGAAGATATTAGACCCTACTAGCTAGGTGTTAACTTAACTTAGCACATTAGACCAACTCAACCAAGAGCAAAAAGATATAACTCAACTAGTAGAGTCATGAGGAATTGCATAATCTGACTATCCCCACCTAACATCAAACAAGATTTTGACCTACAACATGTACTCTATCTCACCCATATCTATCTCATCTTGGTAGATTCTATCTTACCTTTGGACATTCACCTTATACGACTGGTTACCCCAATCGGTACATAAAACAACAGATTAAGCCCTGCCAAAAAAATCTTCAGTTCATAACTAGCTACTAGCTTATTCGTTCTGCCTACCAAATAATTTCCCTTGCAAAACTATTTTACCATATGCTTCTAATTCTGATGGTCAATACCAGGAAGGGGGGATTATCAGGCAACAGCAAACAGAAATGAATCCTCCAAATCCTCCACCAGCTGGAACCGATCCAGTGGTTGTCGCCCAAATGCTGGTACTACAACAAATGACAAACATGGTTAACGAAATGCAAAATCAGATAAGGCAAGAATGCTAGGAAATGCGTCAGGAACGGTTGGAGATGCAACAAGCAATGAGGCAAGCACGGTTGGAAAGACATCAACAACAACAACCACTACATCCACCACCACCACTAGCTCCACCAAGCTACATAAATATATATATTTTATTATTTGTAAAACCTAAATGTTACTTTAATTATTATTTATTATAATACTATTTTAGAAGGAATAATAAGGTCTAATTGACCCATGTGATGTTAATAAATTATGCATCATGCTGAGATTTTTGCTTGTGCATATGTTCTGAGGCAATATGATTATACGCCCTTTTCTTACAAATCTCGAGGACGAGATTCTGTTAAGGAGGTAGGATTTGTAAGGCCCAAAATTTATATAAAATAATAATAATAAAATAAATATATGAAGAAATATAATAGCAAATTCAGATATCTCAAATTATACTTGAGTGTTGAAAATGGAGGACTGAATTTTGAAAACCAAAAATTATTTTGGAAAAGAAGTAATAGAAAAGTTTTCTATTCAACTAAATGATTATGCATATCATTAAATAATGCATGTTGTGGACTTGTTCTCAAATGCTATGAATTAAGAACAAGGCAACACAAAAAGAGGTTAATGGTTAATGCCCTTCGTCCTTCGAAGCATTATTTCCCTTAGGATATAACGATCTTTGGATGAAGGTCATGAAGGACGTACCTTCGTCATCACAGTATACATTAATGAAAGAAGAAGCATATGGAACATGAGAAATAACACAAATAATCATATGACATCATTTATGTATCTTTATTATATAATCATGGATGGATAAAAACAATATTGAATTACATTTGTACCTTCGGCTTGACAAAAGGCAAAGGTACAAACGTGACGCACCAGCGAGTACAGGTCAGCGTGAACAGTACGGGGGAACTGTTCATCTATTTATAGACACAGAATGCAGCCTGTGAGAAATTACATTCATGCCCTTTACATTCATTGTTAACTAATAGTCAACTCTATGAGGACTAGATAGCCTTTTCCTCTTTAAGTCGGTTCCTTTCCCCGCCATTTAGCCGAAGCTCCCTCGCGCGTAGCTTTGGAGCAACTCCAACCTTCGTTGCGATCATGCTTTTAGCCCGAGTCCGAAGGTACCTGTTTATAAACCATACTTGGAAGACATTGTTAAATTACATTTTTGAGGACCTTCGGAGGACGAAGGCCCCCAACAGTAGCCCCTCGCAGTATTAATTTGTTCAAGGTAACAAATTCAGAGTGCGACATGGATGAAGGCCCTAAGCCGAAGGCCCGAAAAAACACCTTCCCTTTGCTAGAATAGCAACAATCAGTGATAGACAGGGCCCCTTGGTTTGGAGCGTGCCGAGCGTATAAATAAGAGCTCGCACCGATCTCATTTTGTACATTGCCTGTGCCATTTGCTTTATTTTCTCAATTTCTCAGCTATTGCTTGCCAACACTTGCTAGTTTTTCAAAGCTTTTTGGGCTTCAGCTTAAAAGACACATTTTCGCCATCTCTGAAGGAAAGAATGTCTCAGGCCAAGAAGATTGCCGCTGAGACGAAGCTTGCTGAAGAGGAGAAGCTTTTTGAGGAGAAGAAGGTTGTGAATCCATACATTGCTGGATTTGTCGAGTCAATGGCAAAAACAAATACAGAAAAGATTACAAAGGAGATATTGGAAGGCCTGTCTGAGGATACTGGTGACAGTGACAGTTATGATGTAGAAAGTGGTGGCGAAGATTCTGAGGATCGACCCTGGAGACCAAGCCACACCATTTTCGGAAAATCTTCCATTAAGCAGAGTTATCTCGAAAACATGAGAGGAAGATACTTTCGAGATATGTCTGTTGTGAGGGCTGGCGGAGACAACAATGTCCCGGCCCCTGAGGAAAACGAAGTTGTGATTTTTCGAAGCTTCTTCAAAGCTAGGCTTTGGTTTCCGCTCAGTAAGTTTGTAATTGAAGTTTTGAAGATCTACCATGTTTTTCTCCACCAGCTGACCCCCGAAGCCATATTGAGGATGGGAATCTTCGTCTGGGCAACAAGAAGCCAAGGGATAGAACCGAGTGCGAAGTGCTTCTGTAGCATGCACGAACTTTTGTATGAGACAAAGGCCACGGGGAAAGAACAGTATCATAACAACTTCGGTTGTTATGGATTTGTCGCCCGCCCCAACGCAAGCTACCCGGTGCCGACATACCGGAAAAGGTGGCCCAGAGCCTGGATGGAGGAATGGTTTTATGTGAAAAATGACTTGAATGAAAGAGAAGATATCAAGGAAGTTATTATGTGACCCATCTGGTCCCGCTTCGGCCTCCGAAGGCCGAAGGTTGAAATTGACGAAGGCGTCGAAGCATGTCAAAAGGCATTTGGTACTGTCTGCTTCTTTATTGGTATGAGAGATTTGGTATAAGAGCACATAGCATACAGAGTATGGACACTTATAAAGAGCTGGGAAATGCCGAAGGAAACCATCACCAAGTCTAGTGAAGGTGATCTGGTCCAGCTAAAGTACACATTCAGATACGGGGATAAATTTGATGAACCGAACGATGATTGGCCAAAATGCATTGAAGTTACCAGTGATGAGCTGCTTGGGTCGTATTCCAAGGCAGAAGATAATGCACTATCCACAGCCTTCGGAGGCCAGGGAAAGAAGAGGTTGAACAGAGTTTTTAACGCTATTGGCTTTATTTACCCGGACTACCGATATCCACTGCGAGGCCAGGGAAAGAAGAGGAAACCTGCTGCTTCGGCCACTCTAGACGAGCCTGCATCGAAGGGCAAAAAATTGAAGGTCCTTACCCACCGGCCATGCTATATTGAGCCGGCCGTGGTGCCTGAGTTTGGCGGGGAGGCTTATTCAGCTGCTGAACCAGAAAAAGCTGCTCCCCATGCGCAAAGGGCTGAAGAACCAAATACAATGCCAAAGGTACTTTCGACTGAGCTAGCTGAGACGAAGACTGATAAGGATAAAGCTGAAGAATCAACAAAAGTATTAGAAATTTTAAGCCCTTCGACAGAGGTAACAGTGCCAAAGGCACAAAAAAGTTCTGTCGCAACTCCCAAGAGGAGAAGGGTGGCAAACATACTAGATGTGCTAGAAACAGTGAAAACTTTGAACTCAACTCCTTCGAGGAGAATTTCTGAAGCTTCGAAAGCATAAACTGAATTTGAAACAGAGCAGACCGAAATTGAAGTTGCAGCAGCCCAAGCTGGCACCGAATCTGGGCCTTCAGAGCCTGGTGAGAAAAAGTCTGCAGAAATTGAAGAAAAACAATAGAAGAAAAAGCCACAGAGCAAATTTCGCCTGAAAAGGTTGCCATTCCTGCTCCCGAAGCTTTAAAAGAGAGCATTGATTACATTATTCGCCATGCTTCGGGAAAGAGACTTTCTAAAGAAGAAGAACGAGAAGCTCAACATTATGCCCAAAGATTAAAATACCCAAAGGGGGCATTAGTGTTTAATGGTAGTGGGGAGGAAGACTTTTTGTACTGTCTCCCGGACAGTAAGGAGATATCCATCTGTCAGAAGATGGGTAGAAGCTTCGGATTTCCGAAGCTAGAAGAAGGTCTTTCAGTGTTATCAAAGGATGAATTGGCTGACAGTTAAGCATACAATAGCATAAAGGTTAAAAGCTAATTTGTATTTTAAAACGAATTGTTTCATTTGCTTATACTTGATCTCGTTCTCCTTTTGCAGGGCCTAATCCTTAGCAATGCCCTTAGAGCACAGAAAAACGCTGAAGATGAAGGGTATACAATGGCTTTGAACAACCTTCGTTCAGAGGTGATTGAACTAAGGAACGAAGGCCTTGAAAAAGACAAGATATTAATTTCATTGGTAAACAAAGTAAAATAAGACAAAGTTAATTTCAAAGCTCAAGCCGAGGTCCAAAAGAATGAGATCGAAGACCTTCAAAAACAATTAGCAGAGGCCAAAGAGAAATGTGCTGTCGCAGAAGCTAACCGAGAGGCCAGTGAATATTGGAAAAACTATTTAGAAAAAACAGTCGAAGAACTTCGCGCATCCAAGGAAAGATGTTTTGAAAAATCTTTGGGATGCGTGAAGAAGTAAAGGATAGCTTCACCAACGTGAGCGCCTTTTCAAACAAAGATAACTTCATACGAGGCGACCCTGAGGGTATAATCAAATGGATCAGCGGAGAAGCTGAAGCTTTTGAGGAAATCTTGAGTGATCGTGGGGATGTCTGTGCATTCTCTGGTGCGAGAGGTGTTTCAGCTATCCTGGAAAAGGCGGGTTGTAATCATGTTAAAACCTTGGCCCAGGCCGAAGCTGCCCTCTCCGTGGATGACACGAAGGACCCCTCGGCCGAAGCGAGTTTTCTTGGCGGAAAATTTTTCACTGACATCTGGGAAAATGGTGGCTGAGAAATGGCCCACGAGATAATGAAGAAGAGCGAAAAAGATATTCATGACGCTCGAGAAGCAGCGAAAGAAGCTGAGAAAGCTGCAGAACTCGAGAGATGCTAAGTATTGTTTAACTAGTTTAAGCTTCGTCGTTTGCTTTCGTGGCTTCGAACTGATTGATTCTTTCTTTCGCAGCTGAATTATCTCTTCCACCGGAGCCGTTTGACCCCCTGGCTGACCCGGAGACGAAGAAAGCGATAGAAATTATCAACATAGCTGAATCTATTGTTGACGAAGTCGTCAATAAGTTACTTAACGAAGTTGCGGAAAAAGTTCTGAAGGAAAAGGAGTAGTTGATGTAAAAACGTTCTTAGGTGGTTAATGCAACATTTGTTGGACTAAGTCTGTAATATTTGATACGTATAGTTTTGAATCTAATATGTAAACTATTTTGCAATTCACTTCTTTGCGATGCATGAAACCTTTTACATACATACCGTTTTTTGAGCCTTCGGTGAAAAAACACCTTCCCTTCTTTTCATGCTTCGTAAAGAAGAATACTTATGTTCCGTGAGAATATCCATACTTGGTAAAGAGCATCCAAGCTTCGTAAAAATATCAATGCTTCGAAAACAATAGATCTCTTCTTCCACATTAGAGTTGATGAAGCTATAATTCTTAGTTTACTTTGTGCCTTAGCACCTTTTCACCTTTGTAAAGCATTCTCCGAAGATCGACTTCATTTCCAATTCGTGTGTTATGATGTATGATGTGATGCTATACGATATGATGCGATGATATGATTCAAAGAATGATGCTAATGCCGAAGACACACATCCTTGCTGAAACACACAACCTTTACGTCCCCTTAGGAATGATCAAAATCTCTTTGCCGCTTATTCTTTAGCTTCACCATTTATTTTCCGGTGTATGTTCTGCATCCCTTTAGGAACGACTTTTGAACTTCTTCGCCTTCTATTTCGGCGGTATTTTTCGCGTTGACTTTTCGCGCTTCGCCTTATATTTCGGTGGTATTTGGCTCTGCATTCCCTTAGGAACGACTTTTGAGCAAAAAACTTACTCTACGTTCCCTTGGGAACGACTTTTTAAGCTTTGGCAAGACTTTTGCTGTGCTCCCTTAGTAACGATTTTTGAAACTTCGGTAATTTTCGAGCTTTGTAAATCTGTGAAGATGATATATTTCATTTTAATAGAAGCGAAAGTATTACAAAGAATTAAAACTAGATTTGCATTACTTGTCCTTTATTAAAAAACAAAATGGCATACGGTAAAAAAGTGCTTTAGAGGGTAGGATATCTCTCAATAGATGTGCTTTGACTCCAGCATAGTACTGTTAACTGTGCGAGCTTTGGATTCCTCCCTGAAATCCCTCTGTTGCTGGGTGTGCTGGCTCCCTTCTGGCTGCTGACCCCGTGAAAAAGTAGGTTGCAGTGGTGGCGGAGGTGGAAGCTGTGGCCAAGAAGCCTATGGCTAACTAGCCAAAGCAATAGAAGTTGTAGAGTGATTACCCACATATTCTGGTATGTAGGGTGAATGGCACGAAGAAGTGTGCAAGACCTGCTTCAGTTGGTTCTGCCGAGCTTCGGCTTCTGCAAGCTCCCTCTGCTTTTGGATAGTGATTTGGCACATTCTTGTAGTATGGCCCTTGTCTTCACCGCAAAATAAGCAGTAGATTTTCCTGGGCTGATCCCCATATCTTCCTCCGAAGCCCCTAGCGCCTCTGCCCCTTGGAGCTGGTGGCCGGAAAGGGCTTTGTTGCTATCCCGAAGATTGTGAGGTATACTGTGGCCTCTGCGGCTGACCTCCTTTGTCATCATTCTGAGTGGAGTTATGAATTGACCTGACATGCCTCGGGTGGATTCTTCCTCTGAAGCCCCTGGTCATTTTAGAGAATCTGTAAGCTTCCTCCCTTCTTTGGCGGAAGTCATTGTCAGCCCGAATGTATTCGTCCATCTTTTGAAGCAGCTTTTCTAGAGCTTGAGGGGGCTTCTTGGCAAAATATTGGGTAGTAGGTCCTGGGCGAAGACCTTTGATCATGGCCTCGAGAACAATCTCATTGGGCACTGTAGGCGCTTGTGCCCTCAATCGCAGGAACCTTCGTACATATGCCTGAAGGTATTCTTCGTGGTCTTGTGTGCATTGGAATAGGGCCTGAGCTATGACCGGCTTCGTTTGAAAGCCTTGAAAACTAGTGACCAACATGTCCTTAAGCTTCTGCCATGATGTGATTGTCCATGGCCGAATAGAAGAATACCATGTTTGAGCTACATTCCGGACTGCCATGACGAAGGACTTCGCCATAACTGCAGTATTGCCTCCATATGAAGATATAGTTGCTTCATAGCTCATGAGGAACTGCTTTGTATTTGAATGCCCATCATACATGGGAAGCTGGGGTGGCTTGTACGATGGGGGCCATGGAGTAGCCTGCAGTTCTGCTGCCAAGGGAGAAGCATCATCAAAGGTAAAGGTATCATGATTGAAATCACCATACCATCCATCTTCGTTGAATAGGCCTTCCTAGCAAAGCTCCCTATGCTGGGGCCTTCAGTTTTGTTCGTCTTGAGCTAGATGGCGCACTTCTTTAGTAGCTTCGTCGATCTGCCTTTGAAGCTCAGCCAGTCGCGCCATCTTCTCCTTCTTTCTTTATACTTGCTGATGAATGATCTCCATATCCCTGATCTCTTGGTCCAACTCTTCTTCCTGGAGTGTTGGACTGGTGGCCTTCCTTTTCTGGCTTTGGGCCTCTCGAAGAGAGAGAGTCTCCTGGTTCGGATCCAGCCACTGCAATGCAGCAGCCCCTAGCGCTGAAGCTTTCTTCGGTGGCATGACGCAGGTCAGTGCTTGATGAAGGTGGTCGAAAAGGATTCACCGAAAGTGGGCGCCAATGTTGTGGACTTGTTCTCAAATGCTATGAATTAAGAACAAGGCAACATAGAAAGAGGTCAATGGTTAATGTCCTTCGTCCTTCGAAGCATTATTTCCCTTAGGATATAACGATCTTCGGACGAAGGTCATGAAGGACGTACCTTCGTCATCATAGTATACATTAATGAAAGAAGAAGCATATGGAACATGAGAAATAACACGAATAATCATATGACATCATTTATATATCTTTATTATATAACCATGGATGGATAAAAACAATATTGAATTACATTTGTACCTTCGGCTTGGCAAAAGGCAAAGGTACAAGCGTGACGCACCAGCAAGTACAGGTCAGCGTGAACAGTACGGGGGAACTGTTCATCTATTTATATACACAGGGCGCAGCCTATGAGAAATTACATTCATGCCCTTTACACTCATTGTTAACTAATAGTCAACTCTATGAGGACTAGATAGCCTTTTCCTCTTTAAGTCGGTTCCTTTCCTCGCCATTTAGCCGAAGCTCCTTCACGCGTAGCTTCGGAGCAACTCCAACCTTCGTTGCGATCATGCTTTTAGCCCGAGTCCGAAGGTACCTGTTTATAAACCATACTTGGAAGACATTGTTAAATTACATTTTTGAGGACCTTCGGAGGACGAAGGCCCCCAACAATGCACCATAAGTATTTATTTACATTAATATTTAATTTTGAAGTAACTTTTACTTATCCCACATTCAAAATACTATTTTCTAAAAAGAAAGAAAACAATATGAGTGTTTTTCATATTTCAAACATCTACCAAACAAATAAATCAATTAAAATAAATATATATCTATTGCTTCATAATTGATTTTGAGTATGTATTAAATTTGAATTCTTAAACTTTATCTTAGATTGGAATTGGAATTTTGTCATGTCAAAAAGGAATAATATGGGAATATAATAATGAGATGAGAATTGGGATTTAACCCAAAGGTACAATTTTGGAATTGAGAAAAGAGAAGAAAATACTATACAAATAAGATAAAATAAATACAGAAATTAATTAAAGTCAATTCATATTGGTATCTGAATTTAGGCATTCTAACCAAAAGTATGAATTTCACAACAAGTATGAATTTAAATTTGAAAAGGAAGAAAAGAAATAGGGAAGGAAAGAAAAGAATATTATACAACACCAAAATAAAAATATAAATAAATAAATTCATCTCATTTTTGGGTATGTTCAAAGTGCACTTTTAATTTGGGGGTAAATTTGACACGAGAATGGAATTTAATTTTGAAATGGAAATATGAATTTAGAAAGGAAGGAAAGTGGAAAATAAAAGAATAAATAAAAAAAGACAGGAGGATAGCTTCTTGGTCCGGGAACACCATTTTTGGCCCATTCCACCATTTGTGTCGCGCGGCCCGGCTCTGGAGATGGTGCCGACAAGCGAGCCCAGTTTGTCAGTCACTCGTCCACGCAGCCCAGAATGGCGCATGGCACAAGCCTGGGGAACACCTGTCGCTGCTCCATGGGGCTCACTGGTCGGTCTCTGTCGGCGTGCCCGTCCTTTTTATTTCCTTGCTGACCTAGCGGACCCTTGTCGGGCGTCGTCCTCCCGAGATCTTCGTGAAGGCGTTGCGTCGCAGTTGACCACACGCGTATCGAATGGTCTGTCCTTCGCGCGACCTCCCCTACCTACATATATACTAATGCGCCGTGTCACCAACCCACTACCCCTTAACCATAACCGGACATTGTGGGAGATCGGGGTGTGCGGAGTGGGAGGTTTAACCGCGACATCTGATACTCGCGGTAGTCACCGCCATACCATCAGCGTGGGGGTTGCGGGGACCACCAGAGAGCGCTGCTTGAGATAGGATCTCTTCGTGGCCCAATCGAGGGCGGATTGGTGAGGAATTCCTAGCCGGAGATCAGAACAGGGGTGGAATCACTTCCTTTCCACGGTTTGCGCGCATCGCACCGCCATCGCTGGTATAAACTTGGCACCTGCTCTCGCCTTCGTCTACTCATTGTGTGGCACATTCTAGATTAGAGTTTGTAGCCCAAGGTGTTGAGATGGCCGTCTTCGGCCATGGCCATTGCCTTGTCTGCGGGCGGCGCCGCCGTGCGCGGATTCCAGTTGGGGCTAGGAGCGTACACCGTTGGATCACAGTGAACATCTCAGATTAGTAGCCAGCCATAACTCTTCGCGTGATTGATCCTGGGCCGTAGATGTCTGATCGGGTGGTTGTAGGCTCAAGTTGCTCAAGATCCTTTTGGACCATTGGATCGGGATCCAATGACCCTAATTGCATACCGATTCATAACCACGACGCTCTAATCCAGGCCACTGATATCTGATCGTGTGGCCCATGGTGGGCGATACCCCTTCGGCCAGGAATAATTGCAAATGAGCCCTCGGACTTCTAGGCAATTAACCCGTCGTCCACCTCAGGTTAAGTCTGTGTTTGGCAGACTATTGCAAGATAAACCTCGAGCTTTTTAGTAATTGGTGCACAGTCCAATGTATTAGGAAATCAGGGAAATAAATTTAGAAATGGATTTTTAATATGAAAATAATGGCTAGAATTTGTTTAATTCATAGAAAATTCATATTAAGTCCAAATTAGTCCATTCCGGTTCCTATAATTTTGTAATATTATTGTTTATCATTTAGTGCCACTTTTTTGACATGAAAGCCACATTAAAATTGATATCCTAATTAATCTTGTACAAAACACATAGAATCTTTGGAAATCCATAACTTAAAATCTATAACTCCTAAATTAATAATTTATATTCATGTGATCTTATTTTAATATGTAGATTATTAATATGCATTTTGCATATATGGTTGGTGTGATGTTAATTTTGCCTATACACTGTTTGTTTGTATTACTACGACTATCGTGTGGTCACAAGTGTAACACCCGGTTTTAAAGAACATAGCCGGGTGCATCTCATACATGCGCCAAGAAGACAACATATATAATAACAGAGTGTATAGAGATAAATGTCATAAAACATCAGAGTATTTATTACATAGCGGAAGACTTATTACAAAATAAAATAATAAATATAAAACGAACTAAGGATCGTCGGCGCCAATGTCGACTGAGAAACGCCACCTAGATCAGATCAAACTCCTCGATACTTGACTCCACTTGAAACCACCTGTTCTTCTCCTGTGGGGGGGGGGTGTGAGACAGCAAGAGTGAGCTCACATACGTTCATCGCTCAACAAGTTGTGGGGAATAATGTGACATGAACTCACAAAGGTGGGAGTTCATGAAGTGTAAGGCTGATCAATGAAATAAAGGCTGAAGCTGAGCATTGCTTTTATAAGTTGGTCAAAATTTTATTAGCAGTTACTAAGTGTAAGTGAATACCAAACCTTAATAATAATAAAGAACAGTAATAATAAAATAATCCCAAATGCAATGAAATGACAGATTAAGTTTAGGTTCCATAATTTAATCATGTGAGGGTCCGAGCCGCTCTTGACCGTGAGCACGGCTAGTATACTAGTTTTACACTCTGCAGAGGTTGCGCATCTTTACCCACAAGTCATGTTACCCATCTGCCAAGAGATGGCCAATCCCATACACCTCTACCGAGGAGGCGAGGCAGGGTAACACTACGAGGCCTTTACAAAGTTCCACTAGCTTCAGACTACCCGCTACAGTTTATGGGAAGATCCAGTACAGGGTTCCTGACTGACCGCCATCGCAGCAAAATCAACCAGGGACCTCCCCGCACTGACCTCTCCCCTACTGCCCTTGCCCCTTTCGGGTAAGGTAGCCCTCCCCTAGCTTTCCTAGTTAATCAGCCAAGGGCGTCCCATTCCACCCTTGTGGTAGCACTGTTTTCCCGGGTGGTCGCTCCATGTTCCCATTAACATAATGATCTTAACATGAACAAGGAATAATAAAACAGATAACAATAAATAGTATAACAATGAGTGATGAACATCTCTATACCCAAATCCACATAAAGCAATAGCATGTACTACCCAAAACTTTAGTAGTAAAACCAGTGGTGAAGCAAGGTATAAAGATAGTCAAATCTAGGGTATCCTGTTGGGTCCCAGCAAAATTATCCTATGCAGATCATTATGAATAATAAGAACATGAATGGGTAAAAGAGGTGATCAAGGGCACAACTTGCCTGGCACTTGAGATTCCCGGTACCAACTTGCTTCTCAGATGACACGTGTCCTCGCACTAGACGTAGCAATACAAGCAAACATGGTATATACAAAATTAACATCACACCAACCATGTAAACAAAATATACAGTAAAAATCTACACATTAAAATGAATTCATAGGAACTGGAATCACTAAATTTGGAGTTATAGGGTTCAAGTTATGAATTTCCTAAGATTTAATGTGCTTGAAATAGGATTAAATGACAAATTAATTTTCTAACTGTTTTCATGTCAAAACAGTGATACTAAATGATAGAGAATATTATTACAAAATTTTAGAAATTGGAATGGTTCAATTTGGACCAAAAATGGAATTTCTATGAATTTTACAAGTTCTAGCACTTATTTATATATTAAAATCTATTTTCTATTTAGTTTCTCTGGTTTTCGAGTTTTCTGGACTGGGCGCATTAAAACCGAGAAAGACAGGGGGTATTCTGTAAATGTTCCCGAGACTCAGGGAAACAGGCCCGAGGACCGTGGGTTGTATTTAGGTAAAACATAGGGGCTCTTAAGAAATTGTTACATCGCGAAGGGGTATCGTGAACTCCCAGCCGTCGGATCACGATTGAACGGCCCAGATCATAACCCCATACATCCGAACAGGTACACGTTGACGCCCTTTGGATCAAAATCCTACGGTGCAGATGTTACAGACCCCGGACTCCACCCGATCTAAAATCAAGCGCCAGGATCTACACTTAGCGCGAAGGGGCCCTGACCTAATCTCGGCCGTCCGCGCAGATCGGACGGCGCCAGAGCGTCTTCCCTATCCTCATCCCAGGTTCAAGCGTGGCGGCGCTAAGTGCTACCGCGGAGCCCCCCGCCGGCGAGCAGCGACTGGGCAAACCCGAGCCCCAATTACAGAGTCGATTGAGCCTACACGATGCGGGAATGGAAACAAACTCAGAGGGAAGCGTTTTACTCACAGCGCCAATGGCCGAGACGTAGTCCGCGGCGTTGTGCGGCGCGGCGCCCACTCCGAGGACCGGCGACCAATTACTCGAAACCTAGTAGTGCATAGCTCAAATTGATGGCATGGGCGATTACCCGAGGGTCGGGCGCACCCACGCAGCTACACACCCGGGAGTGGATTACCGAAGAACCGGCGATTTCGCTAGCGGCGCGGCGGCGGATTTCCCCCGTGCTTTCTCTCTCGGTTATTTGGGCTAAGGAAGAATGCCGGAGCTAGGGTTCGGGGAGGCGTGGCGGCTGGCATGGATTTATGCCCCGGCGGATCCCGATTACCAAGCATCGCACCAGTCGAGCCACAGCGGAATCCATGCACGCGCAGAGGAGAATTCGCGTTCTGTTGAGAAGGAAGGCCGAACTGACCAGGCGGGCCCACGTGTAAGCGAGCACGGGGAAAAAGGGAGAGCGAGGCACCACGGTTAGCGCGCGGACGAAAGGAACGGCTGACCGCGCGGGCCCACGTGGTCAGAGTGAGTGACGCGCGCGTGGAGAAGCGGCTGACGAGTGGGAGCTATGCGTAGTTTGCGAGGAGCGAAGTACTGAGGCTGACGTGTGGGCCCCCAGTGTCCGGCGCCAGGGCGCGTGCGGTAAGTGAGTTTGGGCCGCGTAGTTCAGTTCTGAGAGTGGGCCGAATTAGGTGTTTTCAGCCCGGTTAGGTTCTTTTCCCATTTTCTTTTGTTTTTATTTTTTTCTGTTTTCTTTTATTTACAATTCTTTTGAATCCCAATTTTGAATGCAATCTCAAATGCAAATTTGAACTCCTTTGAATTAAGCATATTGGTCATACCAAATTATGAGGGTTTTATTTAATTATCATATTATTTTATATTGGATATTACTTCCTTCTTTCCTCTAATCCTCTTCTCGTTATTATTTTATTTTTGTTCATATTATTATGGTTTTAAATGCACAAACAAAGATCCAATGTGATGCAAAGGTTTATTTTAGGTGTTATTAATTATTCAATCCCCCCTTTTGATGGTGTTTATTCACATGTGATATTAACTAGAGATGGTACACACATATAGATAAAGGAAATATTCTCTCTTCATATGAGTTACAAATTTAGGTATTACAACAAGTCACCTGAGGATCATCCTGGTACCTAGAATCTCAAGTCCCAGGAAAGTTGTGCCCTCGACCACTTTTATTACCCAATAATATTCTTTATAATCATTTATTCATGCATAGGTTTAATTTTGATGGGACCCAACAGGTTGCCCTAGTCTGCTTACCCGATTACCTTGTTTACCTCTGAATCATTTGGGTAGTTTTGCTATTGCTTTATGTGATTTTGGGATTAATATTACATTATATCCATGTTCCAATTATTTTGTTATTTTATTTATGTTCATGACAAGATCATTATTGTTAATTGGAACATGAAGCTTAACTAGAGAAACACGTGCCACCACAAAGGTGGAATGGAACGCCCTTGGCTGACTAATTACGAAAGCTAGTGGAAGACTACCTTACCCGAAAGGGGCAAGGGCAGTAGGGGAGTAGGCATGTAGGGAGGTTATCGGGTTGATTTTGCTGCGATGGCGGTCAGACGAGGGATTTCTACAATTGCTCTTCCCATAAACTGTAGCGGGTTTTTAGAAGCTAGTGGAACTTTGTAAAGGCCTCGTAGTGTTGCCCTGCATCACTTCCTTGGTAGAGGTGTATGGGGCCCGTACAACCCTGTGATAGATGGGTAACATGACTTGTGGGTAAAGGGTACCACATCTGCAGAGTGTAAAACTGGTATACTAGCCGAGCTCACGGTCATGAGCAGCTCAGGACTCTCGCATGATTAAATTATGGAATTAAATTCAATTTGTCATTTGCATGGGATTATTTATTAATTTTGTTCAATTCTTATTATGGTTTGGTATTCACTTACATTTAGTTACTGCTAATAAAATTTTACCAACTTAATAAAAGCAATGCTTAGCTATAACCCCTCTTGTTGATGAGCCTTACGCATCACATGAATGCCCACCTTTGGTGCGTTCATGCATATTTTTCCCCACAACTTGTTGAGCTATGAACGTATGTGAGCTCACTCTTGCTGTCTCACACCCCCCATAGGAGAAGAACATGTGGTTCAAGAAGAGCCACACAACGAGGAGTTCGACTTGATCTAGGTGGCGTCTCCCAGTCGACTTTAGGGCGCCAAGGATGGACTTTAGTTCGTATTATATTTATCTTTTATTTTGTAAGACTTCCGCTATATAATAAGTACTCTGATGATATTGTGACATTCATCTCTATACACTCTGTAATTATATGTGTTGTCTTCTTTGGCACATATATGAGATGCACCCGGCTTTATCCCTTAAATCTGGGTATGACATATGGCCATCATTCCATAAGACCATTGCACTCAAGCAAAAATCCAACACGAACATTTCAAACAACACCATCCCATGGTTGTTATTATTATATGTGTAGTAATAGAAAAGTGTTCTTCGTTTAACGCGAAAACTAACTTATTACAATATAAATGAAAAACTCTATAACAGCCTTGTGATGGATCCTGGTTCTCCATAGCGGATCCTCTTACGGGGAGGGGATAACGCCATGGCAGGGACTTGAACTTCAGGGGGATTCCTTCCATCAAGCTGAGCTTCTAGGGCTGCGATCCTTGCATGAGCATCCTCTAGCTCCAAGTGTACCTTAGAGAGGTCCAGGGTAGCACTATCTAGGTCAGTGTTAAGACTTGCCACTACACCAGCTAGGGTGTTGAGGCGATCTTCTCCAGCTCCACTTGGAACAATGTTGGTCTAGCTTTATCCACGAATACACAAAGGAAGATGCCTGTACTTCATGTTGTGCAGCTGCTGCTAGTAGGTGTGGCTGAGGGACCATGAAGTTCGCCTAGCAGCATCGCTGATCGAAGCAGCGTAGGTGGATAGTGGCGCCAGAGACTCATGAGCTGACAGAGTCCTGAATCCTCTATCACCTACATCCATCACCCTGACATGAATGCGAGTGATGTAGTAGCAAGCCCGAGGAGGCTCGTACACCCGCCTTGTCTCATACAAGGGTCGGACGTAGGTTCCCAACACATGCAGAACATCCTGCAGCAAGTTAGGGAAGTGCCCTGTCTCGAACATTGAGGTATAATGTTTAGTGACAGGCCATAACCCCACGTAGTGGTCCTTCTGTTCATCATTGGCTTCTTCATTGATGTTATCCTCTTCTTCTTCTTTGTCTTCATCATCGTCACCAGAGTCGTCTGGGTCGTCGCCTCTAGGAGCAGGGGCTTGGACTGCTGGTGCTGGTGGTGCTAAATCCAACGATCTAGCTGCGAAGGCTAGAGATTCTGCCAACAAGGTGGGCATAGGCAGAAACTCCTCTGAGCTGTCTTCCAGAATGACTCCGTTCTCCACACGAATGCGAGGGAGATCCACAGGGATTTCCTCGACTACCACTGGGTAGAAAGGAACTTTCCGTGGCAGAGGGATGTAGTTGGTGTTGATCCGGGTGGTTTGGATAGTACGAACCATCTATAAGAGAAAATGTCAACTTAGTTGATGTTAAAAGAGGTAAGGTTAATAAAATAATTTTGTAAGAACAAAATTAGCATGTTTTGAACAGACTAGGCTTTCCATTTCTAACTAGTCTAATGACCTAGAGTCAACATACCTTTGATACCACTTCTATCACACCCGGTTCTGAGGGCAAAACCGAATGCATAGCATATGTGGGCCAGGATCCATTTTCCACACGTATGTTGATGTCACAAGTGTAATATATCAAAAGACAATGCAATAAAGGTGTAAAGAGAGTAGAGTAACTTTATTACATCATTTGGATCATTGTATCTTAACAAGTATCATAATCAAAGTACAACGGAATTAAACATGGACACTCTTCCACAGGAAGGTGACTGTCGCATCGTTAAACTCAAAATTCATCAACGTCATCTGTGAAGTCTTCGTCATCACCCTCTGATCAAAATATTAGCAAGGGTGAGCTCACTTATGGTTAGGGCTCAACAAGTGGGGGAGATAATGCAAGTTAACAAGGTAGGCTATAGATAAGTGGTAAGCATTTTAGTTGGTCAATATTTTAGTAGCAACACCTGTCTTACTACTAAGTGTGTATCCCAAATATTCCAATTAATCAAAGGCATAAGATTATATCAAAACACTTAAGTCAAATCACTTAAGCAAACCACTGGTAGATCATCATATCACAATTTCTTTTTCCATCTTTAAGTTCAATTATCATGTGAGGGTCCAGGTTGCTCTTAACCGTGAGCACGGCTAACATATCAGTTTTACACTCTGTAGAGGTGGTACAACTTTACCCACAAGCCGTGTATTGCCTCTAGCCTGGGTTGATCGGACCCATAAACACTACCGAGGTGAATGGCTAGGGATCCACTATGAGGCTTTCACAAAATATCCTTAGTACAAAGCTACCCGCTGTCACACCTGGTTCTAGGGGCAGAGCCGGGTGCATAGCATATGTGTGCCAATGTCCATTTCCACGCATATGTTGATGTCACAAGTTTAATATATGAAAAGACAATGCAATAAAGGCGTAAAGAGAGAGTAGAGTACTTTATTACATCATCTGAATCATTGTATCTTTAACAAGTATCAACATCAAAGTAGGGCGGAATTAAATATGGGCACTCTTCCACAGGAAGGTGACCGGCGCATCATTAGACTTAAAACTCATCGTCGAAATCTCCATCAAAGTCTTCTTCATCACCCTCTGATCAAAATATTAGCAAGGGCGAGCTCACTTATGGTCGGGGCTCAGCAAGTGGGGGAAAAATTAATGCAAGTTTAACAAGGTGAGGCTAAGGTTGAGCAGTAAGCATTTTAGTTGGTCAATGTTTTATAAACAACACCTGTCTTACTAATAAGTGTGAATCCCAGGTATCCCATTTAAACAAAGGTACAAGAGTATATCAAAAACACTTAAGTGAAACCACTTAAGCAAACCATTGGCAGATCATCAGATCTCGATTTATTGTCCATCTTTAAGTTCAATTATCATGTGAGGGTCTAGGTTGCTCTTAACCATGAGCACGACTGACATATCAGTTTTACACTCTGCAGAGGTGGTACAACTTTACCCACAGGTCATGTATCCCATCTAGCCTGGGTTGATCGAACCCGTAAACACTGCTAAGGTGAATGGCTAGGGATCCATTATGAGGCTTTCACAAAATACGCTAATACAAAACAACCTGCTAAGGTTTCCAAGTCAGTGTGGAGGCCCTCTGGGCGAGGTACCTTAGCCAAGAATACGTCCCCATGTTAACGTGAGCTGCCACCACTGCCGCTCCCCCTCTTGCCCATATTTCAGGTAAGGTTGCTAGGTACTAAGCATATAAAGCTAATTACCAAAGCCAGAGCCATGATAGCACTCGTGGTTGCACTATTATCCTGGGTGGCCACTCCATGTTCCAATTAATATGAAATAATCTTGTTTAACCATCGGGTTAACACCATAATACCAATTTCATTTCTGAAACATTAATATCAAATAATGAGTGACATCAAAATTATCAAGTTGAGCAGTACCACAAATTTGCAAATCATAGTATTTTCCAGGGTAATCAAGGAATATAGTTGGTAAATATAGGAAATCCTTAATTATGCAAATCCCATCAGATTATGCAATATAACCAAAAAGTAAACATGTTAATTAGGTACAAATAGAATATGCAGAGGGAGAATCCACTTGCCTTGCTCGAACATGTCCTGCGGGTCGTCTTTGAACGTGTTAGGCTCGTCTACCTCACAGTCCACTTCTAGCATCGATTTGCGTATCGCACATACAAAAGAATACGCACGCCAAATAAATAAACATTCACCAGTACAGGGATAATCATTCACCATTACATTCATATTCATACATCACACTCATCACACTCATAAATACGTCTTAAAGTGTAAATACTTATTAATTCATTATGACTATTACTGCGAGTCATTATTGATGAAATTATGAGTAGGTGCTATAATAATAGTTTTATCTAGTATTAATACGTATTAACATTCTTTATGAACATAAAGGCTAATTATTTTCTTTAATACTAATAAATAGACTAATAGATTATATTTCTTTTATTTCTAACTTGAATTTATGCGTATAGCTAAAAATGACTCTAATAACATTAATATTCTAAAAATCAATATAAATCACCAATTGGGCTTTTTATAACATAATCAAGGTTATTTTAACATAAACAAATATTTTACAAATTCTAAGAATTTAAGTGCTATTCTTATGGACACCTTTATTTTGGCTAGTAAAAATCCATTTTCATCACGACTAGTGGTATTATTTTAGTTTTCTCTTTTCTTTCTAAAAGAAGGTACCATTAAAATAATCGGACATAAATCATCTATTAACCTATAATATTTATATTGCCATGGATTCTATACCATTTACTAATTCCATGTTAAGAAAAGCTTCTATTATCTATTAAAATGAATTTATGATTATAACCTTCTAAATAATTTCCAACGTTCTTTGTGAACAAAATTAACTATAAAAATTACCTATCTAGTGTTTTTGTCACCAACATGTGTCTACCAATTCTCGTCATACTTCTCTCTAATCCAACATTTTAAAAGTCATCGTAAACAAATAACATGAATCACAGTGCACTAATTTATTGCGTATATGTACCAAAAAATCCATAGCGCACATACACGTGAATTCTGAATCACCACATGCTCATATTACAGCATAATAATTATAAAATTCACAGACTGAATCAAAACTGATTTCAAAAATACATAATTTTGGGTCGCCTTCAACCTCGCGACGAACGACGGACGGGCTTGGGCGTGTGTCTAGGCGAAGGCTCGGTACGACGGGTGGTGTAGCTCCGGCGAGCTCCACGGGCTCCAGTGATGGCGTGGCGAACCCCAGCAACGGCATGGCAAACTCCGGCGATCAGCGGTGGTGGTTCGACAGCGGCCGATGGAGCGAGAGAGAGAGAGAGAGAGAGAGAGAGAGAGAGAGAGAGAGAGAGAGAGAGCGTGAGAGACTTGGGCGAGCTCGGGCAAGAAGAGAGAGCTCCATGGCTCGGTTTTTATAGAAGGAGGGAGGGGAGAGGAAGAGACGGCCGGGGAGGTCAATGGGCGGCGGCGATTTACTCCATGAATGCCATTGATGCGTTGGTTTCAATGGAGGAGAGTGGGGAGGAGGAACGGTAGAGTTGAATCTCCATTAACGTATAGGAAAAAGAACGGATGCGGGGTGGCAGCTCGGTCGGGGCTCGGCCGCGGGGTCTTCGGGGTCGCAGCACTGGGCACGTGGGTCCTGGCGCGGTCGCGGGGCTTCGTCCTGGGCGCGGCCGGCTTGGGCGGGCAGCGCGCGTGTGGCGGCGGCTCGGCCTGGTCGGCCGTGGCGGCGCGGTCAGGGAAGCAGAGAAGCAGGGAGAGAGGGATGGCCGGGTGGGCCCACTTGCAAGAGAGAGAAGAGGGGGAGAGGGAAGCGAAGTGGCGCTGGCGGCTGGGATTAGGGCAGAGGGCACGCGCGGCTAGGAGCCAGGGGAGGCGCAGCGCTTCACTACATGGGCTCCTAGTGGGCCTTAGGGTTAGGGTTAGGATTTCTTTTGTTTTTTATTTTCTGATTTAAAAATATATTTTTAAATGACCCTAAAATTTATAATAATTATACTAAAATTATTTATAAATAAAATATTTATTTCTGGACTAATAATTATTATATTATTTATTTGGATTTTCATTTAAGAAGAAATGCTATTAAGTATCCAAAAATCAATCATGCGCAATCAAAAATTATTCTAAATTCAAATAAATAACAAACACTTGAATGAAAAATTTATTACCATAATTACCATTAATAATTAAATGCATTATTTTTAGTTGATGGTTTTTATAGTGTTACACCCACTAAGGTTTCCACGTCAGTATTGATGGCCCTCTAGGTGAGGTAACTTAGCCAAAACTACCACCCCATATTAACATGAGCTGCCACCAAACCACTACCGCCCCCTCTTGCCCATCTTTCTGGTAGGGTTGCTAAGCACTAAATCTATAGAGCTAATTACCAAAGCCAGAGCCATTATAGCACTCGTGGTTGCACTGTTATCCTGGGTGGTCACTCCATGTTCCATTTAACACAAAATGTTCTTGTTTAACCATCGGATTAACATCATAATAAAACTTCATTTCTGGAACATAGTATCATTAAAAGAGTGACATCATGTTTATCAAGTTGAGCAATAGTAAAAATTGCTAAGCATAGCATTTATCCCAGGGTAATTCAAGGAATAGGGTTGGTAATTCTAGGAAATCCTTATTTAGACAAATCCCATCAAATTATGCAATATATATATATCCAAAGGTAAACATTATTGTATGCAGTATTTCGGTACAAATAGAAATGCAGAGGGAGAATCCACTTGCCTTGCACGAAAGTGTCATGTGGGTCGTCCTCAAACGAGTTTGGTTCGTCTAACTCACAGTCAACTTCTAGCATCGATTTGTGTATTGTACATACTAAAGAACACGTATGCAAATAAATAAACAAACACCATTACATGGGTAATCATTTACCATTCCATAGACATTCATATATCACACAACTATACTCATAAATACGTCTAAAGCATAAATTCTTATTAATCCGCTATATCTTCTGCTTTGTGTTACCATTGGTGAAAATATGAGTAGGTGACTATGACACTAGTTTATCTAGTATAATATAGATAAAATGTCTTAACAAACTTTATGGAAAATATTTATTAATTATTTTTTATTACTTAAATAGACTTTTGGGTTTATCCTTTTCTTTCTAAATAGAAATTTTACGTATAGCTAAAAATGTTTATTTCTAAATCACCTAACATTAATATTCCAAGAGTTAATGTAGATTACTAATTGGACTTTAGTAATATAATCATGGTGATTTTGATATAAAAAAATATTTTACTAATTCTAAGTAATTAAGTGCTATACATATGTATACATTTATCATGACTAGTAAAACCTATATTTTTAATCTGACCGAAAATACGTGGCCTAGCATTTCTTCTACTTTCTTATATCAGTAAAATTATACTTAAATCACTACTAACAAATATCGTTCCATATGCTAAAACGAAGTTAGTCATAAACGTTTCTAGTATGTAAATCACCAAGTTAGTGAATAGTGACATTATTTATTTTTGAAATATAAAATAATACACAGGTCCTAAATGTTGTTGCAGGGGCTAGTTCACGATTACATGTATACTTTGGAGAGTATCACGTAAGGTTTTTGGACTTCTTTCACATATGTTTGTACTGCAGAAAATACTGAAATGATTTACAGAAAATTGGAGTGCCAAAATTCAATACTGGCGTTCTTCTACCTTGAGCTCTTGCTCACGTGCAGGGAAGGAGCTCGGCGAGCAGGGGAGCAGGGCGCGGTGGTCTTGGTCGGGCAGGGAACGAGCGTGGCCGAGGCGGGCGAGGCACGGACGATACGTGCAGCTCCGACTCCGGCGAGCATGAGCAAGGAGAGAGAGCGCAGGGAGTGAGAGAGAGAGGGAGCTTGGGTGAGGAGAGGGAGAGAGCTCGAGCGGGCTTTATAGAGAGAGGGAAGGAGAGGGAGAGACGAGGAGGAATGACCGGGCATTAATGCCATCAATGGCTGTTGTTTCTCTCCATTGATTGGAGAGGGAACGTGGGGGATGGAGAGGAGGAGCCGTGGCGACGGTTTCCGGTGTGGGGATGGCCGAACAAGTGCGGCGTCGGTCGGGGTCGGCTCGGGCGGGCGCGGTGCGGGGTCGGGCGCAGGGCGCCAGACAGCGGCAGCGCCCAGGGAAGAAGGTCGCGGGGCCAGGGCGGGCCCACGCGCCATAGAGAGAGGGGAGGGGTGGAGGGTGGCGCAGCTGTTGCCCTAGTGGGCCTCGGTTGGGCCGAATTCGGCCTGGCCGAGTGATTACGGTTTTTTTTCTTTTTGTTTCTTTTCTTTTCTATTTAAAAATATAAATAAATATATTTTTAAATAATTCTAAAAAATCATAAAAGTTGTACCAAAAATTATTTATAACTAAAATGTTTATTTTTGGACCAATATTTCTATATTAATTAATTGGATTTTCAGTATAAAAGAAATTCTACGAAACAACCATAAGTCAATTATGAGCAAACAAAATTACTCTAGATGCAAATAAAAATCAACACTTGAAAGAAAAATTCATTACCATATTTACCATTAATAATCTAAATGCATTTTTTAGTTGATGGTTTGTAGTGTTACATTACTTCTCGGACATGAAGACTTGGTCACTAACTTACACGTAGCATCAAATGAACTGAAGAGATGATAAAAGATGGCTAGTATAGGCCAAGTGCTTGATCTAGAATAGAAAGAAATCTAGATGCAGGTAACTACTTAACCTAACAAGTAAAACGAATTCTTAAGGATCCACTCATAGTAAGCTTTTCTGCAAAAAGAGTCTTTGAATCTTGATAAACTTTACCTTGATTCCTAACGGCCAGCATATCCTTGAGAGTCTTTTTTCTTTGATGGGTAAGACTTGCAAAAGTACACTCCGTACTCAGGGTTTCCAAACCCATGTTGTTGTAGGTGATGAACCGGTTGAGTTCTGCTATTTCTGTTCCAAGGTGGTTCCCAAGCAAGAGGATGAAAACTAAGTTTTATTTAGGGAAGGTGTTTTGCCTTCCTGTGATGTAATAATAAGTTACGCACTCAAGTACCCAGATATGTAATAACCACTCTTTCTATATTTTTCTTATGAATGTAAGTTATGTTATTGTAATCCTTTCCGCTTACTACTTACTCTGATGATGTGTAATGTTTGCGTGATGGGTTAAGCACTCTTGGGCGATGTGATGGAGATATAGATAACTAAACTTGTCGAGTCATTACGTACACCTGCATGACTATCTGAGGTCTTTAGGATAAGGACATCTGTAGGTGGGCCTAATACCTTGGAAGGTTCTGTGACAGTAACGGCCCGCGAGTTCCGCGGCAGGCCAGCAGCGGTGGCCATGGCTCTATTTCTGTGGGAGAGAACCGACTAACAATGTGGGTCCCACACGTCAACCAGTCAGCAAGCAACACACATGTGCCTAGGACTGGTCACTGGGCCCTATAGCGCAAGCATGCCAGCGCGTGATGGGTGACCGCACGGTGGGCCGTGCCTAGAGGTGACTGTAGATGGTCGTGACATGCCAAAGAGGATGGTCGATGGGCCCTACATGTCGGTGCAGGTTTTCCCCATTTGGGCTGGTTGGTCATTTGGGCTAGGCCGAGGGCACAGGAAACAGCCCAGCGCGGTTTCTTTTCTTTTCTATTTTCTTTTCTTTTACTCATTTTCGGTTATATTTTCTCATTTATAATTGAATTCAAATTTAAGTCATGATTCCTTTATTCAAATAAAATGCATCAGATAAAAATATCAACATGGATGCACCTTTATTTTGCTTAACTTGGTCTCTTTATTTACAAATGCAAAAGAGAAAAGAGGATAATTAATCACATAGGTTCCAAAATTCCCCAAGACATTAACATATAACTATATTTATTTATTTATTTACATCATTATTTTTCTCTGATACAAATTTTAGGCTTTACAAATCCTATCCCCTTAAAAATAATCTTGTCCTCGAGATTACTAAGAAATGGGATATAGAAGGTTTTGTTTGTATTTCGCTTCTAGTTTTCAATTGGTACCAAATCATAAAGTTTTTTTCTTTAATACTAACTAGTAGGTGACTAGGATAGCATGGGTACCTTATAATCATGTTTTAGCTATTGGTAAGAAAGTTGGGGTAAGAAAGATCAAGATAAGTATAAGGAAGAAAGATTTTGGCAAGGGAAGACTTGTAAAGCCCTGAATTGGGGGGTAGAATTTTTTCTTCTTTAATACTCACCAAATTTAGGCGTTACTCTCTTTTCTCTTCCTGTTTCGCTCCTTCTTCCCAGTTTCAAAGCAGTATAGCGATGGGTGTCCGTATTGCGTGTGAACAAAAACCTAAGTTGATATGAGTGTTGCATCATGCCGAAGCATATTTCTTCTGTCTGATGTCGTGTTTAATCGCGTGTTCGCCACGTCTCGTTTCGGATTTCGATTCACGATTGGACTCTGAATAGTGGTTGTGCGTGTCGTGGGATTTTGACCCGCGACGTGACCCAGCCCGGCTCGACCCTGGCCCGTGCGCCCCTGGCGCCCCTGCCCCTCCCCATACGCGCGCCCCCCTCCCTTCTCTTCCTTCCCCTCATTCAATTTTTCCCGCGCAACAACTTCCTCTCCTCCACCTCTCTCTCTTCCCCATTATGCCCTAGGTTTTGGAGACGGTGATCGCCGGATTTGGACCACGAGGTGAGCTCCTCTCCCCTCTCCCTCTCCCTCCCCCTCTCTCTCTCCCTCTCCTCCCCCTCCCCTTTCTTCCTCCCCCGTGTGTGCTCCCTGCGCGCCCTAGCGGCCCTACGTGCCCGCGCCCTGGCGACCCAATGCCTTCACGGCCTCGCGGCCTTGCGACCCCGTGGCCACGCGCCCTGGAGGCCGTGCGCCCTAGCAGCCTCATGCCCCTGTGGCCCCACGGCCCCGACGACCCTTGCGCCCCGGCGGCCCTGCGCCCCCTCGGCCCCCACGCTGTAACACCCCTGGTGTTTATATTCCGCTCGACAACGAGTACGGATTTAAGCACATAATATCAGTAAATAAGACGGACACTAAGGTCTAATTATTTCGCCTAGCGCGATTTTAATATCGCATCTGTTTTGTTTGTCGCGAGCGCGACATTGTTTTTATTTTTGTTTGTCCGGGCTCGTCCTAAATTTTCGTGACGTTTGAAACGTCGTGTTCTGAAAATCGGTGCGTCCGGTGATTATTTAAAAATTCATTGCTCACGCGAATACGAATTCGGAAGCCCGACTAACTCGGATGATTTTATCCCGAACAGATTAAGAAGAACTTGACGACTAAACTTTTAGTATAAAATAATTTAATTCCCTTTTTGGTTATCCGTGACATCGCGTCTACGGATTTCAATTGAATTGTTTAGTCGAGTGTTCGAATAGCAACTGGAAATCATCTGAGGTCAACTGACTCAAATCACGTAGAGCAAAATTAACAAAGCCGAAATATGTTTAATTCGGTCCGTTGCTTTTCGCCTTGATCTAAATCGTCAAAACTGAATTAACAGTACGAATTTATCCGAGTTCAAAGAATTCGCCAAATCAAATCATGTCCAAATACTGTTATCAATCTCGTTTAATTCGACCCAGTGTGCATTGCTAAAAATCCAGACGCAAAAATATCTGCGATTTTCGGTAAATAAAAAAACTGGAAATATCGTCTCTAGCCTATCCACCCGCCGCCCCTACCCCTTGATTTTTTTCATCCGCCGCTCAGAATCCTGCCACCGGTACATATCTCAAGCCGCCCCAGCCTGTCGTCATAACTCTGCTCGAATCTCCCATGGCAGCGCGTCCTCGCGCTTGGCCCTGGTCCAAGCTCACGCGCGAGCCCCTCCCCTCTGCTCACTGGTGCAGCTCGCCGGACCTCCTTGCTCCTTCTCTGCGCTGTTTGCACCCGCATGCTGGCTCCCTGCGTCGTGAGCTCTAGCTCCTATGTGCCCAACCGTCGAAGCGTCCAGACCCAGCCGGAGCTCCATCCCCGTCGAGCTCCCCATGGCACCCCCGCTCCTAGATTGCCCCAGCTCGCCGCGCCGTTCCTGCCCGTTTCCCTCCTCGACGAACTCCTCTGCGAGCTCCAGCTCTTTTCCCTCCGTGCTCGGCTTTTCTTGGGCGTGCTCCCCTGCTGTTGTGCTGGTCGCCGGTTGAGCCCCTCATGGATGCCATTGCACAGCTGTTGCGTCTCCTTCCCTCGACATGCTTAACAGCGTCGGACTTTTGACTCTACCCATCGTCGTTCTGCTCGACGCTGGTTCCTCCTCTGATTCCCATTCCCTGCTTGTTTTTTGCCATTCGTGCCACTTGGCCAAGGTGCCAGAACGTGGTGCCTCCCTCCGTTCGTTGCCATGAAGGCCATCCTCGTTGCGATAGGCCTGGTCACCCCGGTGCTGCCATCCCTGCTCACTATCTTCCAGCTCGCTACGGCCACGGGCGCCGTCGCTGAGCTCGGCCCTGCGATGGTGCTGGCTAACGCAGCACCTGCCCCCTGCTCCGTGCCCCTTGTGCACGCGCAGTTGAACGCTGTGCCAGGTCCTGCGTAGTGCTTCGTCAAGCGTCGAGCTTAGCTCGGTCTTCGTTTCTCTGCAGCGTCGTACACGGCAAGTCATCGCTGCTCCCCATCGCACCGAGCTCCTCACCATCGTGTGTCGCTACAAGCTTGTCCTTAGTCGACGTGCTGCTACCGGACGTGACTGTCCCGTCTCCTTCGTCGTAAATTTTCGACTTCAAGCACTGCTTGCGGCATGGTCGATGTCGCGCGTCTGGTGCTCGACGAAAAGCTCAAACATGAGATAGTCATCGATTCAGCCATCGTCCATCTCACCAACATATTTTATCCACCGTGGTTCAGCTCGCCATGGGTCTGGCCATCGACCCTGTTTTGCTTTCCCCAAGCAGCCACGTGGATGGCCTCGCTCTTGTCATCGTTATTACAAATATTGAGTCGACTTAACTCTGATCCTCACCAACCATGTGATGTATCGTCAGACTTCTATGCACAATCTCGTCGGCTGTCGCGCCCCTGCTCACCGTCAGCCTGCTTGGACGTCGCCTCAACGCGCAACAACCATCGTGACATGGAGATTCGGCTGCGTCGCTTTTTCAGAACACAGATCACTTCGTGGTAAGGGCAGAGGAGTTCTTGGTCGGTGCTCACCAAATGTTCGATGGAACGTCTACTCTGATAAGCGTCGCCGATTGTGGAGATTTTCAAGTTTAATTGATCGCGGTAAGGACTCGTCGTTTATATTCTATTTGTTTTACCTCCAAAGTAATTATGAAGAGCTAAATATTTTTAATAAGTAGCTTGGGCAAATATTTTTAGTCGGGATGAATCTCGTGTTTGGTCATAATGCATTATGTGATGTCGTCTGATCCATGCTTGTTGCATGTGTATTATTTGTGGCGGTGTCTTAAAAATAGCATCATCTAGTAATCGTCAGTTCATAGGTTACATGAAAGGTGTTTAGATGGTTGTATGTGTCTCATATATTTAACTAGGTTTTATACACGTAATAAGTGGTAAGGTTAATCTCGCGTAGTTTGCATATTGAAATACCGCGGTGGCGAGGCGTGTTTGAGTAGACATATAGGTTTAATGTGATTAGTGTGTTATCCAAATTAATTTGAATAAATGATTTAGAAAGTTAGTTATTAAGTTTCTATCTTTATTCTAAATTTAAATAACTAATACTAATAAATCGAATTTGTTAATTTTCTAATGTTGAACATTAGTTAAGGAGAGTAAAGCGTGTATATATTTTATTGTTTTGCGATGTATAAGTTACCTCCGAACAGACTAGAATAGCGTAATTATTATAATTAGTCGTACATCGCTAGCTAGTATTTACTTAATGTTTTGTTATAAGTGTTCCATCCTCTTCGGTGTATATTATCTATCTTGTGCTATTTATACTCGTGCTCATACATGTGCATCATGCATCTCATGAGGTACGATAAATAATCACGTGATGTGGAAGACGAGCCAAGTCGACCCCAAGCGCGGGCTAATTCACAAGATGAAGCTAATGGACCAACCTGAAGATGGTTAAATCAAGCAAGTGCTCGGTCAAGGTATAATCGTCAAGTGGACGTCACCTAACAACACTAACCTAGTGTTATTCAGGCAAGCCCCGGTGTATTCGCCACCTCCTTGATGTTTTAAAAATCTTTATCACCTTGTTTGATGCATTAGGTGATAGGAGTTGTGTGCTAAACCGTTGATGCATTTCTTTCCTTGGAAAATTGAATACCCTTCCTTGATACCCTTTTTAAAAGGGATTTTTATGATGCTTAGCCTTGCTTTAGCAAACAAAAATGTTTTGTTTTAAAACAAATGTGGTGCTTCATTCGGTGGGAATGTTTTCAAAAATAAAACTTGATGGTGAATCTGTCAAAGGCCTTGATGGGTTCAACATCTGGAAAAGATGTACCTCTGCCAGGTACCAAACTTTGGGTTGAAAATAATAAAGCTGAGACCGGGTGGTTGACTTGCACGAGAAAGGAGTCTCGGTGTAGTGTCTCCGTCTGAGTCGATTAAGGACCGTGCCGATGTAGGCTTGATGATCGAGGACCCTTTAACTGGTCACATGCCTCGTCATGGGTAAGCTTTGCCTCGGGCAGACTAATACCAGAATAAGATACCACACAATGGGAGTGGAGAGATGGCGAGAGTAGCATGTACCCTCCGTGGCAAGAGGCTGGACGGTGGTGTATCTGTGCTCTCGGTTGGTGTGAACCTGATCTGGTCTTAAGAACCCCGGTGGCGAGTTGACATATGCAAGGGTTAAGTGCTACATATGTCATGTCACTGGAGATCCTCAGCTGAGTATAATCGATTCGGATCGTCGTACCTTCTCGGTTATGAAGACTTGGTCACTGCCCTACACGTAGCAAACTAGTGAACTGATGGGATGATAAAAAGATGGCTAGTGCAGGTCAAGTGATTGAACTAGGATAGAAAGAACTCCAAATGCAGGTAACTTTACTTAACTTGACAATTAAAAATGGATTTTAAGGATCCACTCATAGTAAGCTTTTCTGCAAAACAGAGTCTTTGATTCTTGATAGCCATACCTTGAATCCCTCTAGCCAGCATACCCTTGAGAGTCTTTTCTTTAGTCGGGTAAGCCTTGCTGAGTAATTTCGTACTCACGGTTTTATTCCCTATTGTTTTCAGGTCATAGTTTTGTGCCGCTGATGATGGTGTTAAGTGCCGGTGGGCTTGGCCTTTTTACAAGTCTAAGTAATTCTTCTATACTTCTTATTGAGGATGGTCACTTGAGCTAGCATATATTTCAAACTTATACTTTTGTAATCACTCCGATAAAATATGTAAAATTTTTGTAACTTGTAAAATTTGGTAATAAGATTTCCGCTGCAAAAATGTTAGTGTGTGTGATTTGTATTACTTAATCTCGCGGTTCTAGTTGTAAGTGGTTTATCCGATGTCCTTGGGGCAATCGGACAGATCCTGTTAAGTTATCTGGTGCACATGCATAGTCGTCTGAGGTCTTTAGGACAAGGACAGGTGCATGTGGGCCCAATAACTTGGAGGTTCTGCCACAGCTGGTATCAGAGCATGATTAAGTGTATACGGTCACATACATATTTTCAAAACAAATGTTTTGGTTTTGAAAAACCTATTTTCAACTAAACACATTGTTTGGCTTTGAAAAACAGTTTTGAAAAACTATAATGCTAGCGACATCCTTTGTTAAGCCTTAAATTAAGGACTATTAGGTGGCTTAGTTCAAAACCACTAACCCACAACCGAGGGTATTGCATACATGTGTATTGTTATTTTTGAGGCCATTCAGTTTTGAATGGATCGACGCTCAGGTAAGGTGAGATGTGAGAGCATGACCGAACAAACGTCAGTCTATGGAAGAGTGTAAAAAGCGCTTGATTATATACATGTTACACATATGTATATATGAAGGCTGCGATGTGGAGTATTTACTTTTCTGGGATTCAGTACCCCATGGATGTGTATGGGTATACAGACATGGGAATACTGAGAAGTGTAATATACTCGCAACGACGCACCTACGCTCAGGTAAGAAGGTGAGTTACCATAATGAGTTGCCCTATGGTTAAAGTGTGGCAACGACGTCTATGCGTGGGTCAGTGCTTAATGATGAGCTGGCCTCCATATAGAAATATATGGAGTATAAATTATGATAAACTATCATCTGTGGATCTTGCATCATGGGGAAAATGGGCTGTAATGGAATTTTCTGCAGGTACACTAACCTCAAAAACGTATGTGTAGCTGACGACTAGCAAAATACCGTGAGAGTCATTAGTATGCCACCGGTATAGAACGTTATTGCCACATGATGTTGGCAAAAATTTATGAGGACATATAGGACGAGCATGCATCCTGATTGTTGCATCATGGTTGTCACCTATACATCCAAAATGCTTCTCTCATCTTTATTCCAGTAACCAGTGATTGTAGATAATGTGGTGTAATGTTGAATTATGAACTTCAATGAAATAGGTGTCCTCCATTCTTTAGGTGACCACTTAGGGTGCTTTATGTGCTTGCTCTTGTGCTTGATGTGCCGATAGAAAGTTGGTAATTGATTGCCTAAACCGAAAATTAGGCCATGTTCCTAGTTGGTGAACTGAGACCCAAATTTGAATTTACCATTATCCCTCCACGACCAAACTCATACAAACTTAGGTTATGGCCATGCCCTGTTCATTTCATCGGGCCATGATCTGTTTGGCTCCCTACTTGTAACCATCCTTACAGGTGGAGTATCTCTTTGTACATTGTCACCCTTGCCCAATTCATTTGTGTCGTGTGAGATTTCTTATTGGTTATGTCTGATAATGGTGTTATGACTAAAACCAGTGGTGCCGTGACAAAACCGAGGGCCTTCTGTGTGTGCGCACATGGTTGCGCTACTCGACACACGCTAGTATCACAGTTAGTAGTCATAATCCATTATGAGATTATATCAATATGTTATCTTCTGTCGACCTTCCCTTGAAACGATTTCGGTGTTGTTTGTCGAAGTGACCAAGCAACATCTGTCATCTCCGTTGGATCAAAAGGGCATACCACTTTCATGTGTGGTCTTATTTCTTTTGATCTTGGTAGTGACTACTCATACAAGTTCCCTTTACGTCCTTTGTGTAAAGGTGAAGCCTTGGAGCTTTTTAGTGTCGAGAGACAACTGATTAGCTCTCAAAATGGAGATTTGTTTCCCCTGCTGCTGAAATGCAGGAGTTTGTTCATTCGCTCTCTTAATTAATCCATGTATTCCCCTAACCAAATTCGTTCATCTTGCCTGAAGAAATGGATGAACAACCTGACCAAATGGATTTCTACCCAAATGCATGACCTTTTGCTAACAAGAGTGAACTCTCGACTGTTGGCTTACCGATGGTACTGAGAGGACCTGTTCAATGTCAAAAGTAGTTCAACAATTTGGTTTTTACTAACTTGTAATTGCTTTGTGAACAAAGGTTGAGTTTAGAGATTGATTTGTCAAGTTATCTAAACTCACTTTGGTTCAACTCATTCGAAGAAAGTACTTTCAAGACTCAAGATTAAGCCGACTAATAACCACCTAATCATCGCTCTAGTCATGCCTCGATCGCCTCACGTGTGCTTTTCCAGCATGTGTGATCAAGTCGAGCCATGATCAGTGCTCGATAAAATGGACTGGTTACAAAGTCCGCATCTACAGACCCCTCCGCTGGTGATTCTCTCGAATCTATGCCATCTTTCGTGGACTTGAATTCTCGGGTTAGCCATATGTTAACCGCGACAGTATTCGACATCCACACCTGTCCCCTGTGCTATGAATTTCCTGTAACCACTTGTTGGTAAACCTCTTTCTGTGTGTCTTACCCAAGACGATGCATCTAATTCTGTTTGGGTAAAATCGCATATTTATCGCTCGCTCAACAGACTCAGATAGTACAGTGTCATCAGAAAAAGCAAACTGCACACATGGAACCTTATGCGTTCCTCTAGCAGACATCGTCTCTACTGATGGACATCTCTAATTTAGCTTGTGGCAATACATGCTATATCCACTAGAGAAACAACATCCTGAGACACTCGCCTTTAATTGGAAATGTCTCACAACTATCGCTGATATGAACATGGGTTACATACTTCTCTACCCTTAGAAGTCTTTCGCTCCGAATCTCGGGACGAGATTCTTTTAAAGGGGGAGGGCTGTAACACCCCCGGTGTTTATATTCCGCTCGACAACGAGTATGGATTTAAGCACATAATATCAGTAAATAAGACGGACACTAAGCTCTAATTATTTCGCCTAGCGTGATTTTAATATCACATCTGTTTTGTTTGTTGCGAGCGCGACATCGTTTTATTTTTATTTGTCCAGGCTCGTCCTAAATTTTCGTGACGTTCAGAACGTCGTGTTCTGAAGGTGCGTCCGGTGATTATTTAAAAATTCATCGCTCACGCGAATACAAATTCGGAAGCCCGACTAACTCGGATGATTTTATCCCGAACAGATTAAGAACTCGACGACTAAACTTTCAGTATAAAATAATTTAATTCCCTTTTTGGTTATCCGTGACATGGCGTCTACGGATTTCAATTGAATTGTTTAGTAGAGTGTTCGAATAGCAACTGGAAATCATCTGAGGTCAACTGACTCAAATCACGTAGAGCAAAATTAACAAAGCTGAAATATGTTTAATTCGGTCCGTTGCTTTTCGCCTCGATCTAAATTGTCAAAACTGAATTAACAGTACAAATTTATCCGAGTTCAAAGAATTCGCCAAATCAAATCATGTCCAAATACTGTTATCAATCTGGTTTAATTCGACCCAGTGTGCATTGCTAAAAATCCAGACGCAAAAATATCTGCGATTTTCTATAAATAAAAAAAATGGAAATATCGTCTCTAGCCTATCCACCCGCCGCCCCTACCCCTTGATTTTTTTCATCCGCCGCTCAGAATCCTGTCGCCGGTACATATTTCAAGCCGTCCCAGCCTGTCGTCATCTCTCTGCTCGAATCTCCCATGGCAGCGCGTCCTCGCGCTTGGCCCTGGTCCAAGCTCACGCGCGAGCCCTTCCCCTCTGCTCACTGGCGCAGCTCGCCGGACCTCCCTGCTCTTTCTCTGTGCTATTTGCTCCCTCTCTCTCTTGTCTTCTTCCCCGCGCGCTGGCTCCCTGCGTCGTGAGCTCCAGCTCCTAAGCGCCCAGTCGTCAAAGCGTCTAGCCCCAGCCGGAGCTCCATCCCCGTCGAGCTCCCCATGGCGCCCCTGCTCCTGGATTGCCCTAGCTCGTCGTGCCGTTCCTGCCCGTTTCCCTCCTCGGCAAACTCCTCTGCGAGCTCCAGCTCTTTTCCCTTCGTGCTCGGGTTTTCTTGTGCGTGCTCCCCTGCCGTTGTGTTGGTCGCCGGTTGAGCCCCTCATGGATGTTGTTGCACAGCTATTGCGTCTCCTTCCCTCAACATGCTTAACAGCGTCGGACTTTTGACTCTACCCATCGTTGTTCTGCTCGACGATGGTGCCTCCTCCGATTCCCATTCCCTACTTGTTTTTTGCCATTCGTGCCACTGGGTCAAGGTGCCAGAACATGGTGCCTCCCTCCGTTCGTTGCCATGAAGGTCATCCTCATTGCGACAGGCCTGGTCACCCCAGTGTTGCCATCCCTGCTCACTGTCTTCCAGCTCGCTACGGCCACGGGCGCCGTTGCTGAGCTCGGCACTGTGATGGTGCTGGCTGCCGCAGCACCTGCACCCTACTCCGTGCCCCTTGTGCACGCACAGTTGAACGCTGTGCCAGGTCCTGCGTAGTGCTTCGTCAGGCATCGAGCTTAGCTCGGTCTTCATTTCTCTACAGCATCGTACACGGCAAGTCGTCGCTGCTCCCCATCGTGCCAAGCTCCTCACCGTCGTGTGTCGCTACAAGCTTGTCCTCAGTCAATGTGCTGCTGTCGGACGCGACTGTCCCGTCTCCTTTGTCGTGAATTTTCGACTTCAAGCACTGCTTGCGGCATGGTCGATGTCGCGCGTCTGGTGCTCGACAAAAAGCTCAAACATGAGATAGTCATCGATTCAGCCGCCGTCCATCTCACCAACATATTTTATCCACCGTAGTTCAGCTCGCCATGGGTCTGGCCATCGAACCTGTTTTGCTTTCCCCAAGCAGCCACGTGGATGGCCTTGCTTCGTCATCGTTCTTACAAATATCGAGTCGACTTAACTCTGATCCTCACCAACCATGTGATGTATCGTCAGACTTCTATGCGCAACCTCGTCGGCTGTCGCGCCCCTGCTCACTGTCAGCCCGCTCGGACCTCGCCTCGACACGCAATAACCATTGTAACGTGGAGATTGGCTGCGTCGCTTTTTCAGAACGCAGATCACTTGGTGGTAAGGGTAGAGGAGTTCTAGGTTGGTGCTCACCAAATGTTCGATGGAACGTCTACTCTGATAAGCGTCGCCGATTGTGGAGATTTTCAAGTTTAATTGATCGCGGTTAGGACTCGTCGTTTATAATCTATTTGTTTTACCTCCGAAGTAATTATGAAGAGCTAAAGGTCCGTAAATGCTTGTTAAATTAATAAGTAGCTTGGGCAAATATTTTTAGTCAAGATGAATCTCGTGTTTGGTCATAATGCATTATGTGATGTCGTCTGATCCATGCTTGTTGCATGTGTATTATTTGTGGCGGTGTCTTAAAAATAGCATCATCTAGTAATCGTCAGTTCGTAGGTTACATGAAAGGTGTTTAGATGGTTGTATGTGTCGAATATATTTAACTAGGTTTTATGCACGTAATAAGTGGTAAGGTTAATCTCGCGTAGTTTGCATATTGAAATACCGCGGTGGCGAGGAGTGTTTGAGTAGACATATGGGTTTAATGTGATTAGTGTGTTATCCAAATTAATTTGAATAAATGATTTAGAAAGTTAGTTAATAAGTTTCTATCTTTATTCTAAATTTAAATAACTAATACTAATAAATTGAATTTGTTAATTTTCTAATGTTCAACATTAGTTAAGGAGAGTAAATCGTGTATATATTTTATTATTTTGCGATGTATAAGTTACCTCCAAACATACTAGAATAGCGTAATTATTATAATTAGTCGTACATCGCTAGCTAGTATTTACTTAATGTTTTGTTATAAGTGTTCCATCCTCTTCGGTGTATATTATCTATCTTATGCTATTTATACTCGTGCTCATACATGTGCATCATGCATCTCATGAGGTACGATAAATAATCACGTGATGCGGAAGACGAGCCAAGTCGACCCCAAGCATGGGCTAATCCGCAGGATGAAGCTAACGGACCAACCTGAAGATGGTTAAATAAAGCAAGTGCTCGGTCAAGGGATACTCGTCAAGTGGACGTCACCTAACAACACTAACCTAGTGTAATTCAGGCAAGCCCCGGTGCATTCGCCACCTCCATGATGTTTAAAAAATCTTTATCACCTTGTTTGATGCATTTGGTGATAGGAGTTGTGTGCTAAACCATTGATGCATTTCCTTCCTTGGAAAATTGAATACCCTTCCTTGATACCCTTTTTAAAAGGGATTTTTATGATGCTTAGCCTTGCTTTAGCAAATAAAAATGTTTTGTTTTAAAACAAAGGTGGTGCTTCAGTGGGTGGGAATGTTTTCAAAAATAAAACTTGATGGTGAATCTGTCAAAGGCCTTGATGGGTTCAACATCTGGAAAAGATGTACCTCTACTAGGTACCAAACTTTGGGTTGAAAATAATAAAGCTGAGACCGGGCAGTTGACTTGCACGAGAAAGGAGTCTCGGTGTAGTGTCTCCGTCTGAGTCGATTAAGGATCGTGCCGATGTAGGCTTGATGATCGAGGACCCTTTAACTGGTCACATGCCTCGTCATGGGTAAGCTTTGCCTCGGGCAGACTAATACCAGAATAAGATACCATGCAATGGGAGTGGAGAGATGGCGAGAGTAGCGTATACCCTCCGTGGCAAGAGGCTGGACGGTGGTGTATCTGTGCTCTCGGTTGGCGTGAACTTGATCTGGTCTTAAGAACCCCGGTGGCGAGTTGACATATGCAAGGGTTAAATGCTACATATGTCGTGTGATTGGAGATCCTCGGCTGAGTATAATCGATTCGGATCGCCATACCTTCGCGGTTATGAAGACTTGGTCACTGCCCTACACATAGCAATCCAGTGAACTGATGGGATGATAAAAAGACGGCTAGTGCAGGTCAAGTGATTGAACTAGGATAGAAAGAACTCTAGATGCAGGTAATTTTACTTAACCTGACAATTAAAAATAGATTTTAAGGATCCACTCATAGTAAGCTTTTCTGCAAAACAGAGTCTTTGATTCTTGATAGCCATACCTTGAATCCCTCTAGCCAGTATACCCTTGAGAGTCTTTTCTTTAGTCGGGTAAGTCTTGCTGAGTAATTCCGTACTCAGGGTTTTATTCCCTATTGTTTTTCAGGTCATAGTTTTGTGCTGCTGATGATGGTGTTAAGTGCCGGTGGGCTCGGCCTTCTTATAAGTCTAAGTAATTCTTCTATACTTCTTATTGAGGATGGTCACTTGAGCTAGCATATATTTCAAACTTATACTTTTGTAATCACTTCGATAAAATATGTAAAATTTTTGTAACTTGTAAAATTTGGTAATAAGATTTCCGCTACAAAAATGTTGGTGTGTGTGATTTGTATTACTTAATCCCGCGGTTCTGGTTGTAAGTGGTTTATCCGATGTCCTTGGGGCAATCGGACAGATCCTGTTAAGTTATCTGGTGCACATGCATAGCCGTCTGAAGTCTTTGGGACAAGGACAGGTGCATGTGGGCCTAATAACTTGGAGGTTCTGCCACACACGCCCTCGCCCGGCCCCGTGGCCCCGTGCCCCCGGCGGCTCACGCCCCGGCGGCCGTGCCCCACGTGCCCCGGCGCGGCTCGCGTGCCGCCGGTGCGCGCAGCGCATTCCCGCGCGCGTGACAGTAGTTGCCTGATGTTTAACTTTTGGTTTATTCAATTTTAAATTTGGTTTAGTCGATGTACTGTGTCGCACGCTTCACCGCGCGACGATTCATTTTAATTTCGCCTTTATTAATGTGCTGCGTCGCGCGCTTCGCCGTATGACGATTTATTTTAAATTAGCCTTTATTCATGTGCTGCGTCGCGCGCTTCGTCGCGCGACGATCTATTTTAATTTCATATTATTTAATGTGTGGCGTTGCGCGTCCAGTCGCGCGATGTTTCGTTTTAAATTCAGTTTGGATGACGTATGCCGTCTGTGCTTCATCGCGCGACGCTTGACGTTATTTTCATAATTAATTCAAGTGTCTCATGGCGTGCTCCATCAAGCGATGAGTCATTTTATTCTTAATTTAGTCTAAGTGTTGTGTCGTGTGTTTCGCCGCGCGACAATCCTTTTAAATTTACTTTGATCTGTTTATAATGATTAAATACGGAACATGACTTTATCCTATGCATAACACGATGGCCAAATTAATACTATTCTGTTTAGACGAGTACTTTGATTTATAATCGCGTAACGTGATCGCTCTTCGACAGTAGCCTCGACCGTTACTTTCTCTTTCTCGCTTAGTCGTAGGTGTGAGCCCTGCGCTGAGCGTCTGTTTATTTATTACATTCTATTGTATGGTGTACTATTCTTTTGTATTAAATTTGTGGAATGTATGTTTGAACTCGTATAGATAACGGTCAGTTGGTGGAGTCTGAAGGAGTTGCAGGTGAAGACCCTGAGCAGCAGCTGGTTGGTGAAGGCAAGTGTCCCTTGACCCATCTATGTCCTACTCATTCTTATAATTCACTCCCCGCATTTACACAGTTATACCTAAGGATTGACTAGCTTTTGGTTTATCTTGTCCTTGCTTACTTATTCTGGTTGGGTTATTTGGTTTAGCTATATGCTAGTGCTCCACATTAATCAATGAACATGATGAGATTATCTATGATACGCTGTTTTCCCCTTTTGATTATGATGATATACTTGTGGCATTTAAGGGGACTCGAGCTGTTTCTCCAGTGCCTCTCCGTAAGGACTAGTTCGTTGGATGACCGCCAGGGAAAACAGTGCAACCATGAGGGTGGAATGGGACGCCCTTAGCTGAATAATTGGAGGAACTAGGGTGTAGTTCGCATCGTCGTCATGCTGTTAATGGGGCTCAGTGTATGTGGCTCGCTCTGCCAAGGGTGGTTTGCCCCTTGGGGAGGAGTGTGGTACATTTAGGAAACCTAACGGGCGGCTACAACCTCAAGGAATCTTTGTAAAGGCTACATAGTGAAACCCTGCATGTTCACCTTAGTAGTGTTTAAGGTTTGATCAGCCCGAGGCAAAAGGGAATCACGGCTTGTGGGTAAAGTGTGCAACCTCTACAGAGTGTTATGAAACTGATATATCAGTCGTGCTCGCGGTTATTAGCAGCCAAGGGAACTCCATTGATTAGAGATACTTTGATCAGAGATGTTTGGTTTACAGGTGGTGATGAGGATGATGGTTATGTTTATGCTTATGGTAATGGTAAGTGGTATCCTTTCCATTTGGAAAGGGTACTTTGGGTTAACAACTTGGGTTAATGTTAAAACCTGGCTCTCTACTAGTAAATAATAACCTGACCAACTAAAAGCAACTGCTTGACTTAACCCCACATAAAGCTAGTCCACTACAGCCAAACGGGACATTTTGCTGAGTATGTTGATGTGTACTCACCCTTGCTTTACACACCAAACCCCCTAGGTTGTACTCGTTGCAACCACTGCTCAGGAGAAGATGAAGTCATGGAGGAGGACTTCCAGGAGTTCCAAGAGTACGATGAGTTCTAGGCGTGGGTTAGCGGCAAACCCCCAGTCGGCTGCCTGTCAAGGCCGTGTGTATCTACGTTTCTTTTCGGCACTTTGATAATTGTTAAAGACTATGTGGATGTCTCGAACATCATGATGTAATCGACTATTATACCTTCTTTTATGTTATTATTTGAACACTGTGTGATGATGTCCAGTTATGTAACTGCTGTGTACGTGAATTGATTATCCTGGCACGTACATGGTTCGCATTCGGTTTGCCTTCTAAAACCGGGTGTGACATAGGTGGTATCAAAGCCGTGCTAACTGTAGGACCGCTAACCTAGAGTAGAATGGTTGTTCTAAGGATTATAGACCCTTATTATCATCTTGACTTTGATATCTCTTCAAAAGTGGTCATATCGACCAAATTTATGTTCTACTATATATATATACCTTGCTGAAAATTTTGCTTTATCCTAATTCCTAATTTTTACGGTTTACTTGTTGGTCATATTAGCTCTGTTCTCACTCTTATGCTTACGGTGTCTTTTGTAGATGGCTCGTCTTAGACACACTGCACGGAAGTCAGCCATTCCTTTCTTGCCTTCTCGTCTCGCAGAGCGTCCGCTTCACCGTCTGGTGACTGGTCAGTCTAACCATTTGGAGAGGCTGCACCGCCGCCTGCGCGAGGAGCAGGAGCGTCAGCGACAGGAGCTGGAGCAGCAGGGCTCTTCTTCCTCGCTTCAGCAGGAGGTAGAGTCTTTGAGGAGTTGCTCTCCTGTGCCCCCGCTGGAGGCGCCCCCGGCACCACCACTGAGCGCCCCAGCCATTGGAGTAGCTGCTGGAGGAGACCCCAACGACGGAGGTGACGACAGTAGCTCGAGCCACAGCACTGACCTTCTAGAGGTGCAGGAGCCAGAGGGATGGGTTGCTCGACCCATCACTCGTGACGCCGCTCGCGGGTGTCACTTTCACGATGCGCTCGATGCCTTGCTATGCCAGGCACTTGACTGGCGTACCTGGTCTATTGAGTATCGTTGTGTTGTCTTCCAGCACTGTCGTGGGGTTTACCTGGACCGCTGGGAGGCGACTTGCTTGGTGCGCCGTCCTGAGAATAGTCTTCGGGGTGCAGAGGTTTGCTCAGAGCACTACTCTATCTCTAAGCGGGACTCAGCTGAGGCGGCCATGCAAGATGCTGCACGGCGTGCATTTTCGCACTACTGCTCGGTGCTCAGTGGGGTGGCCGACGGTCTTAACCTGAGGTATTACCCCCACCGTCCATCTGGCAGCACAGGAGGCGTGGTTGTCTCACCTATCGGTGAGGACAATCCTAGGTTGAGTAGCACAGTCAACCTAGCCATCGTGCTAAACACGGAGCTGGACCACGCTTTAGATGAGCTGAGTAGGGCTCATGCTGAGATCGCCTAGTTGCGGGCTGAGCGCGCGGAGCGCTGTCACCTAGAGGATGGTTCCCCCGCTCCCGTCGGGACTCAGCACCCGTACCGCTCACCTCAGCGTGGACACCATGCTTATGGTAACCTTGACTGCAGGACCAGGATAAATATAGAACCATAGATTGTCAGCGTCAGATCTTGTAATTAATGCTTAAAAATAGAAGTTATAGTCTTAGCACTAGTCTTACTCTCAGTTAGTCTTAGTTAGACAGGGTAGTTTTGTTTATCCTGTGTTTTTATGTTTGTCATTGTTGGGGGTCTTCTTCTTCGCCGAAGGTCCTCCAAGCAAAAACACCTTCGTCAGGACGATATGCAAGCAGACACAACACGAATGTATTTGCCGAAGCTACAATCCAGGAAGCTTTGGCATAACGGCACGCCTTGAGACGAAGGGCAGCACGGACTT
The DNA here is from genome assembly GCA_029449295.1 of Zea luxurians. Classification (NCBI taxonomy): domain Eukaryota; kingdom Viridiplantae; phylum Streptophyta; class Magnoliopsida; order Poales; family Poaceae; genus Zea; species Zea luxurians. Next base: position 8,108,752 of record JAOPSE010000029.1, read on the forward strand.
AAAGAGGAAAAGACCGCTTAGTCCATGATAATTTGTGTCATGTTTATAATTAGTTATCAAGGACATAAATGTAATTTCGACCGGGCTACGTCCCGTGCCTATAAATAGGTGAACAGTAGCCCTGTACTATTCACGCTAACTTGTAATCACTCGCACGTCACCCTTGTACTACAACCTTCTGTCAAGCCGAAGGTACATATGTAATTTAATACCGTTAATATTTGTCCATGATCATATAAAGTAAATGTTGGCGATTTAAGGGTTTAATATAATTATTTATGTTCTTTTATGTCTCATATATTCTTGTTTTTACATATTGATATGATGAAGACCTGTCCATCATAGCCTTCGTCCGAAGATCATTATATCCTAAAGGATACTGTGCTTCGAAGGACCAAGGTCTCTTACCATTAACATTTGTGTTGCCTTGTTCTTGATTTATAGTATTTGAGAACAAGTGACCAACATTGGCGCCCACCTCCGGTGAACCTACTTCCACTGTTGAGACGATGGCTTCGTTCAACAACCAAGCTGTAGCACCTTCGGTTACGAAGCTGGTGCTCCCAATCATGGGCGGTTCAAGTTCAGAGCCAGCCAACAAGAAGCAGAAGAAGGAAGCGCAGAGAAGAGTACAACATGTTGGGGTGCAAGGACCCTTCATCAGGTCCAAGTGGTCCCACATCCCAATCACCTTCTCCTAGGAGGATCTTCAGCTCAAAGACTATCCTCACAACGATGCTATGGTTATATCTTGTGTCATCAATGGATTTCTAGTCCACAATGTTCTGGTTGACACAGGCAGTGCAGCAGACATCATATTTGCAAAGGCTTTCAGACAGATGCAAGAACCAGAGGACAAGATTCATGATGCTACACACCCTCTTTGTGGCTTTGGGGGAAGACAGATTGTGGCACTTGGCAAAATAATAATGTCAGTTACCTTTGGTTATGTCCACAACACAAGGTCTGAGCAGGTTATCTTTGACATTGTTGACATGGATTACCCGTACAATGCAATCATAGGTCAAGGGACGCTTAATGCCTTCGAAGCCATACTTCATCTGGCGTACTTATGCATGAAGATACCTTCGAAACAAGGGCCCATTGCTGTCCATGGAAGTCAAGAAGCTGCCAGAAGGGCTGAAGGGAGTTGGACAAATTCAAAGGCGATTCATAACATAGATGAAGCCAAAGCTTGTCAACAATATAAGCACAAAAGAGAGAAGGCTGCTTCGGCAGATCAGCCGAAGCCTATGCTCCAATGTAAAGATATAGCAAATCAAAGGGTACTGCTGGGATCTCAGTTATCTGATGAGCAAGAAAATACTCTGCTAAGATTTTTGTTCAACAACAAAGATGTCTTCGCCTGGACAGCCAATGATCTTTGTGGTGTCAACAGAGATGTCATTGAACATTCACTTAATGTGGATCCATCTTTCAGGCCAAGGAAGCAAAGACTTTGGAAGATGTCCAAGGATAAAGTTGAAGGTGCTCGGAACGAAGTAAAGAGACTTCTCAGTGCTGGTGTTATCAAAGAAGTAACATATCCAGAATGGCTAGCCAACACTTTTATGGTGAGGAAGGCTAATGGTAAATGGAGAATGTGTATTGACTTCACAGATCTCAACAAAGCATGTCCAAAGGATGAGTTCCCATTACCAAGAATAGACTCCCTTGCAGATGCAGCAGCCTCTTTGGAGCTCATGAGTCTACTAGATTGCTACTCTGGCTATCATCAGATTTGGATGAAAAAGGAAGATGAGCCAAAGACTAGCTTCATAACTCTCAGTGGTACTTATTGCTACCTTCGGATGCCTGAGGGGCTCAAGAATGCTGGAGGAAGCTTCAGCAGAATGACAGCCAAGGTCCTTCACTCTCAAATAGGCAGGAATGTGCTGACTTATGTTGACGACATCATAGTAAAAAGCACGAAGCAAGAGAATCATATTGCTGACTTGCAACAGACGTTTGCCAATTTTAGGCAAGCTGGTCTTAAATTAAATCCAGAAAAGTGTGTTTTTGGAGTAAAGAAGGGCAAGTTCCTTGGCTGTCTGGTATCAACGAAGGGAATCGAAGCTAACCCAAATAAGATCAAAGTTATCCTTCGGATGGAGCCGCCAAATTCAAAGAAGGGGGCTCAGCGATTGGCAGAAAGGCTGGCATCGTTAAATAGATTTATATCAAGATCAGCAAAAAGGAATCTACCATTCTTCGAAATACTAAAGTCAGTCGAGGTTTTCCAATGGGGTCTGGCTCAGCAAAAGGCTTTCGAAGAGTTAAAGCAATACTTGATAGACTTGACAACCCTATCTCCACCTTCACCAGGGGCACCGTTACTCCTGTATGTAGCAGCCTCTCATTCTGCAGTCAGTGCGGCGCTTGTACAGGAGAAGCAAGATGGCCAAGTCAAAAAACAAGCACCAGTATACTTCGTCTCCGAAGTTCTAAGCTTATCAAAGAAAAATTATACAGAATTAGAGAAGGTATTATATGCTGTGTTGATGGCCTCCAGGAAGCTTCGGCATTATTTTCAAGCATATCACATAATTGTCCCTTCATCACAACCTCTGAAGGACATAATGAGGAATAGAGAAGCTACTGGAAGGATCAGAAAATGGGCTGCCGAGCTCAATGAATTCACTATTGATTATGTACATAGATCCTCAATTCAGTCCTAGGCGTTAGCGCATTTCATTGCTGATTGGACGCCAGGGGCTCAGGGAGAAGAGGTAACAAAAGATGCCGAAGCCTGGACAGTCTTCTGTGATGGTTCTTGGGGCACCTTTGGCATAGGAGCGGCTGTTGTTCTAGTAGCGCCTTCTAAAGTCAGAACATGCTACGCAGCAAGGTTGGACTTCAGTTGTACAAATAATATTGCTGAATACGAAGCTCTTCTATTAGGGCTTCGGAAGCTAAAGGCAATGGGAATAAGAAGGGCAATCTTTAAAACTGACTCTCAAGTCATTTCTGGTCATATAGACAAAAGTAGTAAGGCAAGTGATCCGAAGCTTGAAAAATATTTGGATACAGTCCGAAGATTGGAGGCTTCCTTCGAAGGATTTTCTGTAAAAAATATTCCAAGAGGGGAAAATGAGCATGCAGATCTGTTAGCTAAGTCAGCGGCATAAGGGCTCCCTCTACCTTCGGAAATATTTTGAAACAATAAAAGCACCTTCGGTTGAACTTCTGGAGAGAGCAGTGCTTGCGATATCACCTCTACATAGTGAAGATTGGAGGAATGAAATCATATCTTTCCTCCAAGGTAACTGTCTTTTGGATGACGAAGTTTATAATAAAAGAATGGAAGCAAGGACAAGACTGTATGTCATAATAGAAGGGGAGTTATACAAACATGGAGTCTGCTCTCCACTTCTCAAGTGTTTATCTAGAATCGAAGGTATAGAGCTGATGAAGGAAATACATGCAGGTTTATGTGGATCTCACATTGGGTCTATGCCTTTGCTGGGGAAGGTTTTCAAACAAGGATTTTATTGGCCGAAGGCAGCTTCGGATGCAGCAGATCTGGTCCAAAAGTGCGAAAATTGTCAAAAATGTGCAAGAGACCAGAAACAACCTTCATCGCTAACCCAGTTAATACAGCCAACCTGGCCATTGCAACGATGGGGCTTGGATTTGTTAGGTCCACTCCCACCAGCACAAGGCAACTTGAAGTATGTTGTAGTGGCAGTAGAATATTTTTCTAAGTGGATTGAGGCGAAGCCCTTGGCTACAATAACTTCGGTCACAGTCCAAAAAATTTTCTGGCAGAATATTGTTTGTCGCTTCGGTGTGCCGAAGGCAATAACTATGGACAATGGAACACAATTTGCTGTGGAAACATTCAAAGATTTTTGTGGCCGAATTGGTACGAAGATTCATTTTGCATCAGTCAGGCACCCAGAATCAAATGGGCTAGTTGAAAGAGCAAATGGCATTATAATGACAGGAATAATGAAGCTAATCTTCAACCAGCCTAGAGGAAAGTGGCCAGATGAGTTGATTAAAGTGGTGTGGAGCCACAACACAACTGCGTCAAGGTCAACAGGATTTACACCCTTCAAGCTCCTATTTGGTGACGAAGCAATAACTCCAGAAGAAGCAAAGACAGGGTCCATAAGAACAACAGCGTCGGCATAAGACGAAGCTGATTATCAAATAATAAAAGATACTATAGAAGAGACAAGACTTCAGGCTATAGAGCATATCAATAAATATCAGGCCAAAACAATAAGGTGGCGTGATAGAAAAGTTCGATTGAAAAACATCAAGCTAGGACATCTGGTGCTTTGGAGAGTGGCCAACCCAGATACAGTGGGCAAGTTGCAACTGAAGTGGGAAGGTCCCTTTCTGGTAGTATCTTCGTTAAGACTCGGTTCTTATAGATTGAAGGATATGGACGGCAACGACATACCCAAATCTTGGAATGTGGATGAGCTTCGGCGATACTATGTGTAATTTGATGTAATCTTTTTATTTTTTCTATGGCACCCTTTTCCTTTCAAGAGGGGAGAAAGGTTTTTAATGGGGCCATAGCTTGTAATTTTTTCTTATTTTGCCCTACAAGGGCCAGATCCCCTAAAGATGTAATATGTAAAATCTGAGCCTGCACCATCGAGTGCAAAAAGGAAAACAAGGAGAAGCTCAAAAGACGTCCCCAAGGGGATGCAAAGCATGACGAATCTACAAGAAAGTCATTCCTAAGAGAGCGCAGCGTAAGTTCTCTGCTCAAAAGTCATTCCTAAGGGAATGCAGAGCCAAAAATTTGACGAAGCTGTAAAAAAGTCGTTCCTAAGGAGCGCACAGTAAGTTTTCTGCTAAAAAGTCGTTCCAAAGGGAAGGCAAAGCCAAATACCATCGAAATATAAGGTGAAGAAGTTCAAAAGTCGTTCCTAAGGGGATGTAGAACTTAAATGCCACCGAAATAGAAGGTGAAGAAGCTCAAAAGTCATTCCTAAGAGGATGCAGAGCTTAAAAGACTCAAAAGTCGTTCCTAAGGGGATGTAGAGTCTGGGTGTGGTTTCCTATGTGTGTTCGGGGCATTCATTTGCACACCACATTACATCATTCATTGCATTCATACACATTCATGTAGACATTCGTAGGATCATCATCATCATAACATGAAGCACAAACAGAAATACTCCAGCTTTGACAACAATGCTTCGATGAGCACGAAGAAGCAAGGACATGCTTCGTTGTGTACGAAAAGAAGGGAAGGTATTTTTCGCCTTCGGCTCAAAAGCTACAAGTTTCTTCCACAGCAAAGCAACTTATATGTGGGTGGAAAGGTAAAAATATATTACAAGGTATACAAGGTACTGTTTAATTCTCAATTACAATTTCTTTACAAAGATAATACAAATGCTTCTAAGTTCTATACACAAACAAGCAGTATAAGGTAAAAGGTAATTACAGGAAATGGCAAACAACAGGTATAAATTTCATACCGGCTTAAGCAAGCTTCGGGCCTCGTCACCAGCCAAGTCTCGCCCACCCTTCGCCCAAATCTGAGTTATAAATCTATTTCCAATGCTTCGGGCCTCGTTAGGAATATCAATTAAATCTTGGGGAGACAGACTGAAAGTTGGTCTATTTACTATTTTCCCGTGCGTGCAACCAGCCTTCATAAATGCTGCAGTTGTGCCGCGAGAAGCTAGCAGGGCACAGAAATCACCGTGCTCGGCTATCACTTTGTCAAGCGCCTCAACTTCGTTCTCAATATGTTTGAAGGTGCTTGGCATGTCTTCAGCCGAAGGGGTAAACTCTTCAGAGCTGGCTCCAACCAAGCCGAAGACCTTTCTCAGTCGTTGCACGCAGCGGTTGCCAAATCTTAAACAAATGTACCGAAGCTCTTTCAAAGATTGTTGTAGTTTTGTATTTTTGCCAACTTCGGCTTCGTATTTTGCTTGCATATCTTTTCTCTCTTGTTTGAAGCTCTCTGATTTTTGGAGAAGTTCTTCGCTTAATCTAGCACTAGGTACGTGCCCGTGCGTTGCCACGGAAGTAAAAAAAATTGTGTAAAACAAAGATATAAAACGACAAACATCACTGTGATATGCAAAATTCAGAACAGAGATACGAAGCTCCCAGCTAGTGGGGCAGCGTCGGCGAGGTGGCACAAAGCTCGGCTGTAATCACTTGAAAACCTAAAATTTAATTCAAGTAAACAGAAAAATACTTAGTTTATCAGGTACAAATATACAGTAAGGTTAAATTACAGTGAATGTGAGAATTTATAATGCTCTAATTAGCCAAGCGGAATATAACTTGGCATACATAAAACTAAATTCCATAATTGCAAGTTTGTTTTCTCCCAAAAATATCAAAACCCAGAAAATGTGAAGAAAACTTGACATACAAAAACAGACGTACAGAACAGAGCAACACTGTATAACTTCATTTCATTTATAAAAATGGAAGCCGTGGGAAAGTACTTTGATGTAAATCCCAACTTTACAAGCAAATAATTATCTAACTCTAGGTTGTAGCAATATTCCACCAACATTGCTTACTCTAATAAAAAGAAAATTTGAGTAAAGAGCGATGAGGCCAACTCCAAGTATCTTGTTAGGCTGCATGTCACCTCTCGGTAGCATAACAAGAGCCCAGATCAATCTAGCAACAATGTATCCAAACCAGCAAGTGTATTAAACATATGTCCCGCATAACATCCGGACATGGCAATCTGCATGTCGTCGCCTCCATTCACTGGTAAAGCAACATTTGACATCAAGTCACCCATTGAATCCCCCCATACTAACACTGTTAGCTTAAGTATTGAAAGATTAATTCTTAGTATCATACCCAAAGCAACCAAAAGTTCAACCAGTTCATTAGTGATGATGTAGAACAAGATGATGCTCATCGCAACACCTTCCTCTCCAACTGTTGGTCTACCCTTCTCACCAAATCCATCTGCATTTGAAGTGAGGAAGTTTAACGAAGTGTCATAATTCAGAGAAATTAGACATTAAGTTATAGAAGAATAATCAAACTTCGAAATAGAATCTCACAATGTGGCTTTACTATAAGGAGCACCTTCTTTGCCTTTTTCATGGTTTTGAGAGCTTTGGCTAGCACAGGACATAAGTACCCTAGCAATACAGTAGTTAGAAAACAACAAATGCATAAAAATCTTGGTATGTGCCATGAAACCAACTCAACATCAGTAGCACTGATATTATCCGGTCTGCAAATATAATCTTCCAAATCAGCCTAGTCACTCAAATCCATCTTAGCAGTATAGACCTGATTTGAAATAGCAGCCAGCAAAACAATTGACAAAAAAATATGATCCCAGTGACAAATACGAATAATCAAGTGCCAACATATAAAGAAGAAAACGATTTAGTTTGCATTGACCACAAATCCTTGACATACCATATGACATTATCACAATTGAGCATGTGCATCTGTGCAAAAAGAGTTGGCAATTTGTATGCAATATGACATGGTTGAAAATTTTAATTAATTACCAATAAAGAAATTTGAGCAGCTTAATAGTTATGTGCATGAGATGAAAAAGACCTTAATAGCAATACCTGAAGCAATCCATCGAAGTTTCATCATATGTGGGTGCAATATATTATACAACACTTCAGTAAATTAATAAATATGCAAGTCATGCTACTTCACAAGAACCAAATATAATGCCTATCAATTAGTTCACAGTTTCACACAAAAAGGCAACTTACTTGGAACACAAGCCTCTTTTGCCGCCAATCAGAACAAGGGAACTCAACTTTCCTGTCAAGTCTACCTGGCCACAGTAAAGCGGGATCTAGAGTATCTGCCCTATTAGTTGCCATTACAACCTTCACATTCACTGTTTGATCAAATCCATCCATCTGCAATAAACACGGGCAAATTAATAAAAGAATCAAGAAGAGTCCAGCATCTAAGAATTTGCAACCTAGCAATCTGCCAAAGTTAGCTTTCCAAGACCTCAGTTATTATTTTTATAATATTATAATTTCTACCTCTCATTAGAACATAAAAAAACTATGCATGTTGGGGTGAAGATATGTCCTTACGATTTCAATTCGAAAACAGAGCCTTTCCTTACACTTCCTGGTGTGAAAAAGGTTTTCTTTGAAATCCATGGAGGAGCCTTTATAATGTGGCATGAAATCTATTATAATTTCTAGGAACACCACAAGAAACCAAAAGCCCCATTTACTTGATTAAGTAGCTCCTATTTAGTTGAAACAAAAAATTCACCAGATCGAGCTCATTTTGTACTACAAAGCATAGTACTTACAGGCAGGTTGGCTACAGCAGCAGCAACAACAACGCTGCATCAGCCAGCAATTCCAATCAGATTGAATATAGGTGTCGACATAGATGTATGGAGCAGCAAATTGAAGACATAATGTACATGCACGCTTTTACTGAATAATTAGGCAGTATGGCTAACAATATTAGGTAAATGCTTACGGTAGCAAAGATTAACAGAAGGCTCGCTAATTGTAAATGCTTAGATATGAAATTATGGATACCATGAAGCCCCACACAAAAAACAGAGATGTCTATTGATAAATTCAGAACCAGCAGATGTAGCTCTGCCTCTCGCACAAGCGAAACGAACAATATGTCGTGCACAACTCAAGCGAATCAAGCGAGCAAATGGAAGGGCAAGAGAAGAAGAAACAAAATGGGAAACGTAGAGCGATTCAGAAAGAAAAAAACAGCTAGAGGTAGTACCTGGAAGTAGCGACCACAGCAGAGCGCAACTCAGTGCTGCCTGGGCCTGTCGACGGCGAGGATGCCCACATTGATCTCGGCAGCCATGCGCCGTACCCGCATGATCCGTCGCTAACTGCTTTGGTTATTCATGTCCAACAATTAACAATTAACTGGACAGGCTAATTAAGTGCTAGCCATGGTAACAAGAAAGGCAGGCATGGATGAGATCCGCTATTACTGTGGCTCCATCAGTGGTGGCAGCGGGGGGCTGTCTTACCGAGGTGGGTGTGGAGGGGAGGGGAGAGCACGACAAGCATGTACCAGCAGCCACTTCATGGTCTAGTCATCGGACTTGTGGTCGAGCTCCCACGTGATCTAGAAGATCCATGCGACGCAGAGCACCGGCATTCGGATCCGACGGCCCCGATCGTCGACCATGGTGTGGCGGCATCCGGATCATGGGATGCAGGAGAGGGAAGCTTTGTGGGTGAGGCGGCTATCTCGCGAGGTCGGGGGGATGGGAGCAGGCACATGCGTGGGGGATGCGAGGGGGCGGATGCGCCAAGGCCTTCCATCTATGCCTGACCGAGCAATTGGGGGGCGAGGATGGCGGGGCCGAGATTGCCGCGTGGGACGCCGACATTGCACCGCAGGGGAGGGCGAGCGCTGAGATTGCCGCGTCGTGCAAGGCAGACATGGATGGAAGCCGACATGGCCGGGGGACCGGGGCACGGCTGCCATGGATTGGTCGCGGCAACCATGGATGGAAGCTTTGTGGGCGAGATTCGCGGCGGATTTGGCAGACCGGCGAGATTCGCGGCCATGGATGCAAGCCCAGCGCGTGGAGAGAGGCAGAACCGTGCACCAATTTCCAGTGTGGACGCCTACGTTAGGTACATAAGTAGTAGTATAGATTTTCGGCTTGAGTTTCTGCAACTGAACCCTCTATTGCCTGAAGCAGGAAATCTTTCTTCTCAAGAGAAGCTTTGTACTCTTTAATTTTCTTTTCCAAACCTTCGATTATGATTTCGTTCTTTTTGTCTTCGAGGTCTTGCTGCATCCTCAGCGCCTTGCTTAGCAACATACTCTGTAGAGATAAACCTTCATCAGAAAATTTTGCTCCATCACAAAAATAAAAAGAAAATTTTGCTTCATCTTAAAAAAAGGAATTTTACCTTGAAGTTGGAATAAAACAAACTGCCGACGATATGTTGCCGCCGGTAGCCGCTAATATCAGCTTTGAGCTTCGAGAAACCAACACTCTTTGGTAGAGTGCTGATTATCTTTGCCCCGGTGTGGTCGCGAATGCATCCAAAGGCCCCTTCATCGATCCCACCAAAGAGCAAGGTTCCTAGCTGGTAGCCACAGGATATAACATACTCCTATATCTCCTTCTTTTTGGCCTCGGATAATTCTTTCCTGACCAGGTTCTGAAGGTCGAAGTCTTTTTTCTCTGAAGTAGCATCGGCAATCTTCTTTCCTTTGTCAGGCACTGTGGCCATGATCACTTCTGCAGCCGCAACTGTTTCTTTCGCAGCCATATCCAAAAGCAGTTTATCAATCCCAAATAGTGTACTCTCGAGGTTGGCAGCTTCGGTAGAGATATTTGCTTTGGCAATGGCCTCGGCGCTTGCAATAGGTGTTATTTTAGATGCCGAGGCCGACGGTGGCGTCCGTTCAATGGCTTGCATTACGGTAACGATTCTTCACTTTTTCTGCCCATCTGCCTTCTTTGCAGCTGAAGGCTCGTCCTTCTTCTGTAAAAGCTTCATCAGTTTTGGTGCTAAAGGACTTAGCAGCTTGATAGGTAGAGATTCAGTCATTACCTTTAAAATTTCTGCCACTTCGGCAGCAGGAGGCGTCGAGGGAGTTTCCTCTGCTGCCTCAGTCATCTTCGGCTTTAGGCTCTCAGCTTTCCTCTTCTTCGAAGCAACATCTTTCGGCTCAGGAGTGGATTTCATTTTGTTTGAAGCTTTTTCGTCCTCCTTTACCATTCTAGCATCTTGTCTGCTCAGAATACTGACGATTCTTTTTCTCTTAACACCTTCGGCACCTTTGTCAAGTCGTTCATAATCAGGGTATTCAAATTTTAGGGCATCCATCACCCGGTTCAACCTTCGGTTGGGTTGAGTGCCGAAGGCTGCTGTCATCAATTGATCTTCTTTTCTCGTATAATTTCCCAGTATTTCATTACACATAGTTTCGATCATCTCTAGCCATTCTTGGCATGGCTCTTTAAACTATTTTTCAAACTTGAAACGATAAGAAAATCGAACAAGGTCATGCTTCTTCTTCGTTTCCTTCATCTTTAGCATACCCCAACCACTTGACATTGGAAAGGTCTGGTTGGCCAGGTATTCTTGTACCAGCTCCCTGGTGCTAATTTGCTCAGCAACAACCCTGAACTTTGCTGTGGCTAGCTGGCATGCTGACCCTAGTTTCATATTGCACAGGGGCCTAGTCATTCCGAAGCTTAAGGACAGCGGGCACATGACCATCGTCATCAGTTTCCCCCTCTTTCTGTCATCAGCCTTCATGTAAAACCATTCATTCTTCGAGCTGGTTGGCCACTTAGTGCTGTAGCTGAGAACTGGGGCCTCTTAATCCTTGCGATACGCAAAATTGTAACATCCAAAATTTTCATGAAGACCGTCTGCCCTGGCCTTCGTCTGGTAGTGCAACTCATGCACCCGACAAAATGCTTCGGCATCTTGGCTCATCCCTTGGCTTCGGAGGGCCTAGATGAAGACGCTAAGCCTAACAATGGCGTTAGGGGTCAGCTGATGAAGGTATATTTTGAAATTTTTCAAGACTTCCCCTATCATCTCGTTCAAAGGAAATCACAGCCTAGCTCTTAAGAAGCTCTTGAAAACAACTACTTCATCACTCTTCGGTGTCGTGGTGGTCTCTTCTCCGGCAAATCGGATAAGTATCCATTCAGCTTCCCCAAAGTAACCCAGCTTCATCATCATGGGCATGTCAGCTTCGGACATAATAGATTTCCCAAAATCTAGATGGCTGGATTTTGTTGGGATCAAAATACTATAATCTTCCTCGTCTTCGTCAATATTTTCTTTCTCAGCAGCGGTTTGTTCAGCTTCGGCAGCAGGAGCACCTTCGTTAGTAGTACTGAAACCTCTCTTGTGGGTTTTGGTGTTTGGATGACAACTCAATTAAAGGACTAACAAGTGTGCTAAGTGTTGAACAGGTGCTTAAGTAAAGCTAACAGGGTTCAACACAAGTGAACAAGTGTGATGGTCCAAGGACTAGATGATGGATAGATAATGGGCATCACAAGTATGATGGACATTGCATAAAGTGAGACTTGGGTGCGTAGCTCGGAGACAACTAATCAAGCCAAGGATGGAGGCAAGTAGAGCTTCGAGGTACCAAGTGCACAGGAGAAGGTCAAAGAGGCTGAGCAACCCAAAGCCAAGGGTGAAGAAGAAGACTTGCAAAGTCAAGGGTGATCGAGTTAAGAAGAGTTATGACACATCAAGGATCACTACATAAGGACGTGACTTACAACCAATGGGGAAACATCTATAGTTATGTGGTGTAAGTCATAAGGCTCAAGATCAGGCTCTAAGAAGGAGAACAAAGTCACTAGAAGAAGAACACATGTCAAAATTAGAACTGGAAGCAGCCCAAAAGAGCTAAGTGCACTTCGACCTTCTGTTTGGGTTGTTCCTATGTTTGGAGAAATTCTATGTGACCGTTGCAGGATGTTGGAGCTCAGAAATGTTAGTCTAGATCAATCTAAGCTGACTTGATGATTTAGGAGTCCAACATCAATCTTTAGCATGTCAAATGATAGAGAGGTGAAAATCCAAGAGAATGTATGTTTCTAGACTTAGTACATTGGTTTTTGTGTACTAACATATTTGTCTAAGTATTAGAAACAGAGAAAAGAAGAAAAGAAAAGAAGTGCAAAAGGCTTGGCTGTATACAGCCAAGACTCAGCTCGGTCTGGCACACAAGACGGTCCGGTGGTGCACCGGACAGTGTCCGGTGCGCCAGGTTGAACTCTGGTGAACAGGCCGCTCTCGGGAGAAGTCTGGCGACGTACGGCTATAATTCACCGGATTGTCCGGTGGTGCACCGGACTGTCCGGTGAGCCAATGGTCGGCTGGGCCAACGGTCGGCCGCGCAACCCGCGCGTGACACGTGGCCGAGCTAACGGTCAGAAGGGGGCACCGGACTGTCCGGTGTGCACCGGACAGTGTCCGGTGCGCCAACGGCTCCAAGACTACAACGGTCGACTGCGCCAATTTTGGAAGGAAATCGGGCACCGGACTGTCCGGTGCACCAACCGACAGAAGGCAAGAATTGCCTTCCTGGATTGCTCTCAACGGCTCCTAGGCCCCTTGGGCCTATAAAAGGGACCTCTAGGCGCCTCAAACATAGAAAACAAGTGCAGCCAACAAGTGTAGACATCACTCTGATCAATTTTCACTCTCCCTCTTATGTGTATCTCTCTAGTTTGTGTAGAAGGCAAAGCTATAAGCCTTTAGAGAGTGGAGAAGAGCTGCTAAGAGCTAGAGCAAGGTCTTGAGCATATCGTTACTCTGCCGGAGTGCTGCCAAGAAGATTATAAGCAGCCGCGATTTCGTTGTAACCAACTCAACATAGTGGAAGGCTCTATCTGTCTGACTGACAGATCTGAGCAAACGGAGGAAGGAGTTGAAATAGACTCCAAGCCCGGGTGTGGCTAACTCCAACGAGGACTAGGCAAGCATTTCAAGCTTGGCCGAACCTCGGGATAAATTCCTGTGTCCACGTGCTCTGGTCTGTGTTGTGTGCCGATTCTGTCTTATTAAGTTTTTATATCTGCACTTCAACACTTATCTGTGGTATAAGCTTTGTTTGAAGTGCAGGACATTTTGAGACAAGATCTTCTATTCCGCTGCAACCTACTCGAAGGGTCGTCTCATTCCACTGCGTTCTAGTCTTCGAGTAGAGTAAGAATTTAAGTTTTAAAGTGATAATTTTTATTCGCCTATTCACCCCCCTCTAGGTGACATCTAGATCCTGTTCCCAGGCCAAAGGGAACTTTCAATTGGTATCAGAGCTAGGCCTCTCCAGTGTGAGCTTAGCCATCCGGAGATGACGATGTTGTCACAAGAGGTAACTGTAGAACTTCTTTTAGGCGATGGTTCTAATTACAAATCTTGGTCTGTCTCTATTTATAATGCCTTCATGCATGTTGATCCTGATTTGAGACAGATCTTTAGTAGAAGTATTTTTTCCTATGATATTAGTAAAAATCCTTCTAATGCTGAACTAAGATGTTTATCTCTCAATCACCGTGCTTGCAACATCTTAGTCGACTCTCTTTCTAGAAGTGCTTATTTTGCCATCATGAGTAGTGATAGTGATTTATTTGTTGATGCTCATGACTTATGGAGTAGAATTAAAGGAAAATATTCTGTGGCAAATTGTAATGCTCCTACTCCCTATATTACTTGTGATACTAACCCTTCAAAGGGAGAAGAAAAGTGTTGGGCACCAAACGACGAATCCACCTCGTCGACAGGTTTGTTCTCCACTAGTAATAAATGTCTTATTGCTAACAATGACGGTGGAGACGAAAGCCATGATGAGGAGGAATATGAGGATGATAGCGAGGATGAATCTTCATCACCACAAGGTACATTTTCCTATAGTGCCTCCACTGACATTAATGACAGGGAAAATGAGACCGATGATGTGGAAGAAGAGGAGATTCGCCGTTTCTACATCCATCTCAACAAAGAGGACAAAGCACTCTTGGTTAAGTTGTTGAGAAGGAACAAGGAACAAGGAGAGACGCTTCTCAAGCTAGAGGAGTCCCTCATCAAAACCAACAACAGACTAGAGAAGATGACCAAAGAACATGAGGAGCTAAAGTGCTCTCATAATGATTTGGCCCAACGGTATGAATCTGTTTAATTGAGCAAAGAAATAATCATGATGCATTATCTAATGTTGCTCAACTTAAAACTGAAAATTTCATGCTTAGGAGTCAAGTAGAAATGATAAATTTAGAAAAACTTGTTGTAGGTGAAAAGTATGATAGGTTGTCATATTCTCATAGTAAACTAGTTGATGACCATATCATGCTTAATGTTGCTCATGAGGTTGTAATTACAAACTTAAATTCATGTGAACCTCATTCTTGCACAAGTACACATCTAGATAATATATAGTCATGTGCTAATCCCTGTCGCTCAAAAGGAAGCGAATGTTTGAATGAGCAACAAGTTGTAGGGTCAAAAAGGAAATTGCTTGGGAACAAGAAACAAAGACAATTAAGGAGAAGACGCCATGCTCAACTTCCTCAAGATATCTGCGAAAACGTGGTGAAGAAGCTTGAGGAAGGAGAAACCGCAGCAAGGGTCAAACTCCTTGAAAAAGATGTTCCTAAAGCAATAAGTGAAGCAATCAACATGATACAGGAAAAAGGTAATGATTCAATTAATCATGTTATTTGCACTAATAATTTCTCTATGTCATCTAAAAGTAACAAGAGAAGAGGAAAACAGAGATGCTTCAAGTGCAAGGCATTAGGCCACCTCATCGCATCTTGTCCATACGAAGACAAGGACGAAGGGATAAGGAGATGTTTTGGATGCAACAACAAGGACCACATGATCACTTCATGTTCGGTCATGAAGAATCAAAGATGTGCATTCTCCAAGATGACTCTCACCAAGGAAAATGACAAACAACAAGCGCCATGTCAGGTTGAGAGATGTTTCTGCTATAAGTGTGGTGAGCAGGGTCATCTATCCAAGGTATGTACTAAAGGTAAGGTTCCTAAGCAAGTGAATTTGTCTCAATCTCATTCGCTTAGGAGACCCAAATCATACACTTGTGCTAGATCTATAACGAGATCACCTAGAACTAGCACAAAGACTATTTGGGTACCAAAGGCACTTTTAGTTGAACGTCATGGACCCATCCTGAGGTGGGTACCAAACTGTGCTAACTAGACCATGTAGGTGCCTTGAGATGGACTGGAGATCATGGGAGGGCTTAAGACGGTTAACTCAAACTCTATGCTTAAGCTGTTAATTGTTTTGGTGTTTATTCATTTACCCAAGGTTGAATTATTGTGAGACACTAATCCCATGTTCATCTCAAGTGAAATAAGTTGTAGAAGTCCTTAATCATTATTGGTGAATCAAGCAAAGGACCTTGATTGTGCATCTGGCTCTCCAAAGGACGGTACCTGTGCTTCTTAAGTGCAGTATCAGTATTACTCTTAAAAGTTGATTGTCGTGCTATTTGTCCTTGGAGTAGTTACGCTTTGAAGATTGCTCGTGTTGAACCTTGTTAATAATTGATTCATGATTTCAAAGATCATTCATGTTTGCTTAATCATGACTGGGTGCTCTATAAGTCATATCTTTTGAATCATTCATTGGGTAGCTTATCATTTGAGATATTTACCATGATTAATCCTTTATGTGTTCATGGATAAACCTGTATCGTTTTGTAAATCATGCTATACGTGTGTAATGAGTAACATATGTGTGCAAGCATGACATCTTGTTTAGTCCATGTTCACATGATTACCCTATTTTGGCACTATGTGTTATGCCTCTAATGCACCCTCTCGAGCTATGAAGTGCATAAACAATAGGGAACTTGTGGTAATAACTAGTGCTCTCATGGCCATACAAGTAAAAGGCAAAGGTATGGAAAATGGAACTATGCAATTTCATTAAATATCTTGAAGTTCCATTGATTGTGATCATAGCTATGTTCTTGCATTTCATTGGTAGTATCTTGGCTTAGGTGACTTATGCCTTAAAATGTTGTTTCTCTTGGTGTACCTAAGAAAATTTTTCTTAATCTTGATGTGATTAAACATTGTGCTTTATGTGCATGATCTTGTCGTTTTCAATTGGCATATATGGAAATGATTATCATGTCTGAAGCATGCCTAGGTTGCTTGTAACATGTTATACTTCTTGAGGCATGCATAGTTGTATTAAGTCAACCTTTCATTTGGTATTCAATTGGTATCTCTTTGTGATGAAATTGAGAGTATGCCTTGACCAAGATATGTTGTGATCCCCTCTAGTTCTGAGAAAGCTAGAATGTGCAAAGTGCAAGTTATTCAAATACTTGATGCACAAGTTTAAGGGGAGCACACATAACTTGTGTCTTTTGAGACTAATTGGTTCTTGAGCGATCTTGTATAGTCTCAGGGTGGAAAAGAGAAGATGAGCAAGAAATGGAGCAATCAGGACTTGGGTACCTCTGTAAGTCAAGAAATTGGTATCTTAAGTCGTGAGTAATTGCATATTTTTAGATTGCTCATGCTCTATAATATTTGGTGATACTAGATGCTTATCCTTAAATATCATGGAGCTATGATAATAAATGACTTTTCAATTAGTAGCCGTGATAGTTTGCTTCAATTGGCATCGTTTAGTAATCACTAGAATAGAAGCTTCATCTTGTGCCACAATACTATAACTTGCTCTAAGCTTGGTGTCTTAGCAACAAGAAAAGGTTAGGATAAAGAATCAGACACAAGTGTGGAGAAGCTCCCGAGAGATTAATACTTTCAAGATGGGAAGTACATAACAACATGGTAAAGGTACAAAAGGAAGTATTGATCTTTTTGCGTATATGTATCTTACTCAAATGTTGGTAGTGCATATGTTCAATAAGTAAGGGGGAGTTTTGATAGTGTGTTTTTCCTCCTTAACACCCTGCTGTCCCTTGACATCATCCTATGTTCTTGCTTGAATATGGTTTTGGTGTTTGATGTCAAAGGGGGAGAATTTGTGCATTAAAGCTTATCTCAATCTGAGAGGAAAGCTTATCCTAAGGGGGTGATGTGTTAGTTTGAGCATTGTTAGTGTGTTATTGATAATTCTTATCATATGCTTCTTGCAGTATTATATGTGTTGCATCATATGGACTAGTGCGTCCGCTGCTATGAATTAATTGGCATCTATTGTGTTCATTCTGAAATAGATAGTCATGTGGATAATGGTGCATATGGTTAATGGTTTAATGGTGCTTTAAGATTGTTTTAAATTGGTATCTTAGTTTAAATTGGTATCTTAATGGTGAATAGTGGTAGGTTGATATTCCTGTGAGATATCCACTCAATTGAATGGTGTTTAACTCTGATTCTGTGCATTTGTGTGTTATACGCATCATGGTTTGATCCTTGACACAATGCATCCCACAGGTGCTAAGGTGTAGCAATGCTTCGATTTAGCCTAAGTATGTGCATTTTGGCATTTAAGGCCAAAGCTAAGATTTTAATGTAAGCACATATTTAGGGGGAGCATTCTACAATCTTAGAACTCAAAATTTGTGCTTTAAATTTCACTCTTATGTAAGCTTTAATTGTGTTGCCATCAATCACCAAAAAGGGGGAGATTGAAATCTCTCTTGTGGGTTTTGGTGTTTGGATGACAACTCAATTAAAGGACTAACAAGTGTGCTAAGAGTTGAACAGGTGCTTAATGTAAAGCAAACAGGGTTCAACACAAGTGAACAAATGTGATGGTCCAAGGACCAGATGATGGATAGATAATGGGCATCACAAGTATGATGGACATTGCATAAAGTGAGACTCGGGTGCGTAGCTCGGAGACAACTGATCAAGCCAAGGATGGAGGCAAGTAGAGCTTCGAGGTACCAAGTGCACGGGAGAAGGTCAAAGAGGCTGAGGAACCCAAAGCCAAGGGTGAAGAAGAAGACTTGCTAAGTCAAGGGTGATCGAGTTAAGAAGAGTTATGACACATCAAGGATCACTACATAAGGACGTGACTTACAACCAATGGGGAAACATCTATAGTTATGTGGTGTAAGTCATAAGGCTCAAGATCAGGCTCTAAGAAGGAGAACAAAGTCACTAGAAGAAGAACAAATGTCAAAATCAGAACTGGAAGCAGCCCAAAAGAGCTAAGTGCACTTCGACCTTTAGTTTGGGTTGTTCCTATGTTTGGAGATATTCTATGTGACCTTTGCAGGATGTTGGAGCTCAGAAATGTTAGTCTAGATCAAGCTAAGCTGACTTGATGATTTAGGAGTCCAACATCAATCTTTAGCATGTCAAATGATAGAGAGGTGAAAATCCAAGAGAAGGTATGTTTCTAGACTTAGTACATTGGTTTTTGTGTACTAACATATTTGTCTAAGTATTAGAAACAGAGAAAAGAAGAAAAGTAAAGAAGTGCAAAAGGCTTGGCTGTATAAAGCCAAGACTCAGCTCGGTCTGGCACATCGGACTGTCCGGTGGTGCACCGGACAGTGTCCATTGCGCCAGGCTGAACTCTGGTGAACAGGCCGCTCTCGGGAGAAGTCTGGCGACGTACGGCTATAATTCACAGGACTGTCCGGTGGTGCACCGGACTGTCCAGTGAGCCAACGGTCGGCTGGGCCAATGGTTGGCCGCGCAATCCGCACGTGACGCGTGGCCGAGCCAACGGTCAGAAGGGGCACCGGACTGTCCGGTGTGCACCGGACACCGTCCAGTGCGCCAACGGCTCCAAGACTGCAACGGTCGACTGCGCCAATTTTGGAAGGAAATCGGGCACCGAACAGTGTCCGGTGGTGCACCGGACTGTCCGGTGCGCCAACCGACAGAAGGCAAGAATTGCCTTCCTGGATTGCTCTCAACGGCTCCTAGGCCCCTTGGGCCTATAAAAGGGACCTCTAGGCGCCTCAAACATAGAAAACAAGTGCAGTCAACAAGTGTAGACATCACTTTGATCAATTCTCACTCTCCCTCTTGTGTGTATCTCTCTAGTTTGTGTAGAAGGCAAAGCTATAAGCCTTTAGAGAGTGGAGAAGAGCTGCTAAGAGCTAGAGCAAGGTCTTGAGCATATCGTTATTCTGCCGGAGTGCTGCCAAGAAGATTGTAAGCAGCCACGGTTTCGTTGTAACCAACTCAACATAGTGGAAGGCTCTATCTGTCTGACTGACAGATCTGAGCAAATGGAGGAAGGAGTTGAAATAGACTCCAAGCCCAGGTGTGGCTAACTCCAACGAGGACTAGGCAAGCATTTCAGGCTTGGCCGAACCTCGGGATAAATTCTTGTGTCCACGTGCTCTGCTCTGTGTTGTTTGCCGATTCTGTCTTATTAAGTTTTTATATCTGCACTTCAACACTTATCTATGATATAAGCTTTATTTGAAGTGCAGGACATTTTGAGACAGGATCTTCTATTCCGCTGCAACCTACTCGAAGGGTCGTCTCATTCCACTGCGTTCTAGTCTTCGAGTAGAGTAAGAATTTAAGTTTTAAAGTGATAATTTTTATTCGCCTATTCACCCCCCCTCTAGGCGACATCCAGATCCTGTTCCCAGGCCAAAGGGAACTTTCAAGTACCCTCTGTCACAACTAGACCTGACTGTTTCATGACTTCAGAAATTGGTGCTGTCTCACTGACTTCGGTTTCTTCTCCCTCATGGGACACCATTGCAGTCGAACGCACCCTGGCCATTTGATGGATTTTTCGTGGTTTTGATGAAGTTGATGGTTGTTTCGTAGTTTTGACGAAGCTCACTTTTCCGATGAAGTTAACTCTAAATGATGAAGTGCTCGATTGAGAGCGCAGTGAAAAAGCTTCGGTTATGGTTAAATTTTTTAACAGCACAACAGTGCAATGGCAATGAATGCTGTGGTAACTCTGCACCAACCCGTCTATTTATATAGTGCTGCAGGTGGGAAGGTGAACTGCCAGATCGCCTGCACTGGCTAAATGGCGGACCACCCGATGCTTGGAGTATTTTAATCGTTTCTCGACAACGAGCTCAGGGAAGGTGTTTTTCGGACCTTCGGCATTCCGAAGCCTTTGAGATTTTTTCGCGGATCGAGCTCGTTACGAAAAACGATATGGCACTGCGAAGGGGCTACTATTGGGGGTCTTCTTCTTCGCGGAAGGTCCTCCAAGCAAAAACACCTTCGTCAGGATGATATGCAAGCAGACACAACGCGAAGGTATTTGCCGAAGCTACAATCCAGGAAGCTTCGGCATAACGGCACGCCTTGAGACGAAGGACAGCACCGACTTAAAGAGGAAAAGACCGCTTAGTCCATGATAATTTGTGTCATGTTTATAATTAGTTATCAAGGACATAAATGTAATTTCGACTGGGCTGTGTCCCGTGCCTATAAATAGGTGAACAGTAGCCCCGTACTGTTCATGCTGACTTGTAATCACTCGCACGTCACCCTTGTACTACAACCTTCTGTCAAGCCGAAGGTACATATGTAATTTAATACCGTTAATATTTGTCCATGATCATATAAAGAAAATGTTGGTGATTTAAGGGTTTAATTTAATTATTTATGTTCTTTTATGTCTCATATATTCTTGTTTTTATAAATTGATATGATGAAGACCTGTCCTTCATAGCCTTCGTCCGAAGATCATTATATCCTAAAGGATACAGTGCTTCGAAGGACGAAGGTCTCTTACCATTAACATTTGTGATTTATAGTATTTGAGAACAAGTGACCAACAGTCATGATGAACTATGATGGATTTGGATCTTGGTAATGACTGTCGCCAGAGTGTGGGTATCCTCTGCACTTTGGTCTACGTGTTAATATTAATGAAATTAGTTATCCAGTTGGGAAGCCCTTTTATTCTACTTTCCTCACTATCTGAGAAGTTGTGTTTGCCTGTGTTGGTAGTCAGTGAAGATGCTTATCTGCTCAGTATTGTGGAAGAATTCTATACTCTTTTCTTATGCTGCAAGTTTGCAAGATCAGTTCTGATGTGTGATTGCATTCTGTAGATGTCAGACAACAGGCGCAGAGGTGGAAGGCGTGCTCAGTAGGAGCAGACAGCACCGCAAGATGAGGCACCCCAGCCGCAGCTGCCACCACCGCCCCCGATGACGATACAGTAGATGTTCTTGATGCAGACTCAGGCAGTCCAAGCCATTGGTCAGACTTTGGCCGCTATGCAGCAGCAGCATCAGCCCCCACCTCAGCCTCAGATGCCCTAGATGCCCAGAGACAAGCATGCTGAATTCATGAGAGGTCATCCCCCAGTGTTTGCTCACCGCTCAGTGCGACGACAGGGAGAAAGTTCTGTATGGTCCCTGCCTATTGAGAGGAGGAGCTCAGTCTTGGTGGAGTCCTATCTCGCCACCCACGCCAACCTTGACACCATCACTTGGGAGGAATTCAGGGATAATTTCCGTTAGTATCATGTTCCAGCAGGTCTGATGATAGTGAAGAAAGAGGAATTCTTGGCGCTCAAGCAAGGGCCTATGTCTGTCAGTGAGTACCGAGACAGGTTTCTGCAGCTGTCCCGCAATGGTCCTGAAGATGTCAACACCGACGCCAAGAGGTAGTATCATTTCTTGAGAGGGTTAGTTGATCCACTGCACTATCAGCTGATGAATCATACCTTCCCCACCTTTCAGCACCTGATTGATATAGCGATCATGACAGAGAAGAAGCACAAAGAGATGGAGGATCGCAAGCGCAAGATCAGTGGACCTTAGCCTAGAAGCAGCAATTGCCCCCATTTCTTAGGCAACCCACCTTAGCAGTTCAAGAAGAATCAACGTCCCCCTCAGCAGCAGTTTTAGAGGCAGCACCCTCAGCATTAGTAGCAGAATCGCCAAAACAATCAGTCAGGAGGAGGTCAGTTCCAGAGGCAGAATCAGCAGGCACCACGCCTCCCCGCCCCAGCAACCAACCAGAGCAGTCAAGCAGTCCCAGTTCAAGGTGGAAGCAGAGCATGTTTCCATTGTGGAGAGCAAGGCCATTGGGTGATGCAATGTCTGAAGAAGGCAGCCCAGCAGCAGTCAGGCCCTAGTGCCCTAGCAAAGCAGAATGTGTCCCAGCCAGGAGTAGGCAACCGCGCCCAGACGCGCTACAACCATGGGAGACTGAACCACTTGGAAGCTGAAGCAGTTCAGGAAACACCCGGCATGATAGTAGGTATGTTTACAGTCGACTCCCATATTGCAGAAGTGTTATTTGATACTAGAGCAATGCATTCATTTATTATTGCATCATGGGTAGAAGCACATAATCTTCTAATCACTACCATGTCAACACCCATTCAAATTGACTCAACCGGTGGTAGAATTCGAGCCGATAGCATTTGCTTGAATGTAAGTGCGGAAATAAGGGGGATAGCGTTTCCCGCTAATCTCATAGTAATGGATACTCAGGGAATAGATGTCATCCTAGGGATGAATAGGCTAGATAAGTACCAAGCAATTATCAGTTGTGATAAGAGGAGAATTAAGTTGGTGTCCCCACTAGGAGAAGAAGTGGTAGCTGAGTTAGTCTCACCTGAGCGAAGGAAAGGAGGTTGTCATCATATGGCTATTGATAGCAAGGAGCCAGATTCACTCAAAATTATCAAGGTTGTGTCAGAATTTCTAGATGTGTTCCTGGAAGACTTACCAGGTATGCCACCTAAGCAGAAAGTTGAATTTTTCATAGAGCTTCTTCCTAGCACCGCCCCCATTTCTAAAAGAGCTTACAGGGTATCTGGACCAGAGTTGGTGGAACTCAAGAAGCAGATCGATGAGCTGTTAGAGAAAGGTTATATCAGGCCAAGCACCTCGCCTTGGGCCGCCCTTGTCCTGTTCGTGGAGAAGAAAGATGGCACTAGGACGATGTGCATCGATTATCGAGCTCTGAATGAGGTCACGATCAAGAACAAGTACCCCTTGCCCAGAATAGAAGATTTGTTCGATTAGTTGAGAGGAGCCATCGTGTTCTCAAAGATAGGTCTGAGGTTAGGTTATCACCAGCTCAGGATTCGACCCTCAGACATTCTGAAGACGACATTCATTACCATGTATGGGTTGTATGAGTTCACTGTTATGTCCTTTGGTCTAACAAATGCACCAGCCTTCTTCATGAATCTGATGAACAGTGTATTCATGGATTATCTTGACAAGTTTGTGGTGGTATTTATTGATGACATTCTTATATATTCTCAAAGTGAGGAGGAGCATGTGAAACATTTGAAGATGGTATTGCAGAGATTGCGAGAGCACCAGCTGTATGCAAAGTTGAGCAAGTGCGAGTTCTGGATCGATTAAGTCCTGTTCTTGGGTCATATAATAAACAAAGACGGATTGGTTGTGGATCCGAAGAAAGTGGCAGATATTCTAAACTGGAAAGCGCCAACAGATGCCCGAGGAATCAAGAGCCTCATTGGAATGGCCGGATATTATCGGCGACTCATTGAAGGGTTTTCGAAGATTGCAAAACCGGTAACAGCTTTGCTAGCCAACAAAGTGGAGTTCAAGTGGACCCAGAAGTGCCAAGACGCCTTTGAAGCGCTGAAAGAGAAGCTGACTACAGCGCCTATCTTAGTCTTGCCTGATGTGCACAAGCCCTTCTCAGTGTATTGCAATGCTTGTTACACTGGTTTGGGATGTGTGTTGATGCAAGAGGGAAGAGTTGTAGCTTACTCGTCCCGGCAGCTGAAGGTTCATTAGAAGAATTATCCAATCCATGATCTAGAGTTCGTAGCAGTGGTTCATGCACTGAAAACATGGAGGCACTATCTGTACAGGGCAGAAATGTGATGTTTACACAGACCACAAGAGTCTAAAGTACATATTCACTCAGTCGGAGCTGAATATGAGGCAACAAAGATGGTTAGAGTTGATCAAAGACTATGAATTGGAGATTCATTACCACCCAGGCAAAGCGAACGTGGTAGCAGATGCTTTGAGCAGGAAAAGTCAAGTCAATATGATGGTCGCTCATTCAATGCTTATGAGTTGGCCAAAGAATTTGATAGGTTGAGCCTCAGATTTCTAAGTAGCATGCGAGGAGTGACAGTTGAGTTAGAACCCACCTTAGAGCGAGAGATCAAAGAAGCATAGAAGAATGATGAGAAGATCAGTGAAATCTAGCAATTGATTCTGGAAGGAAGAGGTAAAGATTTTCGAGAGGATGCAGAAGGTGTGGTATGGTTCAAGGACCGCTTGTGTGTTCCCAATGTCCAGTCCATTCGGGAGTTGATCCTCAAGGAAGCCCATGAGACAGCTTATTCTATACACCTTGGAAGTGAGAAGATGTATCAGGATCTAAAGAAGAAATTCTGGTGGTATGGAATGAAAAGGGAGATCGCAGAGCATGTGGCCATATGTGATAGTTGTCAGAGAATCAAGGCAGAGCATCAGAAGCCAGATGGATTGTTGCAGCCGTTGCAGATTCCTCAGTGGAAATGGGATGAAATCGGAATGGACTTCATAGTCGGATTGCCTCGCACTCGAGCCGGCTACAATTCCATTTGGGTAGTGGCGGACTGCTTAACCAAGTCAGCCCACTTTATACCTGTCAAGACTAGCTACAGCAGTATAGTATTGGCAGAGTTGTACATGTCCCTGATCGTTTGTCTTTACGGTGTGCCAAAGAAGATAGTGTCAGATAGAGGAACACAATTCACCTCTCATTTCTGGCAGCAGTTGCATGAAGCCTTGGGTACACATCTGAATTTCAATTCAGCTTATCATCCGCAGACAGACGGTCAGACTGAAAGAACTAATCAAATCCTCGAAGATATGTTGAGAGCCTATGCGCTGCAAGATTAGTCCGGATGGAACAAGAGGTTACCTTATGCAGAATTCTTCTATAACAACAGTTACCAGGCCAGCTTGAAGATGTCACCATTTCAGGCGCTTTATGGAAGGAGTTATAGAACTCCGTTGCAATGGGACCAGCCTGGAGAAAAGCAAGTGTTTGGGCCAAACATTTTGCTCGAAGCTGAAGAGAACATCAAGATGGTTCGGGAGAACCTAAAGATAGCGTAATCAAGGCAGCGAAGCTATCCAGACACAAGAAGGAGAGAGCTTAGTTTTGAAGTTAGAGATTTTGTCTACCTGAAGGTATCGCCTATCAGAGGAGTCAGAAGATTTGGAGTCAGAGGCAAGCTAGTGCCCTGGTATGTTGGTCCGTATCAGATTCTTGCAAGGCGTGGAGAAGTGGCCTGTCAGCTTAGTCTGCCAGAAGGTTTGTCACCGGTGCATGATGTCTTTCATGTGTCTCAGTTGAAGAAGTGTCTGCGTGTGCCAGAAGAGTAGTTGCCAGTACAAGGTCTGGAAGTCCAGGAGGACTTGACCTACATAGAGAAGCCAACGCAGATTCTTGAAACTGCAGATAGAGTCACCCGAAGGAAAACTATCAGAATGTGCAAAGTCAGATGGGATCACCACTCTAAGGAAGAAGCAACCTGGGAGCGTGAAGATGATCTGATGGCCAAGTATCCTGAACTCTTTGCTAGCCAACCTTGAATCTCAAGAGCGAGATTCTTTTAAGGGGGATAGGTTTGTAACGCCCTGAATTTAGGGTTAGAATTTTTCTTCTTTAATACTCACCAAATTCAGGCGTTACTCTCTTTTCTCTTCCCGTTTCGTTCCTTCTTCCCAATTTCAAAGCAGTATAGCGGCGGGTGTCCGTATTGCGTGTGAACAAAAACCTAAGTTGATATGAGTGTTGCATCATGACGAAGCATATTTCTTCTGTCTGATGTCGTGTTTAATCATGTGTTCGCCTCGTCTCGTTTCGGATTTCGATTTGCGATTGGACTCTGATCACTGGTTGTGCGTGTCGTGGGATTTTGACCCGCGACGCGACCCAGCCCGGCCTGGCCCTGGCCCGCACGCCCCTGGCGCCCCTGGCCCTCCCCATACGCGCGCCCCCTCCCTTCTCTCCCTTTCCCCTCATTCAATTTTTCCCGTGCAGCAACTTCCTCTCCTCCACCGCTCTCTTCCCCGTTGTGCCCTAGGTTTTGGAGACGGTGATCACCGGATTTGGACCCCGAGGTGAGCTCCTCTCCCCTCTCCCTCACCCTCTCTCTCTCTCCCTCCCCCGCGCGCGCTCCCTGCGTGCCCTGGCGGCCCCACACCCCGGCGGCCTCGCACCCCAGTGGCCCCGCGCCCCCACGCCCCTGTGGCCCCTCGCCCTCTCGCCCCAACGGCCGTGCCCGCGCCACCGGCGTGGCTCGCGTGCCCCCGACGCGCGCAGCGTGTTCCCCACGCGTGACCGTAGTTGTGCGATTTTTAACTTTTGGTTTATTCAATTTTAAATTTGGTTTAGTCGATGTACTGCATCGTGCGCTTCGCCGTGGGACGATTCATTTTAAATTCGCCTTTATTAATGTGTTGCGTCGTGCGCTTCGCCGCACGACGATTCATTTTAAATTCGCCTTTATTCATGTGCTGCATCACGCGCTTCGTCGCGTGACGATCTATTTTAATTTTAGATTATTTAATGTGTGGCGTCGCACGTCCAGTCACGCGACGTTTCGTTTTAAATTCAGTTTGGATGACGTATGCCGTCGTGCGCTTTATCGCGCGACGCTTGACGTTATTTTCATAATTAATTCAAGTGTCTCGTGGCGCGCTCCGTCGCGCAATGAGTCGTTTTATTTTTAATTCAGTTTAAGTGTTGTGTCGTGTGTTTCACCGCGTGACAATCCTTTTAAATTTACTTTGCTCTATTTATAATGATTAAATATGGAACATGACTTTAACCTATGCATAACGCGATGGCCAAATTAATACTATTCTGTTTAGTCGAGTACTTTGATTTATAATCACGTAACGTGATCGCTCTTCGACCGTAGCCTTGACTGTTACTTTCTCTTTCTCGCTTAGTCGTAGGTGTGAGCCCTGCACTGAGCGTCTGTTTATATTGTATGGTGTACTGTTCTTTTGTATTAAATTTGTGGAATGTATGTTTGAACTCATATAGATAATGGTCAGTTGGTGGAGTCCGAAGGAGTTGCAGGTGATGACCCTGAGCAGCAGCTGGTTGGTGAAGGCAAGTGTTCCTTGACCCATCTATGTCCTACTCATTCTTATAATTCACTCCCCGCATTTAGACAGTTATACCTAAGGATTGACTAGCTTTTGGTTTATCTTGTCCTTGCTTATCTATTCTGGTTGGGTTATTTGGTTTAGCTATATACTAGTGCTCCACATTAATCAATGAACATGATGAGATTATCTATGATACGTTGTTCCCCTTTTGATTATGATGATATACTTGTGGCATTTGAGGGGACTCGAGCTGTTTCTTCAGTGCCTCTCCGTAAGGACTGGTTTGTTGGATGACCTCCCGAGAAAATAGTGCAACCATGAGGGTGGAATGGGACGCCCTTAGCTGAATAATTGGAGGAACTGGGGTGTAGCTCGCTTCGCCGTCGTGCCGTTAATGGGGCTCGGTGTATGCGGCTCCCTCTGCCAAGGGTGGTTTGCCCTTGGTGAGGAGTGCGGTACATTTAGGAAACCTAACGGGCGGCTACAGCCTTAGGGAATCTTTGTAAAGGCTACGTAGTGAAACCCTGCCTGTTCACCTTGGTAGTGTTTAAGAGTTTGATCAGCCTGAGGCAAAAGGGAATCACGGCTTGTGGGTAAAGTGCACAACTTCTGTAGAGTGTTATGAAACTAATATATCAGTCGTGCTCGTGGTTATGAGTGGCCAATGGAGCTCCATTGATTAGAGATACTTTGATCAGAGATGTTTGGTTTACAGGTGGTGATGAGGATGATGGTTATGTTTATGCTTATGGTAATGGTAAGTGGTATCCTTTCTGTTTGGAAAGGGTACTTTTGGTTAACAACTTGGGTTAATGCTAAAACCTGGCTCTCTACTAATAAATAATAACCTGACCAACTAAAAGAAACTGCTTGACTTAACCCCACATAAAGCTAGTCCACTACAGCCAAACAGGACATTTTGCTGAGTATGTTAATGTGTACTCACCCTTGCTTTACACACCAAACCCCCCTAGGTTGTCCTCGTTGCAACCACTACTCAGGAGAAGATGAAGTCGTGGAGGAGGACTTCCAGGAGTTCCAAGAGTACGATGAGTTCTAGGTGTGGGTTAGCGGCAAATCCCCAGTCGGCTGCCTGTGAAGGCCGTGTGTATCTACGTTTCTTTTCCGCACTTTGATAATTGTTAAAGACTATGTGGATGTCTCGGACATCATGATGTAATCGACTATTATACCTTCTTTTATGTTATTATTTGAGCACTTTGTGATGATGTCCAGTTATGTAACTGCTGTGTATGTGAATGGCTGATCCTGGCACGTACATGGTTCGCATTCGGTTTGCCTTCTAAAACCAGGTGTGACAAGACTCCATCATGGATAGTGGATCTTGACTCATCTGGTGATCTAGCTTGGTCATTTAAGACTTGAGTTGGTGCTTATCCTTCCTTGATGAGGTTGATCATCTTCGGTCTTCAATCTTGGAGTTACCATCTGAGTTTATGGATATGTAGATGGATGTGGGTAGGATAGGTTTTATGAGATAGTTCAAAATCTCGGATGCTTTTAATTTATGTCGATCTATATAGATTATGCATGTAGGTCAAGTAGTGGTATACGACCGAGTTAGTATAAGACATCAATTTGGGTTGTGTCGGTGTTTCGAAACCCGGGGGGTCCCTGGACCGACGAGTGAATTGTCACCGCGTGCCCAGCCCAGATGGATCGACGCGAGGCGGAACGCGAAGGGGGGAAAGGAAGCAGCCAGAGGGAGGCAGGCGTGAGAGAGTGGATCCCACGGCCTTCGTGTTAGCCCCGCGCCTGAGTCGGGTGCGCTTGCAGTAGGGGGATATAAGCGTCCACGCGGGAGTGGGAGAGAGCGGCCTTGCGCGAGCGCCGTCCCGTCCTTCTCCGCGCGGGCCAACCCTCTGTAAGAGGGCCCTGGTCCTCCCTTTTATAGGCGTAAGGAGAGGATCCAGGTGTACAATGGGGGGGTGTAGCAGAGTGCTATGTGTCTAGCGGAGGAGAGCTAGCGCCCTAAGTACATGCCGTCGTGGCAGCCGGAGAGGTCTTGGCGCCCAGTTCGCGTGGTGTCGTGGCCATCGGAGGAGTGCTGGAGCCTGGCGAGAGGACAGCTGTCGGGGCTGTCGAGTCCTTGCTGATGTCCTCTTGCTTCCGTAAGGGGGCCGAGAGCCGCCGTCGTCACAGAGCGTGCGGGGCGCCATCATTGCCTATCTGGCGGAGCGAGCCAGATGGGACGCCGGTCTTGTTCCCCGTAGCCTGAGTCAGCTCGGGGTAGGGTAATGATGGCGCCTCCTGTCGATGTGGTCGGTCTGCACCCTAGGTTGGGCGATGTGGGGGCTCTTCCGAGGTCGAGGTCGAGTCTGTCTTCCGCGGCCGTGGTCGAGTCCAAGCCCCCGGGGTCGGGCGAGGCGGAGACCGTCGGCTGAGGCAGGGCTGAGTCCGAGCCCTGGGGTCGGGCGAAGCGGAGTCCATCGTCTCCTGGGGCTGAGCCCAAGTCCGAGCCCTGGGTCGGGCGGAGCGGAGTTCGTCGTCTTCTAGGGCTGAGCCCAAGTCCGAGCCCTGGGTCGGGCGGAGCGGAGTTCATCGTCTTCCGGGGCTGAGCCCGAGTCCGAGCCCTGGGTCGGGCGGAGCGGAGTTCGCCGTCTTTCGGGGCTGAGCCCGAGTCCGAGCCCTAGGTCGGCCGGAGCGGAGTTTGCCGTCTTCCAGGGCTGAGCCCGAGTCCGAGCCCTGGGTCAGGCGGAGCGGAGTTCGCCGTCTTCCAGGGCTGAGCCCGAGTCCGAGCCCTGGGTCGGGCGGAGCGGAGTTTGCCGTCTTTCGGGGCTGAGCCTGAGTCCGAGCCCTGGGGTCGGGCGAGGCGGAGTTTCCTATGACGCCCGAGGCCGGCCTTGGATGCTGTCAGCCTCACTCTGTCGGGTGGCTCAGCAGTCAGAGCGGCGCTGGTGGCGCTGTCCTCTTGTCAGACCGGTCAGTAGAGCGGCGAAGTGACCGCGGTCACTTCGGCTCTGTCGACGGGTGGGCGTGCGTCAGGATAAAGGTGTCAGGCCACCTTTGCATTAAATGCCCCTGCGATTTGGTCGGTCGGCGTGGCGATGTGGCCAAGGTTGCTTCTCGGTGAAGACTGGGCCTCGGGCGAGCCGATAGTGTGCCCGTTGCTGGAGGGGGTCCTTGGGCGAAACGTAGGTTCTCCGGGGTCGGTTTCCCTTGCCCGAGGCTAGGCTCCGGCGAGGCACGATCGTGTCCCTTGAATGGACCGATCCTTGACTTAATCGCACCCATCAGGCCTTTGCAGCTTTGTGCTGATGGGGGTTACCAGCTGAGATTTAGGGGTCTTGAGGGTACCCCTAATTATGGTCCCCGACAGTAGCCCCCGAGCCTCCAAGGGAGTACTAATACTCGCTTGGAGGCTTTTGCCACACTTTTTTGCAAGGGGACCAGCCTTTTTCGGTTGCATTCTGTTCCGGTGGGTGCGCGCGAGCACACCCGTCGGGTGTAGCCCTCGAGGCCTCGGAGGAGTAGTTTTACTCCTTCGAGGTCTTAGTGCGTTTCGCAACACTTCGTCTGGTCTAGTTGTTCCCTCATGCGAGCTGGCCGTAGCCCGAGTGCACGGTCGGGTCCCAAGTTCTCGGGCTGGTATGTTGACGCTGTCAACGGTTTGGCTGGAGCCGGGTTTGCGAGAGCAGCCCCCGAGCCTCTGCACAGGGCGAGAGGACGGTCAAGGACAGACTCGTCTTTTTTACATACGCCCCTGCGTCGCCTTTCCGCAAGGAGGAGGGGGAAAGCGCCATGTTGTCCTCGGAGGGCGCCGAACATGGTGTTTCCGGTGAGCTGCTGGCAGGTAATCCGAGCGGACGCCCTGCCCCATTTGCTAGGGGTCGGCTAGAGGCCCGGAGGCGCGCTCCAAAAGTACCTGCGGGTGATCTACCGGACTCGGTCCCCTTTGACGGGGTCCGAGGGCTCGATGCCTCGCTCTGATGGGATTCCGTTACAAGATCGCTCCCGCTGGTCTCGGAAATGTCCTAGGGTACCTCAGGAGCGTAGCCCGAGCCTTGGTTATGTATCGAACGTACCCAGGGTCATCCCTCGCTCTGTGTCTGAGGCGACTGTGAACCCTTCGAGGGCCAGCCTACGAACCCCTGATCAGTAGTGGGCGTGGAGCCCGAGTGGCCTGAGGCGGCCGTTGAACCCTTCGAGGGGCCGACCATCGAACCTCTGACCAGTAGTGGGCGCAGAACCCAATCGATCTGAGGCGGCCGTTGAACCCCTCCAAGGGGCCGGCCTTCGAACCTCTGATCAATAGGGAGGCTCGGAGCCTGTTTCCTTCATGGAGAAGGGTCCTTTTCGGGGTGTCCCCCTTTCCCGGTCCCTGTTGTAAGAGAGAGAAAGAGGAAAAGGAAAAGGATGCGAAGTCGAATGATGTGGCATACCTTTTTCGACGCGGTCATTATGGCGAAGGCGAAGCATCGCTTGCTTCTCCTGCCTGAGGCGCCGCCTGTCCTACCGCGGAGTTAATGCGACGGGGCGAGCGGTTCGCGAGGCGGTCGTTGCGCGTGTGCGAGCCGTTCGAGGAACGGATCACGGGCGCACCGTCTTCACACCGTGGGAGAGGGCTCCCTCGCTGCCCCTGGATGGGACGTAAGCTTGGCTGACGACGTGACCGCTGCTTCTGCCCGCCTGCCACCGCCATTACTACCGGCCCAATTTTGACCGCATTTGACCGTCGTGCTTGGCTGGCACTGCAGGGTTGCTTCGAGTCGCGGTATTGACTCCGCAGTCGAGGAGGCGTGGTAGCGGCATGAGTGGCGGTGCAGTTGCTCACACGTAGCAACCGGCGTGCCAGTTGCATGACGCGTGGGCCTGGACCTCCATGCTAGGCTCGTTGGAGTCGAAGGGGCGCGCCCACTTGGCACGGTTGCATGCCGCCTGCATGGCTGTCCGCCCTTTCACCCGCTGGTCTAGGCAAAAGTGGAGGAGTGCTTGTAACCGCCGGGTGGTTGCATGCACCGCGCGCGCGTGGTGGTTTGGCTTCTTCTCTCCTGGACCGGCTTGCATGACGTGTGGGACCCAGCCCCCGCGCCGTGGGGGGGAGAATCTTGGAGCGTGTTGGAGAAGACTCGACCCGCAACGGTTGAGGGCGCAAGTGGGGAGAGTCGCCTTTAAAAGGGGGGCGACCCCCTTTGGAGGGCAACCATGTCCTTCGCGCTCCCCTCATGCATCGTGCCTTTCCACCTTCCGAGCCCCCCGGATGGGGGACGCCCGCAGTCCTTCCGCCTTGTCGTCGGAGGGACGCAACTTCGTGGAAGTTGGTACCTCTCAGCCATCGTTCGGCTTCAAGGATTTTCATCATGCAGCCCGGCTGCATCCCCTCGCCGGTGGTCACCCAAGACGGTGACCACCAGCTTGATGGTGGGGAGAAGCGAACAGGGCTGCGGCCTCCGCCCCGCCCTCGGCTTCAAGGATCTTCATCATCCTTGCTGGGGCGGAGGGTGAGGCGAGTTGGGGGGCCGCCTCCACGTGGGTCGGTAACCCTTTTCTTCCCCCGGCGTCTGGGGGAGAAAGGCATCTCCCAGCCCCGCGGAGGCTTCCCTCAGCCACGCCGGGGTAGGCGGACCGCTGCTGCTCAGCCAGGGTGCAGCATTCCGTCCTCCATCTAGATGATGGTCGCGCCGCGTGCGGGCCAGCCACGTCCAGGCCTTCCTCGCGCTGACAGCCGCGTCAGTGGGTCGCCCAGCACGTCGTGTGCCGCGAGGGCGGCGCTCATGCTCTAGGCGGCTCCGGCGAGGGCGAGGACCTGCCGGTGCGCTTTGAGGCGTCCGGCGCCCGCTGGCGCGGTGTTGAGGCGGTGGCAGCCGGAGAAAGCTTCTCTACCGACGAGATTGCCAACTCCGCCCGCACCCCTGGGCCTCCGTCTCCCGGCTTGAATGGCTGGTTCTTGTCCTCGGTGAACGAGAGCCCTACCCACCCCGAAGCCGTTGCTGAAGCTGCTTCGTCGCCTGGGGCGAAGGTCGTTGTCGCTGTTGCCGGATCGGGCAGCGGCGAGCCACCCATCGGCCCTCAATTGCTCCGCGGGTCCCCCAATCTTGGGGGGTTGTTCGTTCCCGCGGAGACGGAACCGGAGCTCCGTTTGTAATGGCACCTTGAGTGCCGGTTGTTGGAACTTGCTCTCAGGTGCAAGGGGATCCAACAAGGGTGAACAGTGATGACAACAGGGCACTCGCGCCAGATGGCAAAAGCTCTGTTAATCTGGCCTCTCACGGGCACTGTACACGGGTATTTATAGGTACCTGAGCGTGCAGCACCTCGAGCTAAGGACGCATGTGCCCTCAGGTACCTAGGTTATCCCAAGAATATTCCCATAAAGCGGGGTTACAGACCGTAATTACAGGAATGCTTTTACAAAATGGGCCCGTAACCGGAGGGCGGCCGAGCGGGGCCCGTCTCGACGGGCCGGATTGTACGTGGGCCTCCGAGCCGGCCGAGGCCGCACCGTGGGATGCCCTTCGTCGCCAGTCTTCGCCTGGAACGGGGGAAGCGAGGGGTGTCCCCGCCTGTTTTGTTTCTGTCAGTTCAGCTGCTGCAGCGAAGGCTTCGAGCGAAGGGTGGCGCCTTTGCCTTCGCCCCAACATTTGCCCTCCGAGGGACCAGTTCGACAAAGTCACCTGGTGCCGAAGACGTCGCTAGATGGCGGAGACGCTGCCCTCGCTCGAAGTGGTTCCGCGGGGGTTTTTAATGTGACCGTTGATTGACGGCGTACTGTTGGATTGCGGGTTTCCCGAAGCGCCGCGCCCTGTCTATAAAAGGGGGCGGGAGACGGCGCTTTTTGAACTTCACCTTCCGCGCTCCGCGAAAAACCCTAGCCACCCTTTCCGCTGACTTGCTGCTCGTCTGCCTGCCGCGGTCTTGTTCGCCGGAGATCTGGCTCGAGTGAAGCAGACCGCCCGCCGCCGCCGACGGTACGTTGCGATGCCGTCCTCGTCTTCTTCCGCTGCCGCTACGCCGCCGGCCGTTCCCTCGCCGCCGGCCGCCGCCTCGTCTGAGGAGACGCTGAGTAGCTTAATGGTGGAGGAGTTGCACGCCGGCGACTCGGTTGATTTCGGCGTATCGCGGATCTCGTCGGCCCGCGTGCAAGATATGCAGCGGTTGGGCTACTTCGGCGGCGGAGTTGGTCGAGTCCCAGGGGCGGAGGAAGTCCTCGAGCCGGAGGGTGAGTTGGTCGTTTTCGAGGCGTTCTTCGCCGCCGGGCTCCGCTTGCCTGCGCACCGATTTGTTGGCGAAGTCCTGCGCAGGTTCAACGTTCAAATACACCAGCTGACACCGAATGCCATAGTGGCACTGTCGAAGTATGTCTGGGCGACGACTTCGTACGGCGGACAGCCATCGGTGGAAGTTTTTGTGAAGTATTATTGTTTGCATTGGCAGAAGAGGATGATTGGAGGCGAAGTCGCTCAGTTTGGATCCTGCACATTCACGCCGAAGACCGGCAAAACCACGATGCAGGTGGTCGAGTTGGTTCCTTGCGCCCGCAACAAGTGGGGCAACTGGAATGAGTTTTGGTTTTACGTCGCTGAGGGTACCGTCGAAGGCCATGAGGGACTCCCCGTGTCTGTGATGTGTTCTCATTTTTACTCAGCGTATCCGCCCTTCGAAGTGGCGGAGGAGGATGAGGACGAAGGGGCTCTTCGGTGCGCCGCCGGCCTGAGCAGTGGGCGCGACTTGGTTGAAGAGTTTGTGGCGTACGGGGTGTGGCCATTGGCGCGTGGCTGGGCGTTGGGCGAAGTATGCCCTCGCCAGATGCCTTTTCATGGTGGAAGGGTGGTGCGGAGCCCCGCCTTCGCCCTGAATATGCAAAGTCGCGATCCGGCCGCCGTTGTGCGTGAGGCAGAGAATGGGGCGGTGCGGCTTGTTGGACGCTACGTGCCGAGGACAGAGGGCCAGCGCAGCTGGGATATCCGCGGGTCGAATGACCGCTTGAACAGGGTTTTTGAATTAAATCAATTGCCGTATGACGGCTACCCTGGTCAAGACGATGTGGATCGCCGTGGGAAGAGACCGGTGGTGGAGATCGGAGACGACCCTGCGCCGGCGGCCGCCCCGTCCTCTAAAAAGAGAAAATTAGGTACTGCTATGGGAGGACTTGGGGTTTCTGATCGTTTTGCTAGAGAGTTGACGAAGACGTGCGCGGCCCCGGGGGAAAGGATGTCTTTGCCCGAGCTCCGGGAGTCTTCGGCTCGGATGCTGAGGGTTACCGGGGGTTGCTGGCCTAGGAATGTTCCTGTCCCCCGCGCGGCTGGCGAGGACTTTTTTACATCTCGCATGGTTCGTGAATGGAGGGTTTTTCCTTACGGGCGGAATATTGCTGCTGTTGTGTCAGCAGTGATGGACAAGGATCGCCAGGGAGCTGCACAAAAGCGCTAGGCGGCTATCAGGCTCGTTGAAGCCAGGCCGAAGAGGCAGCGGGGGCCTGCGAAGGCGGCGGCCTCCGGCGGAGGCCGGCCGCCGCTGGCGGCGAAGTCGAGCGTCCCTGCATCTAGCAAGGCGCTGGAGGCAACGGCAGGCGCCGGAGGCTCGAAGTCGGCGAAGGCGGTGCCGCCTACCAGCGGAGTGGTGGAGGTCGCGAGGGCGGCCCGAGCGTTGCCGTTGGCGGGCAAACGTGTCGCCGACTTCGCCACCGATATTAGCGTGGACGACTATCTCGGTGGTAGGTCGTTGGCTTTTTTTTTAATCGGTTCATTGGTACGCTGCAGGGCTGGGCGAAGGCCAACTTGCTGTGGTTGCGCCTGGCGCGGCGACCACGACGGCTGCCGCAGCGCCGAAGGCGAAGGGCGGGGCTCTTGGCGCCGGTGGCGAGGCGTCGGCCCTCGCGGTTGTCATGGATGAGGCGGGCGCTACGTCAGGTCCGCGGAGTTGGACCTCGTCCCCCCCTCTTTTTTTTAGGACCGCAGTCTTACGATTGTTCTGCAGGTGGCTGACTTCGCTAGCCGCACTGCGTCGGGGGCCCTCACGGCAGCCGTGGCTGCCGAATTCGAAAGACTTCGGACGCAACACGCTGACGCCGTCCGCGAAAAATCGGCCGCCGACAGCAAGTGCCGCAAGCTGGCGGAGAAGGTGGCCACACTAGAGGACGAGAAGGCCGCCCTCCGTCGCCAGCTGGCGGGGGAAAGGAGGGAGACCAACGAAGCCCTTGTTAAGGCGCAGGCCGCGCAGGCGGAAGCCAACCTGGCACGGGCGGAGGGCAATCTTGCTAGGGAGCGCGCCGAGCAGTTGCAGGAGCGGCTCACCGCCCTGGAGAGCCGCGTGAAGGGGGCCGAGGCCGCGGCACGAGCGGAGGCAGAGCGGACGCGCCAACTGCTCGTAGACACATACCGTGGTCTGGGCGCGGGGACTGGTGAATTCGAAGTGCCGGACCGAGAGCCCGGACTTCGCTGCCTGGAGTGGGTGCAGGAGGAGTTGCAGGCACTCCCCACTGTCGTGGAGGGCTTTATGGCGTATGCCTCCCTGGTCACCTGCGAGGGGGCGATGAACGCGCTCTCCCGTGAAGGGTGCCGGCACTTCGAGGTCTTCGACCAAATGGAAGAAGATTTTGAGCAAGATATCTTCAAGGTTGAGGACCTCGTTGTGAAGGAATCCGCTGGAGCTATCTTCGACCGGCTGTGGGGTTCACACGGTCGCGAGGTGGTCAGGGAGCGCGCCGAGACGGCGAGGGCTCAGGTAATGTTTTCGCTTGTTTGGTATTTGTTGGACGTGGGCTGTGTGTGTGCTTGATGAATTTTGTGTGTTTTGGCTTAGGCGGCGCGTGGCGAGAGGGTCGACGACTTCAGGGCGCTGGACAGTATGATGGCTGACCCGGAGTCGGCCCCGGCGGAGGCTGTGTCCGAGGTCGCCCTGGCGCCGACCCCGGCCGCATCCGCTGCAGCCGGCGAAGGCCTGCCCCCAGAAGTCACTGAAGGCGCGCCTGATGCGTCTGCAGCTGCCGCGCCGAGTGCTGAGGATCCCGCAGCAGTAGCGGTGGAAATAACAACGGAAGTAGCGGCAGAGCCAACAGCGGAGGCACCCGCAACGTCAGGGCCGTCGCAGGTGGCGTAGTAGGTGTAGAGGGTTGGGGAAGTTTGTACATGTTACTGAATTTTGGTTGCTGCGCAGGTTCAAGATTTTGGGCCTGCGCACGCAACCGCTACTACTAAATTTTTGGCGGCTACGACCGCGGAAGATGGTAATGAATGTGGTGGTTCTTCATCTGGGTTTTTTGATTGTGCTGACTCTGGGAGCTCGGTTGAGTGGACGGAGTCGTCGGAGGACTTGGACTACTTCGCGGCCTTGGATGTGGCTGCGACGGAGGCCTCGCCGCACGCCGCGGATGCAGGAGACGTGCCTGGTTCTAGCACCGGGCGACGGCGGCGAAGGGCAGATGCGAAACGTATGGTTAGTGGGGCGGAGGGGGCTCGGCTTCGTGTGAGTGGGGCTGGTCAGCAGGAACTGTTGTCTTTGCCGACCGCCGAGAATATAGGTGAAGGGGAACTGCGAAGTCTTTTTGCGGGTGAGGAGCTCAGGATAATGTTATTTAATTATAGGGAGATGGGAATTATTCCTAAGGTTGAGCCGATGTAGAGTGTGGTGCCCTCGCTTGTATATGTAGAGGCTTGTATGATGAAATTGTGTGCCCTCGCGTGCATATGTGTGTGCGAAGGCGGTGTGTACTTTGTCTGGTTTGTTTTGTTGCGCTGTGTTGGCGTGATTATAATTGGTCTTGGCGTGGATGGTTTGATGTTGTCGTTTCGGCCGTTGTTGTGCTAGTCCGGGTGTACCCTTAGGTGTCTTCTGCACAGATAGTCTTCGGTTTTTTCGCACTTGTTGTGCTAACCCGGTTGCACCGTTAGGCGACTTCTGCGCGGATAGTCTTCGCGATAGACTTAGATTTTTTTCCGCACTTGTTGTGCTAATCCGGCTGCACCCTTAGGCGACTTCTGCGCGGATAGTCTTCGCGATAGACTTAGATTTTTTTGGCACTTGTTGTGCTAATCCGGCTGCACCCTTAGGCGACTTCTGCGTGGATAGTCTTCGCGATAGACTTAGATTTTTTGGCACTTGTTGTGCTAATCCGGCTGCACCCTTAGGCGACTTCTGCGCGGATAGTCTTCGCGATAGACTTAGATTTTTTTCCGCACTTGTTGTGCTAATCCGGCTGCACCCTTAGGCGACTTCTGCGCGGATAGTCTTCGCGATAGACTTAGATTTTTTGGCACTTGTTGTGCTAATCCGGCTGCACCCTTAGGCGACTTCTGCGCGGATAGTCTTGGCGATAGACTTAGATTTTTTTCCGCACTTGTTGTGCTAATCCGGCTGCACCCTTAGGCGACTTCTGCGTGGATAGTCTTCGCGATAGACTTAGATTTTTTTGGCACTTGTTGTGCTAATTCGGCTGCACCCTTAGGCGACTTCTGCGCGGATAGTCTTCGCGATAGACTTAGATTTTTTTGGCACTTGTTGTGCTAATCCGGCTGCACCCTTAGGCGACTTCTGCGCGGATTTGTCGCACGCGAGGGTAGCTAGCGCTTAGCCTCGCGGTGACCTCGTGGTGGTCGAATGTCGAAGACCGTCATCGCGGTCTTTTTCGACGCATGTCTTTGCGGGGGATTTTTCACGCATATATTACATGGCTCCGCCTCGTTAAAAACCTCACCCCCCGGTAGGAAAAGAGTGCGGGCCGGTGCAAGATTGTTTTCGTGAATTACAAGGGCGAAGACAGCCCTGAGGAATCAAACAAAAAATTTGCGGAGGTTGTCGATGTTCCAGGAGTGCTCCAGGTCCTCGCCGTTTGGCGTTGTGAGCCTGTAAGCGTTGGGGGAAGCTTTTGTCTTGACAATGAAAGGGCCCTCCCACCTGGGCTCCAGCTTGCCCTTGGACTCCGTCCGAGCTATTCGAATGAGTACGAGGTCGCCCTCGCTGAACTCCCTCGGGATGACTGAGTGGTCGCGCCATGCTTTGGTCTGGGCTTGATATTTGTTCAGGGCCTGTAGGGCGAAGACACGGTCTCCGTCGATGAGATCCTTTGAAGTTGGCTCGTCCACCTCAGGGACGACTGACGGAACTGTTCGCGGGGACCCGTGCTTTAGTTCTTGCGGGGTCATGGCCTCCGATCCGTATAGAAGTCGGAAGGGGGTAAACCCGGTCGCCCTGCACTCAGTCGTGTTTAGTGCCCAGACTGCCTCAGGTAAGAAATCGGTCCATCTGCCCTTCTTTTCATCAAGGAGCATTTTCTTGATAGCTGTGAAGATTTTCCCGTTGGCGCGCTCCACGACCCCGTTGGACTGCGGGTGATAGACTAAGGCGAAGGCAAGCTTGGTGCCAATGGAGAAACAAAAATCCTTGAAGTCTTGGTTGTCAAACTGCTTGCCATTGTCGACGGTTAGTTCGGACGGTACTCCGAAGCGGCAAACGATGTTCTGCCAGAAGAATTTTTGGGCAGTCTTTG
Organism: Zea luxurians; assembly: GCA_029449295.1. Taxonomy (NCBI): domain Eukaryota; kingdom Viridiplantae; phylum Streptophyta; class Magnoliopsida; order Poales; family Poaceae; genus Zea; species Zea luxurians. Next base: position 8,148,659 of record JAOPSE010000029.1, read on the forward strand.
ATGTTATTGTAGAAACAGCCCGTGCCTCGATCCATTTGGTGAAGTACTCGACCGCGACGAAGGCGAACTTAAGGTTCCCCTGAGCGGTGGGCAGGGGTCCGACAATGTCGAGACCCCAGCGCTGGAGAGGCCATGTGTGGGCGATCAGCTTTGTATACTGCGAAGGGCCGCCTGACCGAGGAGAGAACTTATGGCAGGCTTCGCAGGACCGTGTGACCCGATTTGCGGTGCAGATCATTGCGGGCCAGTAAAAACCCTGGCGGATCACCTTAGCAGCTAGGGCCCTCGGCCCCGCGTGCGAGCCGCACGTGCCACTGTGGACTTCACGTAGAATCTGCATGCCTTCGGCCTCGGTGACGCACTTAAGCATTGGCTGACTGACCCCTTTTTTGTAGAGTTGGCCTTCAATCAGAGCGAAGTCTCGGCTTCGAAGTCTGAGACGCTTGGCCTCACTGATGTCGGCTGGATGATAATACCCCTGCAGGAACAGGGTTATGGGTGCCCGCCAGTCTTCGGTCATGATGAGGTTGACTGTGCGGTGGCCCTCGCTGTCATTGGTTATTAGGAGCCCTTCGGGACTGCGGACTGCTAGCGTGCCAATGACATGAAAAAAACACGTCGGAGGGCAGAGTTTCGCCCCTGGCCGCGGCCTTGGCCAATGCGTCGGCCTCCTCATTCTTGGCCCGATCCACATGCTGCAAGGTGAACCCCTTGAACTGCCTTTCGAGACTTCGGATGGCCGCGAGGTACTGCATGAGTGCGGGGTCCTTGGCTGCATAGTCTTTCTCGACTTGGCCGGCAACTACCTTGGAGTCTGTTTTGATGATGCAGGTGGTGACTCCGAGGGCCCTTAGCTTGCGGAGGCCGAGGATGACTGCTTCGTATTCTGCTATATTATTTGTGCATCTGTCGGATTCCAGATTGAAGCGGAGTCGTGCTGCGTATCTGTGCTTGACCCCGACTGGTGAGGTTATGACTGCAGCGACGCCTGCCCCCGCATGGCACCATGCGCCGTCGCAATGGATTGTCCAAGTGTTTTCTGCGAACGGATCTAGCTGTGTTGTTGGCCCAGTCCAGTCGACGATGAAGTCTGCCAGGACTTGAGACTTGATAGCTGTCCTGGGCTCGAAGCATATGTGGTAGCCGGAGAGTTCGGCCGCCCACTTGGCAATCCTCACCGACGCCTCCGGGTTTCTGAATAATTCACCGAGCCCCCTGTTTGAGGTGACTCGGACCTTGAATGCTTCGAAGTAATGGCGCAGTTTGCGCGACGACATGACGACTGCGTAGGCAATCTTCTCCAGCTCTGTCATGTTGCACTTGGACGGTGTCAGCACTTCGGAGACATAATACACGGGGCACTGCCGGATCACGCCCTCGACAGTCTGCTCCTGCACTAGTGCCGCGCTGACCGCATGTGGCGAAGCCGCGACGTAGAGCAGCAGGGGGAGCGAGGGGTCGGGGCTGGTAAGGACGGCCAACTCTGTCAGGTACTGTTTTAATGAGGCGAAGGCCGCCGCCTGCTCTGGTCCCCAGGTGAAGTCTTTTGCACCATGGAGTGTCTTGAGGAAGGGGAGACTTCGCTCGGCGGACCTGGATAAGAATCTGTTGAGAGCGGCCAATCTGCCTGTCAGGCGCTGGACATCCCTGACGGACTGCGGAGGCGTCATGTCCAAGATAGCCTGAATCTTGGTTGGGTTGGCCTCGATGCCGCGGTGTGATACCAGGTAGCCCAATATCTTGCCCTGGCGAACGCCGAAGACACACTTTTCCGGGTTTAGGCGGAGCTGTGCGTCCCGCATGTTCGCGAATGTTTCGGCGAGGTCGGCGAGGTGGTCCTCCTTGCTCTTGCTGGCGATGACAATGTCGTCTACATATGTGAATATGTTTTTGCCAACCTGCCCCTCGAGCACTGTTTTGGTGAGCCTGGAGAAGGTGGACCCGGCGTTCTTGAGTCCCTCCGGCATTCTGATGAAGCAATATGTGCCGAAGGGTGTTATGAAGCTGGTGCTAGCCTTGTCCTCTTCTTTCATGTATATCTGGTGGTAACCGGAGAAGCAATCGAGGAGGGACATGACCTCGCATCCGGCCGCGCTATCAACTATTTTGTCGATCCGCGGCAACGGGAAATTGTCCTTTGGGCAGGCTTTATTGAGACTGGTGAAGTCGATGCACATTCGCCACTTCCCGCTCTTTTTCTGCACCATTACGACATTGGAGAGCCATGTGGGGTAAGCCACCGGCTCGATGAATTTGGCCTCCAGGAGGCGGTGCACCTCTGCCTTGGCGGCCTCCGTCTTTTCGTCGGACATCTTGCGAAGCCGCTGCTTTTTTGGCCGTACCGAAGGGTCGATTCCCAGACTGTGCTCAATTATTGAACGGCTGACCCCGACCAGATCGAGGGCCGACCAGGCGAAGACATCTTTGTTCTTGGACAGGCAGCAGAGGAGCTTTTCTTCTTCATGCGAAGTAAGGTCTTCGCTGATAATGACTGTCTGCCTGGGCTTGGCCTGGTCGAGGGGGACAGTCTTGGTCCCGTCATGGCTCTGCAGCTGCGCCTTGTCATGTTGCTTATTGGTTGGGCTGGCAGGTGCGGGGGCTTCGCGTTGGGCCGTGAGGCAGTGCACGTTTCTTTGACCGGGCACGAAGTCCCGCTCTATGTTACGCGCAGTCTGTTGATTGCCGAAGACTGTGATAACGCCTAACGGACCTGGTATCTTCATACATAGATATAGTCCGTGAATGGCTGCTTCGAACTTATTGATGGAGCCCCGGCCCATGATGGAAATGTAAGGGTATACCATATCCACAATGTCAAAGGTTATTTGCTCGCTTCGGGCATTGGGTGCTACACCGAAGGAGAGAGGCAGCTCTATTTTGCCGACGGGGAAGGTGCCTTTGCCGCCGAAGCCATACAATGGGTTGTCCGAAGGCTTAAGCAGGCTGTGGCTTATGCCCATGCGATCGAAGGCGTGGAGGAAGATGATGTCCGCCTGGCTGCCGTTGTCAACGAGGACCTTGTGCAGGTCCCAGCCTGCCACGCTGCAATTGATGACCATGGCATCGCAATGGGGGGCGCTGCGCAAGTCGACGTCCCGTGCGTCGAAGGTTAGCGGTATATGGGACCACTTTGTCTGCACAACTGGGCCCGTGACGGCGACATGGTTGATGCTGCGGTAGTGGTCCCGCTTCTGCCGCTTGGTGTCGAAGTCGGTGCTGGACCCCCCAGTTATCATGTGGATGACTCCGCGATATGGTTGATCGGCGAAGTCTTCCTGCTTTGGGGCATGAGGGATTTTTTGGTGGTGTTGGTGTGGTGGTGGGGGTGGAGGAGGTACGATTTGTACTTCCTGATGGTGTTGGTAAGCGTGGTGCGGTGGATGCGGGGCAGGAGCGTGGATATATGGTGGAGGGGGTTGCTGGTAATTGTGCGCGACAATTCTGGGGTTGTCGGCTGGCTGCGCCCGTGCCATTCTGTCTCTGGTAGCCTTTGTTTCGGGGCAGTCTTTGGTTGGGTGGGCGCAGTCTTCGCCATGGAAAAGGCAGTAGAATCGGCGCGGCTGCTGCGCACGCCCTCGGCCCCAGCCACGAGTGCCGTTTCCGCGGCCCTGGGGGGGATAGTCCTGGCGACGAGGGGGGTCGGCAGCGGGATGCTGGCTGGCGATGTTGTGCACCTGCTGCTGATTGCGGCCTCCGTCTCGACCGGAGTCTGGCTGCGGAGTCCTTGTCCACGTGCGGCTGGACTGTGGAGCATCTTTTGGCTTCCGCTGGGACTCAATCTTGCGCTGGTGGAGGTCTTCGGATCTGGCGTACTTTTCAAATAGCTGATATAACTCTTGGAGGTTCTTTGGCGGATCTCTGATGCAGTGGCTGTAAAGGACGCCGGCGCGAAGACCACTGATAGCATAGTGGATGGCAATCTGGTCATCGACTGAGGGTAGCTGTGACTTGAGTGTTAGAAATTTGCGGTAATACTCCCTCAGGGTCTCCTTTTCCAGCTGCTTGCAGAGCGAAAGTTCGGCCAAGGTGTCGGTGTCTGGGCGGTACCCTTGGAAATTAAGCAGGAACTTGTCCCGGAGACTTCTCCAGGAATCAATGGACAGCGGAGGCAACCTGGTGAACCAGGTGAGTGCGGGGCCCTCGAGGGCGATGATGAAAGACTTCGCCATTGTGGCGTCGTCCCCCCCGGACGATGCAACGGCGACCTGGTAGCTCATTATGTATTGAGCCGGGTCGGTGCTGCCGTTGTACTTGGGATAGGTCCCCGCCCGGAAGTTGGCTGGCTACGGCGTCACTTGCAGGTGAGGCGCCAGGGGACTTCGCTCATCGAGATAGTTGACCCCTTGGAATGGCGCGGCGTGCGGGAAGGTGTAGTCGCGCTGAGCGAAACGCGGGTCCTCCGGTTGCGCGCGGTGTTGCAGGGGTGGCCCATGCTGCAGGCCAGGGTGGCCTTCGCGCGTGTCTTCGTCTTGTGCGCGCTGCTGGAGGGGTGACTCGTGCTGCAGGCCGAGGTGGCCTTCGCGCTGCATCAGCGCAATCTCCCGCTCGAGTTCCTGGGCCTTGTGCTCTTCGTCGCGTATCATCTGCCGCACTTTGGCGAGTGCGGACACACGTTGGCGCTTGGCCTCCAGTATCTCCTTCTGCCTCTGGAGGTTGCGGTTCCTGAGGCGCAGGGCGCGCAGCTGTAGCTGTTCTTCTGCTGAGACGCCGAGGACCTCACCGTCCTCGGCGAGGTCCGCGCCCTCCGGTGGTGCGAAGTCTGAGGGTGGTGCGAAGCCTGAGGGTTGTCCCTCAGGGTCGCAGGTGCGGAGGGTGTCGTCTTCAGTGGCCTCTTGGTGGGTGGATTGGGTGAGGGCGAGGGCCTTGCCCTTTCTTGCGGCGAGCAGTGCTGCCTTCGCAGCCTCGTCAGCCTTCGGGTTAGCTCTCTTGGGTGCCATCGCGGGTGGTTTTCTCGTAGCACGAACGGTGGGCGCCAAATGTTGGAACTTGCTCTCAGGTGCAAGGGGATCCAACAAGGGTGAACAGTGATGACAACAGGGCACTCGCGCCAGATGGCAAAAGCTCTGTTAATCTGGCCTCTCACGGGCACTGTACAGGGGTATTTATAGGTACCTGAGCGTGCAGCACCTCGAGCTAAGGACGCATGTGCCCTCTGGTACCTAGGTTATCCCAAGAATATTCCCATAAAGTGGGGTTACAGACCGTAATTACAGGAATGCTTTTACAAAATGGGCCCGTAACCGGAGGGCGGCCGAGCGGGGCCCGTCTCGATGGGCCGGATTGTACGTGGGCCTCCGAGCCGGCCGAGGCCGCGCCGTGGGATGCACTTCGTCGCCAGTCTTCGCCTGGAACGGGGGAAGCGAGGGGTGTCCCGCCTGTTTTGTTTCTGTCAGTTCAGCTGCTGCAGCGAAGGCTTCGAGCGAAGGGTGGCGCCTTTGCCTTCACCCCAACACCGGTGTTTTGTTCATTGCGGCTGTCGAGGCCTGAACATGTATGTATTTTTGGCACGGAGCCGTGTTTTTTCTTCATTTCGAGCACTGAGACTCGCCTTGTCGATTATCTAGACCGCTTCACCGAGCGTGAGTTGCCTCGTGCAAAGGTGACGAGCGAGGTATCCGTATCCCAGAGGCGTAGGAGTCCCTCGGCTCGGTCGGCCTTGCTATCCGAGGCCCCTCTTGCTTAGTTAAAGGAACCCCTCGGCCGCCCTTCGATGAGCCGAAGCCGGAGGTAGCGGTGTCAGCACGGACGGAGGCAGAGTTGGCTTCGAAAAGGAGGTGTAGTTGGCCAGAGCCTGGCCGGGTCGTCCACTGGCGGAACCGACGCCGGAGTTGAGCTGCCGAGGCCACAAGCCGAGCTGATGTCTTTGGGGGACAGCTGGCCGAGGCCTCGGGGTGGCCGGCCGAGCCGCCTGCTCGGGCCGGATTCTCGAAGAAGACCCTAGCGACGATGGCCCAGGTGTGGTGCTGATGTCGTCCTTCAGAGTGGGGGCCCTCCGACCGCGTCGCCGTCCGAGGCTAGGTCAGACCCCGCCGAAGGTGTAGTTGATGCCGAGGGTGCTGCTGCACCCTTCGGCTGTCGACGTCCGAGCCTACAGGATCAGGTTGTCTTGTAGTGTGTGTATGTTTTCTGCGGCCGCCGAGGCCTGAACACACCGTCATCGTGTTGTAAAGCTGCGTTTCTTTTCCTCTTGTTTCGAGTATCTGGACTCATGTGTCGGTAACAGAATTGTTTGTGCGGGCGAGAGTTGCTTTTCATGGAAGGCGATGAGTGAGGTATCCGTATCCCAGAGGCGTAGGAATCCCTCGGCTCGGTCGGCCTTGCCGCTTACGCACACTCTTACTCGTCCATAGGGTTCTGTTACCGACACAGTCGAGATGGCCCGAGAAATCATTTCGTCAGAGGAGCTCTCGAGCATGAAGACTTGTTCGGTCCGCGGAGTCACTTATCCGAATGCGAGTTACTTATCGCAGAAGGTGATGAGTGAGGTATCCGTATCCCGGAGGCATAGGAGTCCCTCGGCTCGGTCAGCCTTGGCTGCTTACGTGTACTCCGTCGTTTTCAGGATCCACTTTTGAAGTAGTCGAAGAGCACGAAAGGCATTCTGGCAGAAAAGATTTTTTTTCTTTTTTCGAGGAAAATTTTGACGCAGAGGGGGTTGCCCCCTTCTAGCCCCCGAGGGAGGGTCGGGCTTTGCCAAGGCAAGGCTGACCCTTCCTTGACGACCAGACTTGGTGTGTGAACGAGGTATACGAGCAACTTGAAAGCATCTTAAGGGTAGAAGCGACGTAGCTGTTGGATGTTCCAAGCGTTGCTGTAGACCTCGCCTTGGCTGTTGGCCAGCTTGTACGTTTCGGGCTTCAGGACCTTGGCGATGACGAATGGCCCTTCCCAGGGAGGCGTGAGTTTGTGCCGCCCTCGGGTGTCTTGTCGCAGCCGAAGCACCAGGTCGCCCACCTGGAGGTCTCGGGACCGAACCCCTCGGGCGTGGTAGCGTCGCAGGGACTGCTGGTACCGCGCCGAGTGTAGTAAGGCCACGTCCCGAGCCTCCTCTAGCTGGTCCAGTGAGTCTTCTCGGTTGGCCCGGTTGCTTTGGTCGGTGTAGGCCCTCGCCCTCGGGGAACCGTATTTCAAGTCTGTGGGCAAGATGGCCTCGGCCCCATAGACTAGAAAGAACGGTGTGAAGCCCGTGGCTCGGCTCGGCGTTGTCCTCAGGCTCCAGACCACCAAGGGGAGTTCCTTCATCCACCGCTTGCCGAACTTGTTGAGGTCGTTGTAGATCCGAGGCTTGAGTCCTTGCAGGATCATGCCGTTGGCCCGCTCCACTTGCCCATTCGTCATGGGGTGAGCCACGGCAGCCCAGTCCACCCGGATGTGATGATCCTCGCAGAAGTCCAGGAACTTTCTGCCGGTGAACTGGGTGCCGTTGTCGGTGATGATGGAGTTCGGGACCCCAAAGCAATGGATGATGTTGGTGAAGAACGCCACCGCCTGTTCGGACCTGATGCTGTTTAGGGGTCGGACCTCGATCCACTTGGAGAATTTGTCGATGGCGACCAACAGGTGCGTGTAGCCCCCGGGTGCCTTCTGCAAGGGGCCAACGAGGTCCAGACCCCACACAGCAAACGGCCAGGTGATGGGTATGGTCTGGAGAGCCTGAGCGGGCAGGTGGGTCTGCCTCGCGTAGAACTGACACCCTTCGCAGGTGCGGACAATTCTAGTAGCGTCGGCCACCGCCGTCGGCAAGTAGAATCCTTGTCGGAAGGCGTTCCCAACTAGGTTTCGAGGTGCTGCGTGATGGCCGCAAGCCCCCGAGTGTATCTCTTGCAAGAGCTTCCTTCCCATCTCCCAGCAAAACGAAAGACTTGGCGCGCCGCGCCAACCGCCGAGCTTCGGCTTGGTCAAGGGGCAGCTCTCCTCGGTGGAGATATTGCAGGTAGGGATGAAAATGGTTTCGGAATTTTTCGGTATTCCGGAAACCGATTTCGAAATTTTTTGATCGGATTCATCGGTAACGGTATTTTTCGAAAACGAAATCGGTTTTCGGAATTTTCTATCGGAACCGATATCGGAATCGGTGTGGTGTTTTACCGACCTTTTCCTTCGGTTACCGGTTTTTGTCGGAAATTACCGGATTTGTGTCTCGGAATTTTCCAGAATTGTGTCTCGGAAATTTTCGGAATTTTTCGGAATTTTCCAGCATGTGATTTTTCGCATCGCCTATACGTCTCTAGATAATGATTACTTATTTTTGTATTTTTTTAACGCCTTAAGATTTTTTTGGGATAGATGGTGTTGGAAGGCAGTTGAGATTAACGATTTGGTCTTTTCCAAACACTAGGTTTTAGGGTTTTCCTGTGAGGTTGTGAAAAACTCTTTATGTGAGAAAAAAATATTTAATATGTAAGCATGCCATGTCAGCTAGATCGAGTGGATATTGTAAATTGTGAACTTTGAGTCTGTGAACTTGTGATCTTTATGAACTTTTTATACTGTGAACTTGTTATATTGTCAACTTGTGATCTTTGTAAACTTTTTATATTATAAATTTGTGATCCTTATGAACTTGTTATATTGTTAACTTGTTATATCATGAATTGTGAACTTGTGGTCATTGTGATCTTTTGTCAACTTTGTTGTATTATGAAGTTTGATATGTTTACCGATCGTATTTTAGATTTCGACCGTTACCGGTGTATTTTCCGCACCAAACTTTCGTTTTCGATGTTTCCGAAATACCGATATCGTTTCTGTTTCCGGAGTTACCGTTTTCGATTTTGTTTCCGATAAAAAATATGAAAACGGTAATGGTTCTAGTGTTTACCGATCGTTTCTGACCGTTTTCATCCCTAATTGCAGGTACGGGGTCTGCCAGCTTTGATCAGGCATGACCTCGCTCTGTTCCCCCTCGACGCGCAGTGCCTCACCCTCGGGGGCCGAGGGTACCTCGGGCTGAGCCGAGGGTACCTCAGACCGTGCCGAGGGTACCTCGGACTGGGCCGAGGGTATCTCGGACTGAGCCGAGGATACCTCGGACTCAGCCGAAGGTGCCTCGGGCGGAGCCGAAGGTGCCTCAGGCTCGGGCGTGTCCTCGGTCTTGACGGAGGGTTGATGCAGGTCTCGGGAGAATACGTCCGGGGGAACTGTTGTTCGTCCCGAGGCTATTTTAGCCAGCTCGTCCGCAGTCTCGTTGTAGCGTCGGGCGATGTGGTTGAGCTCGAGCCCATAGAACTTGTCTTCCAAGCGCCGAACCTCATCGCAGTAGGCTTCCATCTTCGGGTCGCGGCAGTGGGAGTTCTTCATGACTTGGTCGATGACGAGCTGCGAGTCACCGCGAGCGTCGAGGCGTCGGACCCCTAGCTCGATGGCAATTCGCAACCCGTTTACCAGAGCCTCGTACTCTGCCACATTGTTGGACGCCGGGAAGTGGAGGCGTAGCACGTAGCGTAGGTGCTTTCCGAGGGGCGAGACAAGAGGAGGCCTGCGCTGGCCCCCGTCTTCATCAGCGACCCATCTAAAAACATGGTCCAGAGCTCCTGTAGGATCGGAGCCGTCGGGAGCTGGGTGTCGGCCCATTCAGCCATGAAGTCCGCCAAGACCTGGGACTTGATGGCCTTCTGAGGGGCGAACGAGATCGTCTCGCCCATGATCTCCACCGCCCACTTCGCAATTCTACCCGAGGCCTCTCGGGACTGGATGATCTCTCCTAGGGGGAAGGATGACACCACAGTCACCGGATGAGACTCGAAGTAGTGTCGCAACTTCCGCCGTGTCAGGATCACCGCGTATAGTAGCTTCTGGATTTGCGGGTAGCGGATCTTGGTCTCGGACAGTACCTCACTGATGAAGTAGACTGACCTCTGGATGGGCAATGCATGCCCTTCTTCTCGTCTCTCAACCACGATCGCGGCGCTAACCACCTAGGTGGTTGCGGCGACATAGATCAAGAGGGCTTCTCCGGCAGCGGGGGGCACCAAGATGGGCACGTTCGTGAGGAGCGCCTTCAGGTTCCCGAGGGCTTCCTCGGCCTCGGGGGGTCCAAGCGAAGCACTCAGCTTTCCTTAAGAGGCGGTATAGAGGCAGACCTCTTTCACCGAGGCGGGAGATGAAGCGGCTCAGAGCCGCGAGACATCCCATGACCCTCTGTACGCCTTTCAAGTCCTTGATTGGCCCCATGCTGGTGATGGCTGCAATCTTCTCCGGGTTGGCTTCGATGCCCCGCTCGGAGACGATGAACCCCAAGAGCATGCCTCGGGGGACCCCGAAGACGCACTTTTCGGGATTAAGCTTCACGCCTTTCGCCTTGAGGCATCGGAACGTCGCTTCAAGGTCGGAAAGGAGGTCGGAGGCCTTCCTCGTCTTGACTACGATGTCATCGACGTAGGCCTCGACCGTTCGGCCGATGTGTTCGCCAAACACATGGTTCATGCATCACTGGTACGTTGCCCCCGCATTCCTCAAACCAAACGGCATTGTAACATAGCAGTACATGCTGAAGGGTGTGATGAATGAAGTCGCGAGCCGGTCGGACTCTTTCATCCTGATCTGATGATACCCTGAGTAGGCATCGAGGAAAGACAGGGTTTCGCACCCAGCAGTGGAATCCACGATCTGATCGATGCGAGGCAGAGGGTAGGGAACCTTCGGACATGCTTTGTTTAGACCAGTGTAGTCTACACACATCCGCCATTTCCCCCCTTTCTTTCTCACAAGCACAAGGTTGGCAAGCCATTCGGGATGGAATACCTCTTTGATGAACCCGGCCGCCAGTAGCTTGTGGATCTCCTCGCCTATGGCCCTACGCTTTTCTTCGTCGAATCGGCGCAGAGGTTGCTTCACGGGTCGGGCCCTAGCTCGGATATCCAGAGAGTGCTCGGCGACTTCCCTCGGTATGTCGGGCATGTCTGAGGGACTCCACGCGAAAACGTCGGCGTTTGCGCGGAGAAAGTCGACGAGCACTGCTTCCTATTTGGGGTCGAGCTCGGAACCAATCCGGATCTGCTTGGAGGCGTCGTTGCAGGGGTCGAGAGGGACGGACTTGACCATCTCCGCTGGTTCGAAGTTGCCGGCGTGGTGCTTCACGTCGGGTGCCTCTCTAGAGAGGCTCTCCAGGTCAGCGATGAGGGCCTCGGATTCGGCGAGGGCCTCGGCGTACTCCACGCACTCCACATCGCATTCGTATGCGTGTCGGTACGTGGGCCCGACGGTGATGACCCTGTTGGGGCCCGGCATCTTGAGCTTGAGGTAGGTGTAGTTGGGGAGGCCCATGAACTTGGCGTAGCATGGCCTCCCCAGCACTGCGTGGTAGGTTCCTCGAAACCCGACCACTACGAACGTGAGGGTCTCCTTTCGAAAGTTGGAGGGCGTCCCGAAGCAGACGGGTAGGTCGAGTTGTCCGAGGGGTTGAACGCGCTTCCCGGGGACGATCCCGTGGAAAGGCGCAGCGCCCGTCCAGACCGAGGACAGATCGATCCGCAGGAGCCCAAGGGTCTCGGCGTAGATGATGTTGAGGCTGCTGCCTCCGTCCATGAGGACCTTGGTGAGCCTGACGTTGCCGATGATGGGGTCGACAACGAGTGGGTATCTCCCTGGGCTCGGCACGTAGTCTGGATGGTCGGCCTGGTCGAAGGTGATGGGCTTGTCGGACCAGTCTAGGTAGACTGGCGCCGCCACCTTTACCGAGCAGACCTCCCGACGCTCTTGCTTGCGGTGCCGAGCCGAGGCGTTCGCCACTTGCCCGCCATAGATCATGAAGCAGTCGCGGACCTCGGGGAACCCTCCTGCCTTGTGATCTTCCTCCTTTGTGTCGTCGAGGGCCTTGCCAACCTCCGCGGGTGGCCCGGCCTTGTGGAAGTGTCGTCGAAGCATGGCACACTCCTCGAGGGCGTGCTTGACGGGCCCCTGATGATAGGGGCACTGCTCCTCGAGCATCTTGTTGAAGAGGTTGGCACCTCCGGGAGGCTTCCGAGGGTTCTTGTACTCGGCGGCGGCGACAAGGTCCGCGTCAGCGGTGTCACGTTTCGCTTGCGACTTCTTCTTGCCCTTCTTCTTGGCGCCGCGCTTAGTTGACGCCTCGGGAGCATCTTCCGGTGGGCGGCCCTGGGGCTGCTTGTCCTTCCGGAAAATGGCCTCAACCGCCTCCTGGCCAGAGGCGAACTTGGTGGCGATGTCCATTAGCTCGCTCGCCCTGGTGGGGGTCTTGCGACCCAGCTTGCTCACCAGGTCGCGGCAGGTGGTGCCGGCGAGGAACGCGCCGATGACATCTGAATCGGTGACGTTGGGCAGCTCTGTGCGCTGCTTCGAGAATCGCCGGATGTAATCCCGGAGAGGCTCTCCCGGCTGCTGGCGGCAGCTTCGGAGATCCCAGGAGTTCCCAGGGCGCACGTATGTGCCCTGGAAATTGCCGGCGAAGGCTTGGACAAGGTCGTCCCAGTTGGAGATCTGCCCCGGGGGCAGGTGCTCCAGCCAGGCTCGAGCGGTGTCGGAGAGGAACAGGGGGAGGTTGCGGATGATGAGGTTGTCATCGTCCGTTCCACCCAGTTGGCAGGCCAGCCGATAGTCCGCGAGCCACAGTTCCGGTCTTGTCTCCCCCGAGTACTTTGTGATAGTAGTCGGGGTTCGGAACCGGGTCAGGAACGGTGCCCGTCGTATGGCGCGGCTGAAAGCCTGCGGACCGGGCGGTTCGGACGAAGGACTCCGATCCTCCCCGCTGTCGTAGCGTCCCCCGTGCCTGGGGTGGTAGCCTTGGCGCGCCCTATCGTCGAGGTGGGCCTAATGGCTGTGATGATGACGCTCGTTGCCGAGGTGACCCGGGACTGCAGGCGCTGTGTTGCGTGTGCACCCAGAGTGGACCGAGGCTTCCCGCATGAATCGGGAAGTCGTGGCGCGATGTTCCGAGGGGAACCCCTGCCTTCGAGAGGCAGAGCTTTTGGCCCATCGGACCGCGGCGTTCTCCAGGAGATTCTTGAGCTCTCCCTGGATACACCGCCCCTCGGTGGTTGATGGCTCCGGCATCGCGCGGAGGAGTATTGCCGCTGCAGCCAGGTTCTGGCCGACTCTGCTGGAATCCGGCGGCAGCCTCACCCTGACGCCGTCGACGATGCGGTGCTGGATGTCCCGGGGGAGATGGCGCGCTTCTCCGGCCGGGGGTTGGACCGCCCATTCCTACCCGATGTCCCGGCGGATCGGCACAAGCGTTACTACTCCCTCGTCGAGCCTGGCCTGCCTCTCGCAGATTTGCTCGAGCTGTGGGTCAGGACCCCCCGCCGGGACGGGGACCACAGCTAGCTCCCGAAGGATGTCAACGCGAGGCACGGGCCTAGGGGGATCACCGTTTTCCGGCATACCAAGATGGTTGCCTTCGCCGGGACCCCCTAGATCGACGTGGAAACATTCACGACTTGGGCCGCGGTCCTCATTATCAAGGCCGCGACTGCCGTCGGAACAGTCGGAAAGGCAGTAGTCACATGCGGTCATGAAGTCCCGCACGGCACTGGGGTTACCAAGTCCGGAGAAATCCCAACAGAGGTCGGGCTCGCCATCTTCCTCGGACCCCAAGGGCTCGTAGGTCGAGTCGGCCGTCAGTCGGTCCTAGGGTGACCGCACACGATACCCCAGAGGGTTTGGACTCACCTCTAAGAGAGTGCTCACCGAAGCGGAGTCGCTTGGCGGGTCGAGGCCGAATCCAAAAGACACGAGATGGGAATCGGTCGGTACGTTTCGGTCGTCGGTCGGTGACGAGGTCGCGTTTGGGACTGACTGCACCGTTGTCTCAGGTACGAGGGTGACGCCCAGCAAGTCCTTCACGAGCGTGCTGGCATCGTGCGTTTGCTTGAGATTGGCGTGTTGCGGGGAGGCGGCGCTCGTCTTCGTCTCAGACGCGAGATCGATGCCCGACGCACCCTCCGTTGGGGCGTCGGCGCCGTCGACTCGCTCGACAGCCAATGAGGTGCCGCTTCCCGCTTGGCCTTGGTTGCCCCGCCTCCTCCTCCGTCTGTGGGGGAGGGGACGGGACAAGCCTGAATGTCGTCCTTCCACCATGTGGGGAAAGCGTCGTCGATTTCCCCGCCGGCGAGCGGGTTGTCGACCGCCATTGTCGCTGTCGCACGGCGGGGGAAGGAGTATCATGTCGTAGCTGCCGTCGAGGGACATGAACTCAAGATTCCCGAAACAGAGCACCGTCCCGGGCTGGAAAGGTTGCTGGAGACTGCCCATCTGGAGCTTGACGAGAAGCTGTTTGTCAACACGTAGCAGGCCCCTACCTGGCGCGCCAACTGTCGGTGTTTCAAAACCCGGGGGGTCCTTGGACCGACGAGTGAATTGTCGCCGCGTGCCCCAGCCCAAATGGGTCGACGCGAGGCGGAACGCGAATGAGGGAAAGGAAGCAGCCGGAGGGAGGCAGGCATGAGAGAGTGGATCCCGTGGCCTTCGTGTTAGCCCCGCGCCTGAGTCGGGTGCGCTTGCAGTAGGGGGATACAAGCGTCCACGCGGGAGTGGGAGCGAGCGGCCTTGCGCGAGTGCCGTCCCGTCCTTCTCCGCGTGGGCCAACCCTCTGTAAGAGGGCCCTGGTCCTCCCTTTTATAGGCGTAAGGAGAGGATCCAGGTGTACAATGGGGGGTGTAGCAGAGTGCTACGTGTCTAGCGGAGGAGAGCTAGCGCCCTAAGTACATGCCGTCGTGGCAGCCGGAGAGGTCTTGGCGCCCAGTTCGCGTGGTGTTGTGGCCGTCAGAGGAGTGCTGGAGCCTGGCGAGAGGACAGCTGTCAGGGCTGTCGAGTCCTTGCTGACGTCCTCTTGCTTCCGTAAGGGGGCCGAGAGCCGCCATCGTTACAGAGCGTGCGGGGAGCCATCATTGCCTATCTGGCGGAGCGAGCCAGATGGGACGCCGGTCTTGTTCCCCGTAGCCTGAGTCAGCTCAGGGTAGGGTAATGATGGCGCCTCCTGTCGACGTGGTCGGTCCGCGCCCTAGGTTGGGCGATGTGGGGGCTCCTCCGAGGTTGAGGTCGAGTCTGTCTTCCGTGGCCGTGGTCGAGTCCGAGCCCCTGGGGTCGGGCGAGGCGGAGACCGTCGGCTGAGGCCAGGGCTGAGTCCGAGCCCTGGGGTCGGGCGAAGCGGAGTCCGTCGTCTCCTAGGGCTGAGCCCAAGTCCGAGCCCTGGGTCGGGTGAAGCGGAGTTCGTCGTCTTCTGGGGCTGAGCCCAAGTCCGAGCCCTGGGTCGGGCGGAGCGGAGTTCGTCGTCTTCTGGGGCTGAGCCCGAGTCCGAGCCCTGGGTCGGGCAGAGCGGAGTTCGCCGTCTTCCGGGGCTGAGCCCGAGTCCGAGCCCCGGGTCGGGCGGAGCGGAGTTCACCGTCTTCCGGGGCTGAGCCCGAGTCCGAGCCCTAGGTCGGGCGAAGCAGAGTTCGCCGTCTTCCGGGGCTGAGCCCGAGTCCGAGCCCTAGGTCGGGCGGAGCGGAGTTCGCCGTCTTCCGGGGCTGAGCCCGAGTCCGAGCCCTGGGTCGAGTGGAGCGGAGTTCGCCGTCTTCCGGGGCTGAGCCCGAGTCCGAGCCCTGGGTCGGGCGGAGCGGAGTTCACCGTCTTCCGGGGCTGAGCCCGAGTCCGAGCCCTAGGGTCGGGCGAGGCGGAGTTTCCTATGACGCCCGAGGCCGGCCTTGGCTGCTGTCAGCCTCACTCTGTCGGGTGGCTCAGCAGTCAGAGCGGCGCTGGCGGCGCTGTCCTCTTGTCAGACCGGTCAGTAGAGCGGCGAAGTGACCGCGGTCACTTCGGCTCTGTCGACGGGTGGGCGTGCGTCAGGATAAAGGTGTCAGGCCACCTTTGCATTAAATGCCCCTGCGATTTGGTCGCTCGGCGTGGTGATGTGGCCAAGGTTGCTTCTCGGTGAAGACTGGGCCTCGGGCGATCCGATAGTGTGCCCGTTGCTGGAGGGGGGTCCTCGGGCGAAACGTAGGTTCTCCAGGGTCGGCTTCCCTTGCCCGAGGCTAGGCTCGGGCAAGGCACGATCGTGTCCCTTGAATGGACCGATCCTTGACTTAATCGCACCCATCAGGCCTTTGCAGCTTTGTGCTGATGGGGGTTACCAGCTGAGATTTAGGGGTCTTGAGGGTACCCCTAATTATGGTCCCCGACAGGTTGAAACATACTTATATGAGTACGATCTAATGTATTTCACCACTATTAACTTGTTAAGTGACTGGCCTTAGATTAGCTCAACTTAAGGTTAGACTGGGTTAGGTTAGATTAACCTGTTAGACTAGATCAGATCTAGAATATATTGATATGACTAGTTTAGTCTAGATAAGATCTAATTAATTTAGATTAGATCATGATGGTTACACTAGGATGAGATAAGCATAGTGGTTAGGATAAGATGAATCTATAAGGTCATGATTGAATCTTTTAAGATAAGATGGATCCATTAAGATAAGATGAATCTATTAAGGCAAAGTGATCTATTAAGTCATGTCAAATTCTTAATTAATTAATCTTTATTCATTTTTAATGGGGATAATCTAAGTTTTATTAGCTATCTAGACATCATATTTTTATACCTAAATATATATATATATATATATATATATATATATATATATATATATATATATATATATATATATATATATATATATATATATATATATATATATATATATATATATATATATATATATATATATATGCAGATGCAATTGCGGACACTACTCCACAACTATAATTACACTCACTCAAAGAACCAAAGTTAGGTCTCCTATTCCTAAAGGTCACTTTAGGTACAAGATTTTAAAGTATGAAATCCACTTTTCTCTTTAGAAGTGAAAAGATAAGAATAATCAGAGTAAAGTAGAATAGATGAGAAAAGATTAAGAAAAGCTTAGAAAGAATCAGAGTAGCAAAGGTAAGTAGGTAAGGGTTGTCTAGTTATATCTAGGTTCTCCCTACAGTCAACATTCCTCTGATACCACTTCTGTCACACCCGTGTTTTAGGGGCCAAACCCGAGCGCAAAATCAAATGTGTTCTAGGATCAAGTTTCACACATATGATGACTCATGGTACAGAAACGAATGTCACATCATTAATACATAACGGAGTTCTATACAAAATAGATAAATAATTACATCACATGAAGACAACGATCCAACAACCAGAGTTCACTAGGAGACAAGGGCCTATACCACTCACGAACTCATCACAGCATCCTTCACGCGCCTCATCCTGTGGTACCTGATCTTGACCTAGGGGATGTGAGTACAGCAAGGGTGAGCTCACATACGTTCATCGCTCAACAAGTTGTGCAGAATAATGTGGATGAGCTCACATACAGTGGGGTTCATTTGAAGTGTAAGGCTTACCAAAGAAGATGGCTAAAGCTGAGCATTGCTTTTAGAGTTGGCCAAAATTTTATAAGCAGATACCAACCTAAATAAGTAAGAGATCAATTAATAATAACACTCGCGATGCATTCCATTGCATATGGCAGATTAAGTTTACTTTCATAAAATAATCATGCATGTGAGAGTCCTGAGTCGCTCTTGACCGTGAGTATGGCTGATATACCAGTTTTATACTATGCAGAGGTTGCGCCCTTTACCCACAAGTCGTGTATCCTGTCTAGCCAGGATTTGCAAGGCCCTTAGACACTTCCAAGGTGAATGGCTAGGGATCCACTACGAGGCCTTTACAAAGTTCCACTAGCTTCAGAAAACCTGCTACGGTTTCTGAGAAGGGCAATATAGGAATCCCTCATCAGAAAAGCCATCGCAGCATTATCGACCCGAGAACCTCCCTATACGCAGCTCCTCTACCGCCCTTGCCCCTTTTGGGTAAGTTAGTCCTCCACTAGCTTTCCTAATTAGTGAGCCAAGGGCATCCATTCCACCCTTGTGCTAGCACGGATATCTCAAGTTAAGCTCCATGTTCCAATTACCACAATTATCCTGTCATGAACAATAATTAAAACAACAACATAATTGGAACATGATCATATTTCAAATATAATATTAATCCCAAAACTATGTAGAGCAATAGCACATACTACCCAAAAGTTTAGTGGTAAACAAGGTGTGGAATAAACAAATCTAGGGAAACCTATTAGGTCCCATCAAATTAACCTGACCATGTCACAGTGATTATCCGGAACATTATTAGGTAAAGAAGAGTGATCAAGGGCATAACTTGCCTTAGACTCGAGATTCCCAGGTACTAACTTGGTCTTCAAGTGACTCGTAAACTCATTGCTACTCATAGCAATACAAACAAACATGGTATAGGCAAAGTTAACATCACACCAAACATAAGAACAAACTGCATAATAATGTTCTACGCATCGTAACAAGATCGTAGGTTCGAGAACCACTAAATTTGGAGTTACGGTTTAAGAGTTATGATTTTCCGAAGGTTTAGGTGTTAACTACAAAACAAATGAGGTACAAGGTTTTAACCATAGGTTTCATAGTAATACAAGGTTAGCAGGTGATAAACAATATTAATACGAAATTATTGCAACTAGAATGGAATAATTTGGAGTTAAAATAAATTATTTATGAATTAAACAAGTTTCTGGAATTATTTTTATACTAGAAACCATTTTTCCTTATTATTTTACTTAATTTATCCACCCCCTCGATTGCGCGCATAATTTCTATAAAGCTTGGGTCTACTTTGTAAATTCTGGGGCTTCATTGTAATTATTTCTTAACAGCTATGGACGGCGGGTTGATATGTAGAAACACGAGGGTTTCATACGCAAAACGGCGCGACAAAGGGGTATTTGTGATCCCTGGCCATCCGATCTGATTTTGAGAGCCCAGATTTGATATGGCCTTTTAATGAATCAATGTCTCATATGGGCCACTAGATCCGTATCCAATGGCCCAAACCGAACCAATATGCGGCCCATGATCTCGACCGTCCAACCTAAAGTCTACAGCCCCGATCAAAATTAGCTGGAAAGGCACCATCTTCTAATCTCCACCGTCGACGATTGATCGGACAACACCCGGTTCTTCTTCTATGTTTGGTCAGCACCAGGCGGAGGCGCGGACCCCCCACGGTGGTGCCCCATACTCGGCACAGAGGGGTGATCGTCGGAGTATCACTGCGTAGCCAACCGGTGACTAGGGCCCATCTGTGACCTAATCTACACGCTATGAGGACCAAGGTGAAGCAAGGGGAGCATTCAGACCTATATCCGTGTGGTGACGAGGTCTAGGCATGGTGCAATGGGCCGGCGGTGGCATACACTACAGGTATACTCCACCCCGGCGAGAAATTGAGTCGACAACAAGGGTCTCCGCAGCACGCCGACGCTCCCTAAAGGTTGCAACACAGACCGGTGACCCGTCTGAGCCACCCACCAGGCCTAATCGATGGTTGGCGACGGGGTTACTGAAAGTCGCCTAGAGGGGGGTGAATAGGCGAAACCTAAAAATTATAACTTTGAACACGCACTACACCCGAGGTTAGGGTTAGAAATAAATAATCTTGAATTCAGAGTGCGGAAGAAAGTTCCTCTTGCTATGAGTTTCTCAATCAATGCAGATAACTTTGGGAGCAAAGTCAAAACAAAATGAGCAAGGGAACTTTTAGAGAGAGAGGAAAGGGGAGAAACAAATCGAGCGATGAAGATCAACACAAATGAACACGTTGATTTGTTTCCCGAGGTTCGGTTCCAAGGAACCTACTCCCCGTTGAGGAGGCCACAAAGGCCGGGTCTATTCCAACCCTTTCCCTCTCCCAATCGGTCACTTAGACCGGTCGAGTGCTTCTTCTTAATCACACAAGTCACTAAGACCCCGCGAGGATCACCACACAATTAGGTCTCTCTCACTTGCTTTACAAAACACTTGAGAAGTTTAGAGTGAGAAGAAGAAAGCAATCCAAGCAACAAGAGCAACAACAGAAACACAAATCACCCACTCTCAAGTCACTAAACACTTGATTTCATTTTGGAGCTTGGAGAGGATTTTATGCTTTGACTGTGCCTTGGAGTGTGTGCTTTTGCTCTAGTATTGAATGTGAAGGTTGGAAGGCTTGGATGACTTAAATGGAGGTGGTTGGGGGGTATTTATAGCCTCCAACCACTTCCTAGTCGTTGGCTGACTTTGTTGTCGATGGGCACACCAGACAGTCTAGTGGCGCATCGGACACGGCACAGTTCACTGTCTAGTGCGTGCCATGTCAGCCGACCGTTGGGGTTTGGAGCTGTTGACCGTTGAAGTCCTTTGTCCGCTTGCAGCACCAGACAGTCTGGTGCGTTCTGACTTTGCAGACTTGCTCTGACTTCTGACGGTCAGACTGTACTGCAGTTGACCTTGGGCGAAGTTGACAGTTGCTCCGTTGGCTCACCGGACAGTTCGATGGTGCACCAGATAGTCCGGTGAATTTTAGTGGAGTGGCTCTAAGAAAACTCGAGAGCGGCCAGTTCGCGAGGTGCTTCAGCCTAGGCACCAGACAGTGTCCGGTGCGCCATTGGCTGCACCAAAACTTGTACGCTTCAAACTTTGTAGAATTCCCCAACTCATTTTTGTTGTATGTTAATGTGAACTTTATGCACCTGATAAAAACATTCACTATGCAAACTAGTTATTCCATATGGTTTGTGATGGAGGTCAAACACCAAAATCGATTATAGGAAATGTTGAGGCCATTTCCCTTTCAATCTCCCCCTTTTTGGTGATTGATGCCAACACAAACCAAAGCTAATATAAAGTGAGAAATGCAACTAGTTTGTAATTTGACAGATGTGCATAACTTACTTTGAATTGAACTAATTGAAAGTATTTCTAAGTATATATGGTTGCTTTGATCTAGTTTAACATTTTGGACCAAGTTTGCACCACTTAGCTTGTTTTTTGCAAATCCTTTGGAAAGTCTTTTCAAATTCTTTTGAAAATAGCCAATGGTATAAGAATATGATTTTGAAAAATTCTCCCCCTGTTTCAAATGCTTTTCCTTTGGCTAAATAAAAGCTCCCCTGAATACGTTCTCCCCTGAGCGGTCAAGAGGGTTTTTGTAGTTTGAATATTTTCTCCCCCTTTTTGAAACAATTTTTAAAAAACAAGGTGGTGGTGCAGTCCTTTTGCTTTGGGGCTAATAATTTCTCCCCTTTGGCATTAAGCACCAAAAACAAAGAAACCTTAGAGGCCTATTACTCTCTCCCAAAAAGATATGAATGAAAGTTCATGAGTAGGGCAAAGGATAAATGATACCGACATAGTCGTAGTGGAAGCCTTGCCTTTGCCGAATACTCCATTTCCCTTTCAATCTAAGATTAATCATTGATATACTCATGGAAGCACATTAGTCTTAGCCTTGGCACAAGAAGAATAAGAAATATGCATTTGTACCAAATGAAAGAGACATGATCAAAGGTATATAAATGAGCTATGTGTGCAAGATTTCAATCAAAGATCCGAGAATCTAAGATGTTTAGCTCATTCCTAAGCTTGCTAAAAGTCTTTTCATCTAGGGGCTTGGTAAAGATATCGGTGAATTGGTTGTGGGTGCTAACATAAGCAATTTCGATATCCCCCTTTTGTTGGTGGTCTCTCAAAAAGTGATACCGGATGTCTATGTGCTTAGTGTGGCTGCGTTCAACGAGATTATCCGCCATGCAGATTGCACTCCCATTATCACATAGGAGAGGGACTTTGCTCAACTTGTAGCCATAGTCCCTAAGGGTTTGCCTCATCCAAAGTAATTGTGGAAAAACTATGTCCCGCGGCAATATACTCAGCTTCGGCGGTGGATAGAGCTGCTGAGTTTTGTTTCTTTGGAGCCCATGACATCAGGGAACTTCCCAGAAACTGACAAATCCCTGATGTGCTCTTTTCCTGTCAATTTTACATCCGGCATAATCAGCATCGGAATACCCAATTAGATCAAAGGTAGATCCCTTAGGGTACCATAGCCCAAACTTAGGAGTGTAAACTAAATATCTCATGATTCGTTTCACGGCCCTCAGGTGAACTTCTTTAGGATTTGCCTGGAAACCTTGCACACATGCATACGGAAAGCATAATATCCGGTCGTGAAGTACATAAATAGAGTAAAGAACCTATCATCAACCGGTATACCTTTTGGTCCACAGATTTACCTCCTGTGTCGAGGTCGAGATGCCCATTTGTTCCCATGGGAGTAGGGCTGGGCATTCGGTTTTTTTTTTGAAACTTCGGTTTGGTTTTTTGGTTTTAAAAACATCGATTTTCTAGACATTAGAAACTGATCGGTTTTCTAAAAAATGAAAAACCGAGAAGTTCAGTTTTGGTTTTTTACTTCGGTTTTTTGGTAAAAACCGAATACCAAACTTATACTCAAGACAACACATACATCAAGTTTATATGATAGATTACACATAATTTTAAAAAATAAAAATTATATAGGTACAAATATTTAGAGATACATCATACATCACATATAAATAAGTGAATAACAATTTAATTGCTTTACAATTTAGTTCACATGAACGAATAGTCAAATTTTAGAATTGATGAAGTTTGGTATTCGGTTTTTTGGTATTTCGGTTCGGTATATGGTGAAAACCGATTATGATACCAAAAACTGAACTTCTGAGATACAAAAACCGAAACCGAACCGAACTACCAAAAAAAACCGAAATTTCGGTTCCGTTCGGTACGGTTCGGTTCGGTTTTCGGTTTATGGTAAAAAAGTGCCCACCCCTACATGGGAGTCTTGATGGGTTTGGCATTCTTCATTCCAAACTTCTTGAGTATATCTTGAATGTACTTAGTTTGGTAGATGAAGGTGCCTTCTTGGAGTTGCTTGATTTGGAATCCAAGAAAATACTTCAACTCCCCCATCATAGACATCTCAAATTTTTGTATCATAATCCTACTAAACTCTTCACAAGATGACTTGTTAGTAGACCCAAATATAATATCATCAACATAAATTTGGCATATAAACAAGTCTTTATCAATTGTTTTGGTGAAGAGAGTAGGGTCAGCTTTTCTAACTTTGAAGCCATTAGTGATAAGAAAAGTCTCTTAGGCATTCATACCATGCTCTTGGGGCTTGCTTGAGCCCATAAAACGCCTTTGAGAGCTTATAAACATGTGTAGGATACTCACTATCTTCAAAGCCGGGAGGTTGCTCAAAATACACCTCTTCCTTGATAGGGCCATTGAGGAAGGCACTCTTCATGTCCATTTGATTAACTTAAAGCCATGGTAAGTAGCATAGACAAGTAATATACGAATTGATTCAAGTCTAGCTATGGGTGCATAGGTTTCATCAAAATCCAAACCTTCGACTTGTGAATATCCTTTGGCAACAAGTCGGGCTTTGTTCCTAGTCACCACACCATGCTCATCTTGTTTGTTGCAGAATACTCATTTGGTACCTACAACATTTTGGTTAGGACATGGAACTAAACGCCATGCCTCATTCCTCGTGAAGTTGTTGAGCTCCTCATGCATTGTTGCCACCCAATCCGGATCCCTTAGTGCATCCTCTATCCTGTATGGCTCAATAGAAGACACAAAAGAGTAATGTTCACAAAAATGAGCAACTCGAGATCTAGTGGTTACCCCTTGTGGATGTCACCAATAATGGAGTTGACGGGATGATCTCTTTGAATTGCTTGGTGGACTCTTGGGTGTGGTGGTCTTTGATCCTAAATCTCTTGATCATCTTCCTTATTTTGATCATCTTCATCTCCCCCTTGATCAATGTCCTCCTCTTGAGGTGGCTCATTGTCTTGATCTTGATCCTCGTCCTCTTGAGCCATTTCTCATCTTGAGTTGGTGGAGATGCTTGTATGGAAGATGATGGTTGATCTTGTGCTTATGAAAGATCTTTGGATTCTTTTAGATACACATCCCCAAGGGACATGTTCCTTAGAGTGACACATGGAGCCTCTTCATCATCTAGTTCATCAAGATCAACTTGCTCCACTTGGGAGACATTAGTCTCATCAAACACAATGTCACAAGAAACTTCAACTAATCCAGGACTTGTTGAAGACTCTATATGCCCTTGTGTTTGAGTCATAACCAAGTAAAAAGCCTTCTACTGCTTTAAGAGCAAATTTAGAATTTCAACCTCTCTTAATAATAATAAAGCATTTGCTCCCAAAACTCTAAAATAAGAAACATTGGGCTTTTTACCAGTGAGGAGTTCATACGATGTTTTCTTGAGGATTCGGTGAAGGTAGAGTTGGTTGATGGAGTAGCAAGCGGTGCTAATTGCCTCCGTCTAAAACCAATCTGGTGTCTTGTACTCATCAAGCATGGTCCTTGCTATGTCCAATAGAGTTCTTTTCTTTCTCTTCACAAACTGTTTTGTTGAGGTGTCTAGGGAGAGGAGAACTCATGCTTGATGCCCTCCTCCTCAAGAAATCCTTCAATTTGAGAGTTCTTGAACTCCATTATATTGTCGCTTCTAATCTTTCTGATTCTCAATCTGAAATCATTTTGAGCTCGTATTAAGAATCTCTTTAAGGTCTCTTGGGTTTGAGATTTTTCTTGCAAAAAGAATACCCAAGTGAAGCGATAATAATCATCCACAATAACAAGACAATACTTACTTCCATTGATGCTTATGTAAGCGATCGGACCGAATAGATCCATGTGGAGTAGCTCAAGTGTCACATCAAGATTTAAGGGATAAAGCCGGGTGCATCTCATATATGCGCCAAAGAAGACAACACATATATTAACAGAGTGTATAGAGATAAATGTCACAATATCATCAGAGTACTTATTACACAGTGGAAGTCTTACAAAATAAAAGATAAATATAAAACGAACTAAAGTCCATCCTTGGCGCCCTAAAGTCGACTGGGAGATGCCACCTAGATCAAGTCGAACCCCTCGCTGTGTGGCTCCTCTTGAACTACCTGTTCTTCTCCTGTGGGGGGTGCGAGACAGCAAGGGTGAGCTCACATACGTTCATAGCTCAACAAGTTGTGGGGAATAATGTGCATGAACTCACCAAAGGTGGGAGTTCATGTGATGTGTAAGGCTGATCAATAATAGGGGTTAAAGATGAGCATTGCTTTTAATAAGTTGGTCAAATTTTAATTAGCAGTTACTAAATGTAAGTACATACCAAACAATAATAAGAATAATAGAGCAAAACTAATAATAAATCCCATGCAATGCGTATGACAAATTGAATTTAAGTTCCATAATTTAATCATGCGAGAGTACTGAGCTGCTCATAACCGCGAGCTCGGCTAGTATACCAGTTTTACACTCTGCAGAGGTTGTACCCTATACCCACAAGTCATGTTACCCATCTGCCAAGGGATCGCGACTCCCATACACCTCTACCAAGGAAGCGAGGCATGGCAACACTACGAGGCCTTTACCTAGTTCCACTAGCTTCCGAAAACCCGCTACAGTTTCTAGGAAGAGCAATGCAGGAATCCCTCATCTGACCGCCATCACAGCAAAATCAACCCGAGAACCTCCCTACACGCCTACTCCCCTACTACCCTTGCCCCGTTCGGGTAAGGTAGTCTTCCACTCGCTTTCCTAGTTAGTCAGCCAAGGGCGTCCCATTCCACCCTTGTGGTGGCACGGGTTTCTCAAGTTATGCTCCATGTTCCAATTAAAGATAATGATCTTGACATGAACATAAATAAAATAACAGAATAATTGGAACATGGACATAATGAAATATTATCCCAAAATCATAGAGCAATAGCAAAACTACCCAAATGATTCAGGGGTGAACACGGTAAAAAGAATAAACAGACTAGGGTAACCTATTGGGTCCCATCAAAATTTAACCTATGCATGAATAAGTGATATTAAAGAACAATATTGGGTATAAAAGTGGTCAAGGGCACAACTTGCCTTCAATGAGCTCCTACTCAGCAACTTCTATCTGCTGAACACCGTGATCCTCAGCCACAAGCTCTTCTACTCGGCACAATACAAACAAGCATAGTATAAAGGAGAAATTAACATCACACCAAACATGTATACAAAATACATATTAATAATCTACATATTAAAATAAGATCATAGGAACATGAATCACTAATTTTGGAGTTATGAATTTTACGTTATGAATTTCTAAAGGTTTCATGTGCTTGGTACAAGATTAATTAAGAGATAAATTTTATTAAGAGTTTCATGCTAAAATGGGGTTAAGTGATAAACAATATTAAAACAAAATTATAGGAACTGCAATGAGTCAATTTGGACTTGATATGAATTTTCTATGAATTAAACAAGTTCTAGGATTTGTTTTTATATTAAAATTCATTTTCTATTTATTTTTCCTAGGTTTTCTAATCTCCTGGATTGCGCGCAAAAAATTAGAGAAACTCAGGGGTCTAACACATAAAAGTCCTAAGACTCAGAATCAAACCGGATGGACGGCGGGTCAATTCATGTGTTTGTCAAGGGCCCCTTTATAAAACTGCGGAGCTGAAAGGGTACACGTGACTCACAGATGTCCGATCTAGAGTGGATGGTGTGGATTAGATCTGCAGACATCAAAACCGGTATACGACGAAGGCCACAAGATCCAAATCTGACGGTTAGGGTTTTCAGTCGCACGGATCGCTTGGCCACGACCCGATCAAGGATCGATAGTCACTGAGACTACCACGCCTGCTACTATTCTCCTCCCTCCGATCCAAGCTGATCGATCAGATTTTCCCCTAGCGAAAGGTTATCTCTACTCTAATCACGACCATCGACATGTGGATTGACGGTCACCGGCTCATCCCTCCCGCCGATGGCATCTCCACGGTGGCGTGCCCTAGACCGTGGTGGCGCCCTGTCGGCAAGGGTCGTGCCCATACACCAGTGCACCGATCCCAAATTCCATTAACTTAAATGCATAGGGAGATAAGGCAAACCAAATGGAGAGGTCCTAACCGGTAATGGTGTGGCCGAATGGCTTGACCACGGCGCGAATGGCTTCACGGCGACGACGAGGTCGTCAATGAGAAATTGCGGTGCTCCAGAGGACCCTCCACGCACACAAGCCGCAGAGACAGCTTCGCCCGTTGGTGGGATGCGTCGGTGTTGGCCAGGGAGTCATGGACGGCTGTTAATCACGGAATCGACCCCCCGATGACCGCGGCGGTGCACTCCTTTCCTCCCCCGTGCGTGCACTTCCCCAATGGCGACTTTAGCAAGGTAGGCAATGAATTGGTTGAGGATTAGGGCGCATGGCGTTTCGGTTTATATTTCCCCCAGCGCCCATGACCGAATCCCCACACGAGCCGCCCACCATTTCCGCGATCCGTTGAGCTCGGTCCCGTGTAGGGGATGACTCACCTGATATGGGACCCCACGTGCCAGTGGCAGAACTAGAGCGCACCCCCGAGTGGCCGACTTGCGGGCCCCGGATGCTAGAGACTCGCCGACTAGTAAGCGCGTAATCTGCTTCGTGAGCGCAGAGAGACCGACGAGTGGGCCCCGTACAACAGCGGTCCACACCCCCAACTAGTTATCTAGGCCGCGCAGTGAAGGGAAGTGAAAGTTGGCCGAATATTGCTTTCTCTTTTTCTTTGTTTTCGTCTTTCCTTTTCTATTTTTCTTTTATATTTTCTTTCTTTCCAACTCCAAACTTCAGTTTAAATTCAAACTTGTGGTACATCTGTACTTAGACTGAATGTTCTATTTGATCATACCCAAAATGTGACAAAGTTATTCATTTATAGATTTATTTTATATTATATGATATTTCTCTCTTTCCTTCTCCTTTCTTTTATTTTCCTATTTTCATTCTCTTGATTTTCAAATCTAAATTTAAATTTTGTTATGAGTCTCACCATGGATCAAAATGTACGAAATTCAAATATTAGTGTAAAGAAATATATTCTTATTTATATATTTTATTTTACCTCATTTGTTTAGTATTTTCTTCTCTTTTCTCGAATTCTAAAATTGTACCTTTGGGTTAAATCCCAATTCTCATCTCATTATTATATTCCCATCTTATTCCTTTTTGACATTACAAAATTCGAATTCTAATCTAGGATAAAGTTTAAGAATTCAAATTGAATACCCACTAAAATCAATCATGATGCAGTAGATATCTATTTATTCTTGTTAATTTATTTGTTTGATAAATGTTTGAAATATGACACACTCTCATATTGTTCCTTTCTTTTTAGGAGAATAGTATTTTGATTGTGGGACTAGAGTCAAAAGTTACTTTAAAATTAAATATTCATGTACATAAATGCTTATGGTGCATCATTTAATGATATGCATAATGATTTAGTTGAATAGAAAACTTTTCTATTACTTATTTTCTAAAATAATTCTTGGTTTTCAAAATTCAGTCCTCAATTTTCAACACTCAAGTATAATTTGAGATATCCGAATTTACTATTTTATTTCTTCATATATTTATTTTTATTATTATTATTTTCTTATACAAATTTTGGGCCTTACATCAAGCGGCCTCTCGGTTGTCATGATGTTCTTGTGTGGACGATGAGCTCCAACCTGCTTCCCTATTTGACATGCGCTACAAATCCTATCTTTCTCAAAATGAACATTGGTTATTCCTAAATGTGTTCCCCCTTTAGAAGATTGTGAAGATTCTTTATCCCAACATGAGCAAGTCGACGATGCCAGAGCCAGCCAATATTAGTCTTAGCAATTAAGCAAGTGTCTAGTTCAGCTTTGTTATCATAAAAATTAACTAAATATAGTTGACCATCTTACACTCTCTTAAAAGCTACTGAATCATCACTTCTTCTAAAGAAAGACAGTTGTAACCTATTTTGAATAATTGAGAAACAGAAAGCAAGTTGTAATCTAAAGAATCTACAAGAAAAACATTGGAAATAGAATGGTCAGGAGATATAGCAATTTTACCCAAACCTTTGACAAAACCTTGATTTTCATCCCCAAATGTGATTGCTCTTTGGGGATCATCATTTTTCTCATATGAGGAGAACATCTTTTTCTCCCCTGTCATGTGGTTTGTGCACCCTCTATCGATTATCCAACTTGTCCCGCCGGATGCATAAACCTACAAAGCAAATTTAGGCCTTGTTCTTAGGTACCCAAACGGTCTTGCGTCCTTTCACATTAGAAATAAGCACCTTGGGTACCCAAACACAAGTCTTGGGACTCTTGTGTTTGCCCCCAACATATTTGGCAACTACCTTGCCTGATTTGTTAGTTAGCACAAAAGATGCATCAAAAGTTTTGAATGAAATGATATGTTCATTGGATGCATCAATAATCTTCTTTTTAAGCATTTTAATATGAGTTGAATGCCTAGAGCTAGAAACCTCATTACTATACATATAAGGATGATGAGAAATAGTATGAGATTTCCTAGCATGACTTCTCCTAATTTTGTGCTCAGGATAGTTTTTAGGATACAAAATGTAACCTTCTCTATCCTGAATCATGGGAGCCTTACCCTTAACAAAATTAGATAGTCTGTTCATGGGGGCATTAAGCTTGATGTTGCTTTGGCTCCCTTGTTGGAAGTCAATGCCATCCTTAATGCCAGGACGTCTCTCATTATAGACTATGCAACGAGCAAATTTAAAATTTTCATTTTCTAACTCATGCTCGACAATTTTAGCATTTAATTTAGCTATGTGATCATTTTGTTCTTTAATCATAGTAAGGTGATCATTCATAGCATCAATATTAACATCTTTACATCTAGTGCAAATAGTGACATGCTCAACAGTAGATGTAGAAACATTGCAAGCATTCGATTCTTCAATGTTAGCAATTAAACTAGCATTTTCAGTTCTAAGATAAGAAATTGAATCATTGCAAATATCAAGCTCTTTAGACAAATTTTCACATTTTTATACTTCAAGAGCATAAGCATTTTTTAGCTTAACAAACTTCTTATTTTCCTCAACGAGCAAGTCCTCTTGGCATTCCAAGATATCATCCTTCTCGTTAATGGTTTCTATCAATTCATTTATCTTTTTCTTTTGATCCTTTGTAAGGTTTGCAAAAAGAGAAGTTAAATCGTCATTATCATCACTAGATCTACCCTCATCATTGGATGTAGTATATTTTGGGGTATCTCTAGAATGTACCTTCTTATTTTTGCTCTCCTTAGCCATGAGGCATTTGTGGCCAACGTTGGGGAAGAGAAGCCCTATGTTGACGGCGATGTTGGCGGCATC
This sequence comes from Zea luxurians, assembly GCA_029449295.1. NCBI lineage: Eukaryota > Viridiplantae > Streptophyta > Magnoliopsida > Poales > Poaceae > Zea > Zea luxurians. The sequence goes on from JAOPSE010000029.1 coordinate 8,178,751, forward strand.
CTCGTCGGAGGAGTCGGTGGAGCTCTCGTCGAAGTCCCATTCCCGCCCCATGTGTGCTTCGCCACCCTTCTTGTTGTAATATTTTTTCTTCTCCATCGTCTTCTTCCCTTTCTTATCGTCGTCCCTGTCACTATCACTTGTATATGGACATTTTGCAATAAAGTGACTGGACTTAACACACCTGTAGCAAACCCTCTTGGAGCAGGGTTTGTAATCCTTCCCCTTCCTTTGTTTGAGGATTTGCTGAAAGCTCTTGATGATAAGAGCCACATCCTCGTTGTCAAGTTTGGAGGCGTCGAATGGGAGTCTACTTGGTGTAAATTCTTCCTTCTTTTCTTCGGTTGCTTTGAATGCAATGGGTTGCACCTCAGGTGTGGAGGTGGCGCCTTGCTCCAAGTTGACAATATGTTTGGAGTCTTTGATCATAAATTCAAAGCTCACAAACTTGCCAATTACCTCCTCGGGAGACATCTGTTTATATATACGATCTCCACGGATTAGTTGCACTTGAGTCGGATTATGAGAAACAAGAGATCTAAGAATAACCTTGACCATTTCATGGTCATCCCACTTGGTGCTTCCGAGGTTTTAGACTTGGTTGACCATCCTCTTGAGTCGGTTGTACATTGCTTGTGGCTCCTCTCCTTTGTTGAGGACGAATCGACCGAGTTCTCCCTCAATCGTTTCGCGCTTGGTGATTTTAGTCACCTTGTCCCCTTCATGCGCCATCTTGAGGACGTCCTAAATTTCTTTGGCATTTTTCAACCCATGCACCTTGTTGTACTCCTCTCGACACAAGGAAGCGAGGAGTATAGAGGTTGCTTAGGAATTAAAGTGCCTTATTTGGGTGGCCTCATTGGAGTCGTAGTCCTCGTCGCCCATTTGTGGTGCCTGCGCTCCAAACTCAACAATAAAACATTTGACCGTTGGCAAAGTTGATCGTTGCTCCATTGGCTCACTGGTGTAACACCCTAAAATATTGACTTGGAGATTCAAAAAGTTCTTCGAAATTTTGTTTAGAAATGCTTTTAATAAGGATGTTATTAGCTTTGTAATTATTTTCTTAAGATAAAGAAATGGTAGTATTAAAACATAGTAATTTAAAGTTATATTTAGGTCTTGAAACTGGAATTTGAAATTAACTAGAATACAAAAAATTTGCAATTATTCATATGCATGAATTATTTTTTTTCTTCTTTCATGGATTATATACAAGCAATAATCAAAGGAATGAAATAATAAAAAAATAAACTTTGCATTCATGCTGGAGTTTTTGTTGGTGCATCTAGATGGAGTTTGAATTAAAACTAGATCTAAATTGAACTTGAGATTTGAATTTAGAAACTAAACAGGAATACAAAAAATAAATGAGAGAAGCCTCACCTACACCAGTGGGCCGAAACCGGCCGACCCATTTACCTAGGGACTCAGCTAGCCTGGTAGGTCAGCGCGGTGCTGACAAACAGGGCCCTCTTGTTAGCCTCATACCTCATCGGTCGATGCTCCCAGTAATACTGCGCTGAGGGCACGTGACACCGCCTGGTGAGCCCATCTTGCCAGCATCACCTTCATTGTCGTAACAAATCGTCGCGCGCTCACCTGTGATTGTCGGGGAGTTCAGTTGGTCGGGTTCTTTCTTTCCTGGCTTGAAGTATAAGACCCAGAGCATCCTGACCCACCTCCTTTATCCATCACCTGGGGGTTGTGCAGCCATCCTCGCCGATAGGAGTGAGGTGGGAGAGAAATCGATGTGATCACCGCCGGTGTCAATCCACACACATCCTTTGCCACGGACCGTGGAGTTTGGCCAGGGAGCTCCAGCCAGACGCTCGGTGCATGGCTGTATTGAGCTCGGTCATGGTCGATTGTGGTGGTGACCGGAATCCCTCACTGGAGTTGGGAATCCGCTACAGATCCGCGTGCCCATGGGTCACTAACTCTGCTGCACGGCGTCTGGTAAGAAGACCTCCAATAATTTCATCGTGTCATCCGCACCATGGAGAGCTTCGCCGTTGGATCATTGTGGCACTGGGGCGCATGAACGCTGTGCTCTGGCAGGATCGCCGCCGTGTGTAGCGGTGGCACAGCTGCCTACTTACGTCGGTGTGGGGGTGATGGGGGTGGCGTGCGTGGTTCGTCGATTGATGGATCATCGGCCACGATTAAAAGTAGTATACCGGTTCGTCTTTTTAAAATATAGATCGCTGATCCATCGATGGATGTTATGGTGAAGTCCCGAGCTTAATAAAATCAGGACTGTCGATAAGGAATCATGTGGATTTGGTCTCTCGGGGAGTTATGACCCCTCCCATTTTTCATGGGAACTCCTGGGTTCTTTTGATACAAACCCGCGATCCAATCTGACTCAAAGACTGACGCCGATAGGTTCTACATTTAACATATTGAACCCTGGCTTTGCTGAAATTAGCGCCCACCGCCACATGATTAGAAAATTACAGAAATTTAATCTAAAATGAATTTTGGGTATAAAAATAAGTCCAAAATCTTAGAAAATTCATAACTTCCACGTTTTAACTCCGATTCGACCCATTCAAATTGTGTTAGTGTTGGAACTTGCACACGGGCACAAGTCGATCCAACAGTGGGGGGAATGTTAGCACAAACAGGGTTTTAACATGTGATGGCAAAAGCACTGTTCATCTGGCCTCTCACGGGCACTGTGCGGGGGTATTTATAGGTACCTGAGCGCGCAGCGCCTTGAGCTAAGGACGCATGTGCCCTCAGCTACCTAGGTTATCCCCAGAATATTCCCATAAAGCGGGGTTACAAACCATAATTACAGGGATGCTTTTACCAATTAGGCCCGTAACGCACAGTGGCCACGCGGGGCCCGTTACGATGGGCCGGATCGCACGTGGGCCTCTGAGCTGGACGAGGCCGCACTGTGGGATGCCCTTCGTCGCCGGTCTTCGTCTGGCGCGGTACATGCGAAGGGTGTCCCTGCCTGCTTTGTCTGTGTTAGCTCAGCTGCTGCAGCGAAGGCTTCGAGCGAAGGGTGGCGCCTTTGCCTTTGCCCCAACATTTGCCCTCCGAGGGACCAGTTCGACAAAGTCACCTGGTGCCGAAGACGTCGCTAGATGGCGGAGACGCTGCCCTCGCTCGAAGTGGTTCCGCGGGGGTTTTTGGTATGACCGTTGATTGACGGCGTACTGTTGGATTGCGGGTTTCCCGAAGCGCCGCGCCCTGCCTATAAAAGGGGGCGGGGGTCGGCGCTTTTTGAACATCACCTTCCGCGCTCCGCGAAAACCCTAGCCGCCCTTTCCGCCGTCTTGCTGCTCGTCGGCCCGCCGTGCTCTTGTTCGCCGGAGATCTGGCTCGAGTGAAGCAGACCGCCCGCCGCCGCTGACGGTACGTAGCGATGTCGTCCTCGTCTTCTTCCGCTGCCGCTACATCGCCGGCCGTTCCCTCGCCGCCGGCCGCCGCCTCGTCTGAGGAGACGCTGAGTAGTTTAATGGCGGAGGAGTTGCGCGCCGACGATTCTGTTGATTTTGGCGTATCGCGGATGTCGTCGGTCCGCGTGCAAGATATGCAGCGGTTGGGTTACTTCAGCGGCGGAGTTGCTCGAGTCCCAGGGATGGAGGAAGTCCCCGAGCCGGAGGGCAAGTTGGTTGTTTTCGAGGCGTTCTTCGCCGCCGGACTCCGCTTGCCTGCGCACCGATTTGTTGGCGAAGTCATGCGCAAGTTCAACGTTCAAATACATCAGCTGACACCGAATGCCATAGTGGCTCTGTCAAAGTATGTCTGGGCGACGACTTCGTACGGCGAACAGCCATCGGTCGAAGTTTTTGCGAAGTATTATTGCTTGCACTGGCAGAAGAGGATGATTGGAGACGAAGTTGCTCAGTTTGGGTCCTGCACATTCACGCCGAAGACCGGCAAAACCACGATGCAGGTAGTCGAGTTGGTGCCTTGCGCTCGCAACAAGTGGGGCAACTAGAATGAATTTTGGTTTTACATTGCTGAGGGCACCGTCGAAGGCCATGAGGGACTTCCCGTGTCCGAGATGTGTTCTCATTTTTACTCAGCGTACCCGCCCTTCGAAGTGGCGGAGGAGGATGTGGACGAAGGGGCCCTTCGGTGCGCCGCCAGCCTGAGCAGTGGGCGCGACTTGGTTGAAGAATTTGTGGCGTACGGGGTATGGCCCTTGGCGCATGGCTGGGGGTTGGGAGAAGTGTGCCCTCGCCAGATGCCTTTCCATGGCGGAAGAGTGGTGCGGAGTCCCGCCTTCGCCCTGAATCTGCAAAACCGCGATCCGGCCGCCTTTGTGCGTGAGGCGGAGGATGGGGCGGTGCGGCTCGTTGGACGTTACGTGCCGAGGACAGAGGGCCAGCGCAGCTGGGATATCCGCGGGTCAAATGACCGTTTGAACAGGGTTTTTGAATTAAATCAATTGCCATATGACGGCTACCCTGGTCAAGACGATGTGGACCGCCGCGGGAAGAAACCGGCGGTGGAGACTGGAGACGACCCTGCGCCGGCGGCCGCCCCATCCTCTAAAAAGAGAAAATTAGGTACTGCTATGGGAGGACTTGGGGTTTCTGATGGTTTTGCTAGAGAGTTGATGAGGACGTGCGCGGCCCCGGGGGAAAGGATGTCTTCGCCCGAGCTCCGGGAGTCTTCGGCTCGGATGCTGAGGGTTACCGGGGGTTGTTGGCCTAGGAACGTTCCTATCCCCCGCGCGGCTGGCGAGGACTTTTTTACATCTCGCATGGTTCATGAATGGAGGGTTTTTCCTTACGGGCGGAATATTGCTACTGTTGTGTCAGCAGAGATGGACAAGGATCGCCAGGGAGCGGCTCAGAAGCGCCAGGCGGCTGTCAGGCTCGTTGAAGCCAGGCCGAAGAGGCAGCGGGGGGCTGCGAAGGCTGCGGCCCCCGGCGGAGGCCGGCCGCCGCTAGCGGCGAAGTCGGGCGTCCCTGCATCTAGCAAGGCGCCGAAGGCAACGACAGGCGCCGGAGGCTCGAAATCGGCGAAGGCGGTGCCGCCGTCCAGCGGAGTGGCGGAGGTCACGAAGGCGGCCCGAGCGTTGCCGTTGTCGGGCAAACGTGTCGCCGACTTCGCCACCGACATTAGTGTGGACGACTATCTCGGTGGTAAGTCGTTGGCTCTATTTATTTATTTATTTATTTATTTTTAAAAAAATTATTCGTTGGTACGTCGCAGGGTCGGGCGAAGGCCAACTTGCTATGGTTGTGCCGGCCGCGGCGACCACGACGGCTGCCGCAGTGCCGAAGGCGAAGGGCGGGGCTCTTAGCGCCGGAGGCGAGGTGTCGGCCCTCGCGGTTGTTATGGATGAGGCGGGCGCTGTGTCCCGCCGGCTGAAGGAGGTGACGGAGGCGCTAAGTCAGGTCCGCTGAGCTGGACTTCGTCCTTTTTTTTATCGGCTTGTTGGGGCCGCGGTCTTACGATTGCTCTGCAGGTGGCTGACTTCGCCAGCCGCACTGCGTCGGGGGCCCTCACGGCGGCTGTGGCTGCCGAAGTCGAGAGACTTCGGACACAACATGCTGACGCCGTCCGTGAGAAATCAGCCGCCGACAGCAAGTGTCGCAAGCTGGCGGACAAGGTGGCCACACTGGAGGGAGAGAAGGCTGCCCTCCGGCGCCAGCTGGCGGGGGAAAGGAGGGAGACCAACGAGGCTCTTGCCAAGGCGCAGGCTGCGCAGACGGAGGCCAACCTGGCACGGGCGGAGGGCAATCTTGCCAGGGAGCGCGCCGAGCAGCTACAGGAGCGGCTCACCGCCCTGGAGAGCCGCGTGGAGAGGGCCGAGGCCGCGTCACGCGCGGAGGCGGAGCGGACGCGCCAACTGCTTGCAGATACATACCGCGGGCTGGGCACGGGGACCGGTGATTTCGAAGTGCCGGACCGAGAGCCCGGACTTCGCTGCCTGGAGGAGTTGCAGGCACTCCCCATTGTCGTGGAGGGGTTTATGGCGTATGCCTCCCTGGTCACCTGCGAGGGGGCGATGAATGCGCTCTCCCGGGAAGGGTGCCGGCACTTCGAGGTCTTCGACCAAGTCGAAGAAGATTTTGAGCAAGATATCTTTAAGGTTGAGGACCCCGTAGTGAAGGAATCCGCCGGAGCTATCTTCGACCGGCTGTGGGGTCCACATGGTCGCGAGGTGGTCAGAGAGCGGGCCGAGATGGCGAGGGCTCAAGTAACGTTTTCGTTTGTTTGGTGTTTGTTGGATGTAGGCTGTGTGTGTTTGATGAGTTTTGTGTGTTTTGTCTTAGGCGGCGCGTGGCGAGAGGGTCGACGACTTCGGGGCGTTGAACAGCATGCTGTCTGACCCGGAGCCGACCCCGGCGGAGGCCGTGCCTGGGTTCACCCTGGAGCCGACCCCGGAGACTGCGGGAGATGCGTCGGGTGCCCCCGCATCTGCTGCGGCCGGCGAAGACCTGCCCCCAGAGGTCGCCGAAGGCGCACCTGATGCCTCCACAGCTGCTGCGCCGAGTGCTGAAGATCCCGCAGCAGTGGCGGCGGAGATAACAGCGGAAGCAACGGCGGAGCCAACGGCGGAGGCTCCCGCAATGTCAGGGTCGTCGCAGGTGGCGTAGTGGGTGTAGAGGGTTGGGGAAATTTGTACATGTTACTGAATTTTGGTTGCTGCGCAGGTTCAAGATTTTGGGCCTACGCACACAACCGCTACTACTAAATTTTTGGCGGCTTCGACCGCGGAAGATGGTAATGAATGTGGTGGGTCTGCATCTGAGTTTTTTGATTGTGCTGACTCTGGGAGCTCGGTTGAGTGGACTGAGGAGTCGTCGGAGGAGGACTTGGACTACTTTGCGGCCTTGGATGTGGCTGCGGTGGAGGCTTCGCCGCACGTCGCGGACGCAGGAGATGTGCCAGGTCCTAGCACCGGGCGACGACGACGAAGGGCGGTTGCGAAACATAGAGTTAGTGGGGCGGAGGGGGCTCGGCTTCGTGTGAGTGGGACTGGCCGGCAGGAACTGTTGTCTTTGCCGGCCGCCGTGAATACAGGTGAAGGGGAACTGCGAAGTCTTTTTGCGGGTGAGGAGCTTAGGATAATGTTATTTAATTATAGGGAGATGGGAATTATTCCTAAGGTTGAGCCGATGTAGAGTGTGGTGCCCTCGCCTGTATATGTAGAGGCTTGTATGATGAAGTTGAGTGCCCTCGCTTGTATATGTGTGCGAAGGCGTTGTGTACTTTGTCTGGGTTGTTTTGTTGTGCTGTGCTGGTGTGATTATAGTTGGTCTTGGCACGGACGGTTTGATGTTGTCGTTTCTGCCTTTGTTGTGCTAGTCCGGTTGCACCCTTAGGTGTCTTCTGCGCGGACAGTCTTTGCGGTAGGCTTTGGTTTTTTCGCACTTGTTGTGCTAGTCCGGCTACACCCTTAGGCGACTTCTGCGCGGGTAGTCTTCGCGATAGACTTCGATTTTTTCGCACTTGTTGTGCTGGTCCGGCTGCACCCTTAGGCGACTTCTGCGTGGATAGTCTTCGCGATAGACTTCGATTTTTTCGCACTTGTTGTGCTGGTCCGGCTGCACCCTTAGGCGACTTCTGCGCGGATAGTCTTCGCGATAGACTTCGATTTTTTCGCACTTGTTGTGCTGGTCCGGCTGCACCCTTAGGCGACTTCTGCGCGGCGACTTCTGCGCGGATAGTCTTTGCGATAGACTTCGATTTTTTCGCACTTGTTGTGCTGGTCCGGCTGCACCCTTAGGCGACTTCTGCGCGGATTTGTTGCACGCGAGGGTGGCTAGCGCTTAGCCTCGCGGTGACCTCATATTGGTCGAATGTCGAAGACCGTCGTCGCGGTCTTTTTTCGACGCATGTTTTTGTGGGGGATTTTCACACATATATTACATGGCTCCGCCTCGTTAAAAACCTCACCCCCCGGGAGGAAAAGAGTGCGGGCCGGTACAAGATTGTTTTTGCGAATTACAAGGGCGAAATCAGCCCTGAGGAGTCAAACAAAAAATTTGCGGAGGTTGTCGATGTTCCAGGAGTGCTCCAGGTCCTCGCCGTTTGGCGTTGTGAGCCTATAAGCGCTGGGGGAAGCTTTTGTCTTGACTATGAAGGGGCCCTCCCACCTGGGCTCCAGCTTGCCCTTGGACTCCGTCCGAGCTGTTCGGACGAGTACGAGGTCCCCCTCGCTGAACTCCCTCGGGATGACTGTGTGGTCGCGCCATGCTTTGGTCTGGGCTTGGTATTTGTTTAGGGCCTGTAGGGAGAAGACTCGGTCTCCGTCAATGAGATCCTTTGAAGTTGGTTCGTCCACATCGGGGACGGCTAACAGAACTGTTCGCGGAGACCCATGCTTCATTTCTTGCGGGGTCATGGCCTCCGATCCGTATAGAAGGCGGAAGGGAGTAAACCCGGTCGCCCTGCACTCAGTCATGTTTAGTGCCCAGACTGCCTCAGGTAACAAATCGGTCCATCTGCCCTTCTTTTCATCAAGGAGCATCTTCTTGACAGCTGTGAAGATTTTTCCGTTGGCGCGTTCCACGACCCCGTTGGACTGCGGATGATAGACTGAGGCGAAGGCAAGCTTGGTGCCAATAGAGAAACAAAAATCCTTGAAGTCTTGGTTGTCAAACTGCTTGCCGTTGTCAACTGTTAGTTCGGACGGTACTCCGAAGTGGCAAACAATGTTCTGCCGGAAGAATTTTTGGGCAGTCTTTGATGTTATTGTAGAAACAGCCCTCGCCTCGATCCATTTGGTGAAGTACTCGACAGCGACGAAGGCGAACTTAAGGTTCCCCTGAGCGGTGGGCAGGGGCCCGACAATGTCCAGGCCTCAGCGTTGGAGGGGCCATGTATGGGCGATCAGCTTTGTGTACTGCGAGGGGCTGCCTGACCGAGGAGAAAACTTATGGCAGGCTTCGCAGGATCGTGTGACCCGATTTGCGGCGCAGATCATTGCGGGCCAGTAAAAGCCCTGGCGGATCACCTTAGCAGCTAGGGCCCTTGGCCCTGCGTGTGAGCCGCACGTGCCACTGTGGACTTCTCGTAGGATCTACATGCCTTCGGCTTCGGTGACGCACTTAAGCATTGGCTGACTGACCCCTTTTTTGTAGAGTTGGCCTTCAATCAGTGCGAAGTCTCGGCTTCGATGTCTGAGGCGCTTGGCCTCACTGATGTCGACTGGATGATAATACCCCTGTAGGAACAGGGTTATTGGTGCCCGCCAGTCTTCGGTCATGATAAGGTTGACTATGCGGTGGCCTTCGCTGTCATTGGTTATTTGGAGCCCTTCGGGGCTCCGGACGGCTGGCGTGCCGATGACATGAAAGAACACGTCGGAGGGCAGAGTTTCGCCCCTGGCGGCAGCCTTGGCCAATGCGTCGGCCTCTTCATTCTTGGCCCGATCCACATGCTGCAGGGTGAACCCCTTGAATTGCCTCTCGAGACTTCGGATGGCCGAGAGATATTGCATAAGTGCGGGGTCCTTTGCTGCATAGTCTTTCTCGACCTGGCCGACAACTATCTTGGAGTTTGTTTTAATGATACAGGTGGTGACTCCGAGGGCCCTTAGCTTGCGGAGGCCGAGGATGACTGCTTCATATTCTGCTATATTATTTGTGCATCTGTCGGATTCCAGAGCGAAGCTGAGGCGCGCTGCATATCTGTGCTTGACCCCGGCTGGTGAGGTAATGACTGCAGCGGCGCCTGCCCCCGCATGGCACCATGCGCCGTCGCAATGAATCGTCCAAACCTTCTCTGTGGACGGGTCTGGTTGTGTTATTGGCCCAGTCCAGTCGACGATGAAGTCTGCCAGGACTTGTGACTTGATGGCTGTCCTGGGCTCGAAGCTGATGTGGTAGCCGGATAGTTCGGCTGCCCACTTGGCAATCCTCACCGATGCCTCCGGGTTTCTGAATAATTCGCCGAGTCCCCTGTCAGAGGTGACTCGGACCTTGAAAGCTTCAAAATAGTGGCGCAGTTTGCGCGAAGACATAACGACTGCGTAGGCAACCTTCTCCAGCTCTGTCATGTTGCACTTGGACGGAGTCAGTACCTCGAAGACATAGTACACGGGGCACTGCCGGACCACGCCCTCGACAGTCTGCTCCTGCACTAGTGCCGCGCTGACCGCATGTGGCGAAGCCGCGACGTAGAGCAGCAGGGGGAGCGAGGGGTCGGGGCTGGTAAGGACAGCCAACTCTGTCAGGTACTATTTTAATGAGGCGAAGGCCGCTGCCTGCTCTGGTCCCCAGGCGAAGTCTTTTGCACCACGGAGTGTCTTGAGGAAGGGGATACTTCGCTCGGCGGACCTGGAGATGAATCTGTTGAGAGCGGCCAATCTGCCTGTCAGGCGCTGGATGTCCTTGACGGACTGTGGAGGCGTCATGTCTATGATGGCTTGAATCTTGGTTGGGTTGGCCTCGATGCCGCGGTGTGATACCAGGTAGCCCAATATTTTGCCTTGGCGAACGCCGAAGACGCACTTTTCCGGGTTTAGGCGGAGTTGTGCGTCTCGCATGTTCGCGAATGTTTCGGCGAGGTCGGCGAGGTGGTCCTCCTTGCTCTTGCTGGCGACAACAATGTCGTCCACATATGTGAATATGTTTCTGCCAATTTGCCCTTCGAGCACTATTTTGGTGAGCCTAGAGAAGGTGGACCCGGCGTTCTTGAGTCCCTCCGGCATTCTGATGAAGCAATATGTGCCGAAGGGTGTTATAAAGCTGGTGCTAGCCTTGTCTTCTTCCTTCATGTATATCTGGTGGTAACCGGAGAAGCAGTCGAGGAGGGACATGACTTCGCATCCGGCCGCGCTATCGACTATTTTGTCGATCCGCGGCAACGGGAAATTGTCCTTTGGGCAGGCTTTAGTGAGACTGGTGAAGTCGATGCACATTCGCCACTTCCCGGTCTTTTTCTGCACCATCACGACATTGGAGAGCCATGTGGGGTAAGCCACCGGCTCGATGAATTTGGCTTCCAGGAGGCGGTGCACTTCTGCCTTGGCGGCCTCCGTCTTCTCGTCGGACATCTTGCGAAGCCGCTGCTTTTTCGGCCGTACCGAGGGGTCGATTCCCAGACTGTGCTCAATTATTGAACGGCTAACACCGACCAGATCGAGGGCTGACCAGGCGAAGACATCTTTGTTCTTGGACAGGCAGCAGAGGAGCTTTTCTTCTTCATGCGAAGTAAGGTCTTCGCTGATAATGACTGTCTGCCTGGGTGTGGCCTGGTCGAGGGGGACAGTCTTGGTCCCGTCGTTGCTCTGCAGCTGTGCCTTGTCGTGCTGCTTATTGGTTGGGCTAGCGGGCGCGGGGACCTCACGTTGGGTCGTGAGGCAGTGCACGTTTCTTTGACCGGGCACGAAGTCCCGCTCTATGTTGCACGCAGTCTGTTGATTGCCGAAGACTGTGATGACGCCTAACGGACCTGGTATCTTCATACATAGGTACAGTCCGTGAATGGCTGCTTCGAACTTATTGATGGAGCCCCGGCCCATGATGGCATTGTAAGGATATACCATGTCCACAATATCAAAGGTTATTTGCTCACTTCGGGCATTGAGTGCTACACCGAAGGAGAGAGGCAGCTGTATTTTGCCGACGGGGAAGGTGCCCTTGCCGCCGAAGCCATACAGCGGGTTGTCCGAAGGCTTAAGCAGGCTGTGGCTTATGCCCATGCGATCGAAGGCGTGGAGGAAGATGATGTCCGCCTGACTGCCATTATCAACTAGGACTTTGTGCAGGTCCCAGCCTGCCACACTGCAATTGATAACCATGGCGTCGCAGTGGGGGGCGCTGCGCAGGTCGACGTCTCGTGCGTCGAAGGTTAGCGGTATATGGGACCACTTTGTCTGCACGACTGGGCCAGTGACGGCGACATGGTTTATGCTGCGGTAGTGGTCCCGCTTCTGCCGCTTGGTGTCGAAGTCAGTGCTGGACCCCCCAGTTATCATGTGGATGACTCCGCGATATGGTTGATCGGCGAAGTCTTCCTGCTTTGGAGCGTGGGGGATGTTTTGATGGTGTGGTGGTGGGGGTGGAGGAGGTACGATTTGTACTTCCTGATGGTGTTGGTAAGCGTGGTGCGGTGGATGCGGGGCGGGAGCATGGATATATGGTGGAGGGGGTTGCTGGTAATTGTGCGCGACAATTCTGGGGTTGTCGGCCGGCTGCGCCCGTGCCATTCTTTCTCTGGTGGCCTTCGTCTCGGGGCAGTCTTTGGTCTGGTGGGTGCAATCTTCGCCATGGAAGAGGCAGTAGAATCGGCGCGGCGGCTGCGCACGCCCTCGGCCCCTACCACGAGTTCCATTTCCGCGGCCCTGGGGGGGATATTCCTGGCGACGAGGGGGGTCAGCAGCGGGATGCTGGTTGGCGATGTTGTGCACTTGCTGCTGATTGCGGCTGTCTCGACCAGAGTCTGGCTGTGGAGTCCTCGTCCACGTGCGGCTGGACTGTGGGGCATCTTTGGGTTTCCGCTGTGACTCAACCTTGCATTGGTGGAGCTCCTCGGATTTGGCATATTTTTCAAAGAGTTGATATAGCTCCTGGAGGTTCTTGGGCGGGTCTCTGATACAGTGGCTGTAGAGGACGCCGGCGCGAAGGCCACTGATGGCGTAGTGGATAGCTATCTGATCATCAACGGAGGGCAGCTGTGACTTGAGTGTTAAAAATTTGCGGTAATACTCCCGCAGAGTCTCCTTTTCCAGCTGCTTGCAAAGCGAGAGCTCGGCCAAGGCGTCGGTGTCTGGGCGGTACCCTTGGAAGTTGAGCAGGAACTTGTCCCTGAGACTTCTCCAGGAATCAATGGACAGTGGAGGCAATCTGGTGAACCAGGTCAGAGCTGGGCCCTCTAGGGCAATAATGAAAGACTTCGCCATTGTGGCGTCGTCCCCTCCGGCAGATGCAACGGCGACCTGATAACTCATTATGTATTGCGCCGGGTCGGTGCTGCCGTTGTACTTGGGATAGGTCCCTGCCCGGAAGTTAGCTGGCCAAGGCGTCACTTGCAGGTGTGGCGCCAGGGGACTTCGCCCGTCGAGATAGTTGACTCCTTGGAATGGCGCGGCGTGCGGGAAGGTGCGGTCGCGCTGGGGGAAACGCGGGTCCTCCGGTTGCGAGCGGTGTTGCAGGAGTGGCCCATGCTGCAGGCCGAGGTGGCCTTCGCGCATGTCCTCGAATTGTGCGCGCTGCTGGAGGGGTGGCTCGTGCTGAAGGCCGAGGTGGCCTTCGCGCTGCATCAGCGCAATCTCCCGCTCGAGTTCCTGGGCCTTCTGCTCTTCGTCGCGTATCATTTGCCGCACTTTGGCTAGTGCGGACACACACTGGCGCTTGGCCTCCAGTATCTCCTTCTGCCTCTGGAGATCGCGGTTCTTGAGGCACAGGGCGCGCAGCTGTAGCTGCTCTTCTGCTGAGACGCCGAGGACTTCATCGTCCTCGGTGAGGTCCGCGCCCTCCCGTGGTGCAAAGCCTGAGGGTGGCTGCGGTTGTCCCTCAGGGCCGCAGGTGCGGAGAGTGTCATCTTCGCAGGTGCGAGGAACATCGTCTTCAGTGGCCTCTTGGTGGGTGGATTGGGTGAGGGCGAGGGCCTTGCCCTTTCTTGCGGCGAGCAGTGCTGCCTTCGCAGCCTCGTCAGCCTTCGGGTTAGCTCTCTTGGGTGCCATCGCGGGTGGTTTTCTCGTAGCACGAACGGTGGGCGCCAAATGTTGGAACTTGCACACGGGCACAAGTCGATCCAACAGTGGGGGGAATGTTAGCATAAACAGGGTTTTAGCACGTGATGGCAAAAGCACTGTTCATCTGGCCTCTCACGGGCACTGTGCGGGGGTATTTATAGGTACCTGAGCGCGCAGCGCCTTGAGCTAAGGACGCATGTGCCCTCAGCTACCTAGGTTATCCCAGAATATTCCCATAAAGCGGGGTTACAGACCGTAATTACAGGGATGCTTTTACAAATTAGGCCCGTAACGCACAGCGGCCACGCGGGGCCCGTTACGATGGGCCGGATCGCACGTGGGCCTCTGAGCTGGACGAGGCCGCACTGTGGGATGCCCTTCGTCGCCGGTCTTCGTCTGGCGCGGTACATGCGAAGGGTGTCCCTGCCTGCTTTGTCTGTGTTAGCTCAGCTGCTGCAGCGAAGGCTTCGAGCGAAGGGTGGCGCCTTTGCCTTCACCCCAACAGTTAGCTTTGCAATATTATTGCCTACGCTATAGTAACACTATTTTACCAAGTAACATGGTTTTTCAAAATAGGTATTTGTTCAACCTATGTTGGTAGATTAACCCTTCTAATCAAAGTCAATATGTCTATAATTATAAGATGACTAAAACATGACTTCTAATTAAGTCATAACTTAAATTAAGGTTGAAATTAGTTATTTAGAATATATTTCTCACATGATTCATAATAATCAACATAAAATATAGTTTTTCGGTTTAATCACATAAATCTTCTAAAACCATATCTTTAGAACCATAACTCAGAATTTAGTAATTCTCGAACCTATGATCTCGTAGTGGTGCATAGAATATTCTTACGCTGTTTGTTCTCATGTTTGTTGTACTATTATTTTTATGTACTTCTTGTTTATTTGTTAGTCTTGCTACGAGTAGCAGCGAGGTTACGAGTCACCGGAAGACCAATTTGGTGAAGTACCTGGGATCTCAAGTCTAAGGCAAGTTGTGCCCTTCATCACTTTTCTTTACCTAATAATGTTCCTATTAATCACTATGACATGATCAGGTTAATTTGATGGGACCTAATAGGTTTCCCTAGCATTGATTATCCCCCACCTTGCAAACAGATGAATTAATGGGTAGTTTTGCTATTGCTCTACCTGGTTTTGGGATTAATATTACATTATGATCATGTTCCAGTTATACTGTTGTTTTAATTGTTATTCATGAAAAGATCATTGTGTTAATTGGAACATGGAGCTTCACATGAGTAAACAGTCTACCATAAGGGTGGAATGGGACACCCTTGGCCAAGTAATTAGGAAAGCTAGGGAGAGATTATCTTACCCGGTTAGGGGCAAGCAGGGAGGCATCGCTGCTAGAGTATAGGGAGGTCCTCGGGTCAAACTGTCTATAAAGCTTTTCGGACGAGGGATTCATATGCTTCCTTCTTCCTGAATCCGTAGCGGGTTTTCTCGAACTAGTGGAAATTTGGAAGGGCCTCGCAGTGCTACCCTGCCTCGCTTCCTTAGTAGAGGTGTATGGGGTCCGTACAACCCCGTGGCAAATGGGTAACACGACTTGTGGGTAAAGATGTGCAACCTCTACAGAGTGTAAAATAGGCATATCAGTCATGCTTACGGTCAAGAGCGACTCAAGACTCACGCATGATTAATTTATGGAACTAAACTTAATTTGTCATATGCATTGCATTGTGGGTTGTTATTAATTTGATCTCATACATATTTGGGTCGGTATCTACTTATACTTGTAACTACTAATAAAATTTTGACCAACTTTAAAAGCAATGCTCAGCTTCAACCATCTCCTTTGGTAAGCCTTACACTTCACATGAGCACCCACCTTTAGTGATTTCATGCATATTATTCCCCACAACTTGTTGGGCGATGAACGTATGTGAGCTCACCCTTGTAGTACTCACATCCCCCCAGGTCAAGAATAGGTACCACAGGATGAGGCGCATGAAGGATGCTATGTTGAATTCATGATTTGTCTAGGCCGTCATCTCCCAGTCAACTTGGTTGCTGGATCGTTGTCTTCGTATGATATAATTATTTAATTATTTTATATAGAACTCCTATTATATAGTAAAGATGTGACATTCGTTTCTGTACCATGAGTCATCATATGTGTGAGACTTGATCCTAGCACACTTGGTGATTGTTTCACGCCCGGGTTTTGGTGCCCTTGAAACCCTGGTGTGATAGGAGTGGTATCAGAGAAACGTTGACTGCAGGATGAAACTTAGATAGAACTGGACAACCATTACCTACTTACCTTTTCTACACTGATTCTTTCTAGACTTTCCTCAAAACTTTTCTCATCTATTGCTGCTTTACTCTGATCATTCTCACACCTTCACTTCTAAAGACAAAAGTGGATTTCACACTTTGAAATCCTGTACCTTTAGGAATAGGAAACATAATCTTAGGAACCAAATGAAAACTATTTTTGTAAATATTTATATGCTTGAGTGTTTGTTCTTATGCTAACTGCTTGATTCGGTTCTTTGATTGTGTGATGAATTCTGGAGTAATGTCCACAATTGCATCTGCATATACTTAGGTATAAAAATATGATTACAAGATAACTAATCAACTTAGATTATCCCTTTTAAAATATACTTCTTACTTGATAGATCCATCACATCTTAAAATATTCTATCATAGATTCATCTTGTCCATATAAGCATACTTATCCCACCTCGGTGGAACAACCATGATCTAATCTAATCTGATGAGACCTAGATAGGGGATTAAACTGTACACCTAAAAACTCTTTTCTCACCTAATTCACTTAACCTAAAATTGGTGCCTTAGACCAACTTGACCATGAACAAAATGACCTAACCAACATGTTCATGTTGACCATCCATTCTAACCTAACACCAAACCAAACCTTGACCTACCCAATGTAGTCTATTCCACTCATAGCTATCTTAGCCATATGCCCCTAGCTTGAATGGAGACACCAAGACCGAAGAAGAGTAACCTCGTCAAGGGAGGATAGAAGTCGAACCAGATCTCCAGATGAGTTAAGATTCACCATCCGGGTTGAAAACTTTTCCTTGCCCGAACCAAGGTAAAAGACTTGTGTCGAAACAAGATCTTCATATGCGTCACCACCCAAGATGGAGTCTTTCCTTGCTACAATCTTTCTTACCCCAACCTATCCTTACTATAACTACCCCTCACCTTGACTATTAAATGGCTCCACATAAAATATGCTTATGCCTTCCTAATCATCGACTAGTTAATATTAAAGGAAAAGGAACCTTTTGTATTGGAACCAAATACAAAAAATAAAAAAATAAACTGCAACCCAAACTTGTTGCTTCCTTTTTTCTACTAATATCAAGGACGAGATTATTTTTAACAGGGGTAGAATTTGTAACACCCTAAAATATTGTCTTGGAAATTCAGATATTCTTCAAAATTTTGTTTAGAAATGCTTTTAATAGGATGTT
The DNA here is from genome assembly GCA_029449295.1 of Zea luxurians. Taxonomy (NCBI): domain Eukaryota; kingdom Viridiplantae; phylum Streptophyta; class Magnoliopsida; order Poales; family Poaceae; genus Zea; species Zea luxurians. Next base: position 8,195,862 of record JAOPSE010000029.1, read on the forward strand.
ATTAGCTTTGTAATTATTTTCTTAACATAAAGAAATGGTAGTATTAAAACATAGTTATTTAAAGTTATATTTAGGTCTTGAAACTCGAATTTGAATTTGAAATTAACTAGAATACAGAAAATTTGCAATTATTCATATGGGACAATTATTTTTTTCTTCTTTCATGGATTATATACTAGCAATAATCAAATAATGAAATAATTAAAAATAAGAAAACTTTGCATTCATGCTGGAGTTTTTGTTGGTGCATCTAGATGGAGTTTGAATTAAAACTAGATCTAAATTGAACTTGAGCTTTGAATTTAGAAACTAAACAGGAATACAAAAATAAATGAGAGAAGCCTCACCTACACCAGTGGGCCGAAACCCGCCGACCCATTTACCTAGGGACTCAGCTAGCCTGGTAGGTCAGCGCGGTGCCGACAAACAGGGCCCTCTTGTTAGCCTCATACCTCATCGGTCGATGCTGTCACACCCGGTTTTTAGAAGGCAAACCGAATGCGAACCATGTACGTGCCAGGATCAGTTATTCACGTACACAGCAGTTACATAATATGGACATCATCACACAGTGCTCAAATAGTATTAAAAGAGAAATAATAGTCGATTACATCATACGTCTGAGACGTCCATATAGTTCTTACAATAAATCAAAGTGCGGAAAAGAAACGTAGATAACGCGGCCTTCACAGGCAGCCGACTGGGGGTTGCCGCTAACCCACGCCTAGAACTCGTCGTAGTCTTGGAACTCCTGGAAGTCTCCTTCCACAGCTTCATCTTCTCCTGAGCAGTGGTTGCAATGCTGACAACCTGGGGGGGGATTGGTGTGTAGAGCAAGGGTGAGTACACATCAACATACTCAGCAAGCATCCCGTTTGGCTGTAGTGGACTAGCTTTATGTGGGGATAAGTCAAGCAGTTGCTTTTAGTTGGTCAGGTTATTACTTACTAGTAGAGAGCCAGGTTTTAACATTAACCCAAGTTATTAGCCCAATGTATCCTTTCCAAACGGAAAGAATACCACTTACCAATACCATAATCATAATCAGAACCATCAATCTCATTGCCACCTGTACCAAAATATCACTGATCAAGTATCACTAATCTCTGGAGCTCCCTTGGCCGCTCATAACCGTGAGCACGGCTGATATATCAGTTTCATAACACTCTGCAGAGGTTGCGCACTTTACCCATAAGCCGTGATTCCCTTTCTAGCCCGGGCTTGCAAGACCCTTATTCACTCCCAAGGTGAATGGCTAGGGATTCACTACGAAGCCTTTACAAAGATTCCCCGAGGCTGTAGCCGCCCGTTAGGTTTCCTAAATGTACCGCACTCCTCCCCAAGGGACAAATCAACCTTGGCAGAGCGAGCCGCATACACCGAGCCCCATTGACGGCACAACGGCTAAGCGGACTACACCCCAGTTCCTCTAATTATTCAGCTAAGGGCGTCCCATTCCACCCTCATGGTTGCACTGTTTTCCCGGGCGGTCATCCATTGAACAGGTCCTTACGGAGAGGCACTCGAGAAACCGCTCGAGTCCCCTTAAATGCCACAAGTATGATCATAAATAAGAAGGGGAAAACAGCGTATCATAAATAATCACATCATGTTCATTGATTAGAGTTGAGCAATAGCATCAGACTAAGCAGTAATAATCCGACCCAAATAGGTAAACAAGGACATGAATAACAAAAGCTAGTCAATCCTTAGGTATAAATGTGTAATGCGGGAGGTGAATTAAAGAATGAATAGGACAGAGATAGGTCAAAGGACACTTGCCTCCACCAACCGACTGCTGCTCAGGGGCTTCTCCTGCAAATTCCTCGGGCTCTTCGACCGGATCGTTCTCTATGCGAGCGCAAACATACATACATCCATCCACATGTTTAATACAAAAGAACAGTACACCATTCAAGGGAACAAATAAAGTGAATATGCATCAAGTATGACATTCGATATCGCATTTGTTATGGTTAGAAAGAAATGGGGAAAGGGTCTCGCAGGGGGTTAAAGTTTATGCACTAATGATTAGTTACAATTGGTTCTTAACAAAAGAATTCTGTTATACATATACTAATGGAAACCTAATCATTTTTAGTTGATCAACATTGCACGGGTTAAACAATTAACTACGTGAATCAATAGCATAACGGAATTTTAAATTAAGCTTCCTATTTTCCATAGCATGAACAATGATCAGTCTACCTAAAATAAAGTAATTATGATCACAGAAAGTAAATAAAATAAAATAAAAAAAATAAAAAAAAACAGAAGGGGGGGCGGTTGAACCGGCCCTAGGGCGGTTGAACCGGCCCTAGGCGGGGCGGCCGAGCTGGGGCGGTCGGGCGGCTGAGCTGGGGCCGGGGCCGGCCGAGCTGGCGGCCGAGGCCGGCCGAGCTGGCGGCCGAGGCCGGCCGAGCTGGCGGCCAGGGCCAGCCGAGCTGGCGGCCAGGGGCGGCTGGGCGAGGGGGGCGCGGCCGGGGGGGGCTGGCCGGGGGCTGGCCGTGGCCGGCCAGGGGGCGGCCGGGGCAGGCCAGGGGCGGCTGGGGCCGGCTGGGCGCGGCCGAGGGCCGGCCAGCGGCCACGGCGGGGCTGGGGGGGTGGTGGCCGGCGTGGCCAGGCCTTGGCCGGGCAGGGAGGGGGAGAGGGGAGGAGAGGGGAGGGAGGAGAGGGAGGAGGGGGGAGGGGGAGGGGGCTCACCGGCGGGGGGGGGGGGTGTGGCCGATCCGGCAGGGGGCGGCGGCCGGCGCTAGGGCAGGGGCGGGTAGGGGTAGGGCGGCGGCTTAGGTGGGGAGGGAGAGAAAATGAGAGGGAGAGGGAGAGGATTGGGGGAAAAAGAGGAGGTGGGGGCGGCTGGGCCTCTTGGGCCCAAGAGGGGGGCGCCAGGGGCGGCTGGGCCGGCCGGGGTCGGCCCAGGGCGCGGGAGAGAGAGAGAAAGAGGAGAGAGAAAGAGAGAGAAAGAGAGAGAAAAGATTATTTCCCTGTTTTCGAAATCCGATCTTTTAGATGAATGCGTTTGCACTTTCAAACAATCAAAAATGCAAGGTTCGGCATGGTGCATCAAACAACACAAAATATCTTTAGAGTTTTCTTACACGGGAAATCCAAACCGAATCCCGCTAAAACTTTGGAAAAGGTCAAGGTTTAGCGAGGGGAAAAAGAAAAAGAAAAGGTAACGCCCGAATTTTGGCGAGTAAAGAAAAGAAAAAATTCAACTGCAAAATTCGGGGCGTTACAAACCTATCCCCCTTAAAAGAATCTCGCCCTCGAGATTCAGGGCTGGCTAGCAAAGAGCTCTGGGTACTTGGCCATCAAATCATCTTCACGCTCCCAGGTTGCTTCTTCCTCAGAGTGGTGACTCCATCTGACTTTGCACATTCTGATGGTCTTCCTTCGGGTGACTCTGTCTGCAACCTCAAGGATCTGAGCTGGCTTCTCAACATAGGTCAAGTCCTCCTGGACTTCCAGACCTTCCACTGGCAACTGCTCTTCTGGCACACGCAAGCACTTCTTTAACTGAGACACATGAAAGACATCATGCACAGCTGACAAATTCTCTGGCAAACTGAGCTGATAGGCCACTTCTCCACGCTTTGAGAGGATCTGGTACGGACCAATGTAGCGGGGTGCTAGCTTGCCTTTGATTCCGAACCTTCTGACTCCTCTGATCGGTGACACTTTCAGATAGACAAAGTCTCCGACTTCAAAACTCAGCTCTCTTCTTCTTGTGTCTGCATAGCTTCGCTGCCTCGATTGCGCTATCTTCAGATTCTCTCGGACCATCCTCAAATGATCTGCATGCTCTTCTTCGCTTTGAGAATAAACCAGAATGTCATCAATGAATACCACCACAAACTTATCAAGATAATCCATGAATACACTGTTCATCAAGTTCATAAAGAACGCTGGTGCATTGGTCAAACCAAAAGACATCACCGTGAACTCATACAAACCATACTTGGTAATGAATGCCGTCTTCGGAATGTCCGAAGGTCGGATCCTGAGCTGATGATAACCTGACCTCAGATCAATCTTGGAGAACACACTGGCTCCTCTCAACTGGTCAAACAGATCTTCTATTCTGGGCAAGGGATACTTGTTCTTGATCGTGACTTCATTCAAAGCTCGATAATCGATACACATCCTTTTGGTGCCGTCTTTCTTCTCCACAAACAAGACAGGGGCGGCCCAAGGCGAGGTGCTTGGCCGGATGTAACCTTTCTCTGATAGCTCATCAATCTGCTTCTTAAGCTCAACCAACTCTGGTCCAGATATTCTGTAAGCTCTCTTGAAGATAGGGGCGGTTCCAGGAAGAAGCTCTATGGCAAACTCAACTTTCCGCTCTGGTGGCATACCCGGTAAGTCCTTTGGAAACACATCTGGGAATTCAGACACAACCTTGATACTCTCAATCGGGTCTGCTTCACTGCTATCGACAGTCATCTGATAACAACTTCCTTTCTTTGGCTCAGGCGGGACTAACTCGGTCACCACTTCCTCTCCTAGTGGGGAAACCAACTTGATTGTCCTTTTATCACAACTGATAACTGCCTGATACTTATCTAGCCAATTCATCCCTAGGATGACATCTATTCCCTGAGTACCCATTACTATAAGGTTAGCGGGAAACGCTATCCCCCTTATTTCCACACTTACATTCAAACATATGCTATCAGCTCGAATTCTACCACCAGCTGAGTCAATTTGAATGGGGGTCGACATGGTAGTAATTGGAAGATTATGTGCTTCTACCCATGATGCAGTAATAAAAGAATGCGTTGCTCCAGTATCGAATAACACTTCTGCAATATGGGAATCGACTGGGAACATACCTACTGTCATGCCGGGGGTCTCCTGAACTGCTTCAGCCTCCAAGTGATTCAGTCTTCCATGATTATAGCGCTGCTGAGGGCGGTTGCCTGCTCCAGACTGAGACGCATTCTGCTTCGCTGGGGCATTGGGGCCTGACTGCTGCTGGGCTGCCTTCTTCGGACATTGCATCACCCAGTGGCCTTGCTCTCCACAGTGGAAACACGCTCTGTTTCCAACCTAAGCTGGTGCTGCCTGATTGCTCTGCTGGCTTGCGGGGGCAGGAAGACGAGGTGTCTGCTGATTCTGCCTCTGAAACTGACCTCCTGACTGATTGCTCTGACGGTTCTGGTACTGGGGCTGAGGATACTGCCTTTGGAACTGCTGATACTGCTGACGCTGCTGATGCTGCTGAGGTGGACGCTGGTTCTGCCTGAACTGCTGAGGTTGATTGCCTGAGAAACGAGGACGGCTGCTGCTTCCAGGCTGGGGTCCACTGATCTTGCGCTTACGATCTTCCATCTCCTTACGCTTCCTTTCTGTCATGATTGCTCTGTCAATCAGGTGCTGGAATGTCGGGAAGGTATGGTTCATCAGCTGATACTGCAGAGGGTCAACCAAGCCTCTCAAGAAACGGTATTGTCGCTTGGCGTCGGTGTTGACATCTTCAGGAGCATAGCGAGACAACTGCAGAAACCTGTCTCGATACTCACTGACAGATGATGACCCTTGCTTAAGGGCCAGGAACTCCTCCTTCTTCACTGTCATCAGACCTGCAGGCACATGGTACTGACGAAAGCTACCTCTGAATTCTTCCCAGGTGATGGCATCGGGGTTGGCATGGGTGGCGAGGTAAGACTCCCACCATGACTGGGCTGCTCCTCTCAACAGACGGGGACCATACAAGACTTTCTCCCTGTCGTCACACTGAGCGGTATGCAACTCCCGCTCCACAGTGCGCAGCCAATCTTCAGCATCCATGGGGTCAGAAGAGTGAGCGAACGTTGGGGGATGACCTCTCATGAATTCAGCACGCTTGTCTCTAGGCATCTGAGGCATCTGAGGCTGGGGTGGTGCTTGCTGCTGCTGCTGCTGCTGAATGGCGGCCAGAGTCTGACCGATGGCCTGAACTGCCTGAGTCTGCATCAGAAACATCTGCTCGATCGACATCGGGGGCGGGGGCGGCAGGTGCTGCTGCTGGGGCACCTCATCCTGCGGGGCGGCTTGCTCCTGCTGAGCACGCCTTCCTCCTCTGCGCCTGTTCTCTGACATCTGCAGAACGCAACCACACATCAGAACTGATCTGGCAAATCTTGCAGCATAAGAAAAGAGTATAGAATTCTCCAACAGCACTGAACAGATGAGCATCTTCACTGATCTCCAACACAGACCACACAGCTTCTCAGATAAAGAGGAAAGTAGAATAAAGGGTTTCCCAACTATATAACTAACTCCATTAACATAATATGTAAACCAAAATGCAGGGGATACCCACACTCTGGTGACAATCATTACAAAGATCCAAACCAAACATAGTTCATCATGACAAGCATAAATGCACAGGATATAGCAAACTACCCTGTCTAACTAAGACTAACTAAGACCGAGACTAACGCTAAGACTGAAGCTTCTATGTATATATATTTCGTATTAATTACAAGATCCAACTCTAACGATCTATGGTTCTAGATTTATCTTGGTCTTGCAGTCGGGATTGCCATAAGACTGGAGTCCACGCCGAGGTGAGCGATACGGGTGCTGAGTCCCAACGGGAGCGGGGGAACCATCATCCAAGTGACGACGCTCCGCGCGCTCAGCCCGCAGCAGGGCGATCTCAGCACGAGCCCTACTCAACTCGTCTAATGCATGGTCCAGCTCCGTGTTTAGCACGGCGGCTAGGTTGACTGTGCTGCTCAACCTAGGATTGTCCTCACCAGCAGGTGAAACAATCACGCCTCCTGTGCTGCCAGATGGACGGCGGGGGTAATACTTCAGGTCGAGACCGTCAGCTACCCCACCGAGAACCGAGCAGTAGTGCGAAAGCGCACGCCATGCAGCATCCTGCATGGCTGCCTCAGCTGAGTCCCGCTCAGAGATAGAATAGTGCTCTGAGCAAGCCTCCGCGCCCTGGAGACTGTTCTCCGGACGGCGCACCAAGCAGGTCGCCTCCCAGCGGTCCGGGTAGACCCCGCGACTATGCTGGTAGACCACACAGCGATACTCGATGGACCAAGTACGCCGGTCAAGTGCCCGACGTAGCAGGGTGTCGAGCGCATCGTGGAAGTGACACCCGCGAGCAGCGTCGCGAGTGATGGGTCGAGCAACCCATCCTTCCGGCTCATGGCTAGAGAGGTCGAGGTCGGTGTCGTGGCTCGGGCTGTCGTCGCCATCTCCGTCGTCTGGATCTCCTCCAGCAGCTATTCCAGAAGCTGGGACGCCCAGTGGTGGTGCAGGGGGCGCCTCCAGGGGAAGCACAGGAGAGCAGCTCCTCACAGACTCTATCTCCTGTTGGAGCGAGAAGGAAGAGCCCTGCTGCTCCTGTCGTCGACGTTCCTGCTCCTCATGCAGGCGGTGGTGCAGTCTCTCCAAGTGGCTGGACTGTCCGGCCACGGGACGGCGAAGCGGACGCTCAGCAAGGCGGGAGGGTAAGAAGGGGATGACGGACTTTCGTGCAGTGTGTCTAAGTCGAGCCATCTACAAAAGACATCGCAAGCAAAAGGGTGAGAACAGAATTAATATGACCAGCAAGTAATGAACCATAAATAAATGAAGGATCAGAATAATAATGAATCATAAATAAATGAAGGATCAGAATAAAACAAAATTTTCAGCAAGGTATAATATATAGTAGAACATAGATTTGGTCAGTAGGACCAACTTTTGAAGGGATACCAAAGTCAAGGCAGGGACAGAGGTCTATAGTCCTTAGAACGACCATTCTACTCTAGGTTAGCGGTCCTACAGTCAGCACGGCTTTGATACCACTTATGTCACACCCGGTTTTTAGAAGGCAAACCGAATGCGAACCATGTACGTGCCAGGATCAGTTATTCACGTACACAGCAGTTACATAATATGGACATCATCACACAGTGCTCAAATAGTATTAAAAGAGAAATAATAGTCGATTACATCATACGTCTGAGACGTCCATATAGTTCTTACAATAAATCAAAGTGCGGAAAAGAAACGTAGATAACGCGGCCTTCACAGGCAGCCGACTGGGGGTTGCCGCTAACCCACGCCTAGAACTCGTCGTAGTCTTGGAACTCCTGGAAGTCTCCTTCCACAGCTTCATCTTCTCCTGAGCAGTGGTTGCAATGCTGACAACCTGGGGGGGGGATTGGTGTGTAGAGCAAGGGTGAGTACACATCAACATACTCAGCAAGCATCCCGTTTGGCTGTAGTGGACTAGCTTTATGTGGGGATAAGTCAAGCAGTTGCTTTTAGTTGGTCAGGTTATTACTTACTAGTAGAGAGCCAGGTTTTAACATTAACCCAAGTTATTAGCCCAATGTATCCTTTCCAAACGGAAAGAATACCACTTACCAATACCATAATCATAATCAGAACCATCAATCTCATTGCCACCTGTACCAAAATATCACTGATCAAGTATCACTAATCTCTGGAGCTCCCTTGGCCGCTCATAACCGTGAGCACGGCTGATATATCAGTTTCATAACACTCTGCAGAGGTTGCGCACTTTACCCATAAGCCGTGATTCCCTTTCTAGCCCGGGCTTGCAAGACCCTTATTCACTCCCAAGGTGAATGGCTAGGGATTCACTACGAAGCCTTTACAAAGATTCCCCGAGGCTGTAGCCGCCCGTTAGGTTTCCTAAATGTACCGCACTCCTCCCCAAGGGACAAATCAACCTTGGCAGAGCGAGCCGCATACACCGAGCCCCATTGACGGCACAACGGCTAAGCGGACTACACCCCAGTTCCTCTAATTATTCAGCTAAGGGCGTCCCATTCCACCCTCATGGTTGCACTGTTTTCCCGGGCGGTCATCCATTGAACAGGTCCTTACGGAGAGGCACTCGAGAAACCGCTCGAGTCCCCTTAAATGCCACAAGTATGATCATAAATAAGAAGGGGAAAACAGCGTATCATAAATAATCACATCATGTTCATTGATTAGAGTTGAGCAATAGCATCAGACTAAGCAGTAATAATCCGACCCAAATAGGTAAACAAGGACATGAATAACAAAAGCTAGTCAATCCTTAGGTATAAATGTGTAATGCGGGAGGTGAATTAAAGAATGAATAGGACAGAGATAGGTCAAAGGACACTTGCCTCCACCAACCGACTGCTGCTCAGGGGCTTCTCCTGCAAATTCCTCGGGCTCTTCGACCGGATCGTTCTCTATGCGAGCGCAAACATACATACATCCATCCACATGTTTAATACAAAAGAACAGTACACCATTCAAGGGAACAAATAAAGTGAATATGCATCAAGTATGACATTCGATATCGCATTTGTTATGGTTAGAAAGAAATGGGGAAAGGGTCTCGCAGGGGGTTAAAGTTTATGCACTAATGATTAGTTACAATTGGTTCTTAACAAAAGAATTCTGTTATACATATACTAATGGAAACCTAATCATTTTTAGTTGATCAACATTGCACGGGTTAAACAATTAACTACGTGAATCAATAGCATAACGGAATTTTAAATTAAGCTTCCTATTTTCCATAGCATGAACAATGATCAGTCTACCTAAAATAAAGTAATTATGATCACAGAAAGTAAATAAAATAAAATAAAAAAAATAAAAAAAAAACAGAAGGGGGGGGCGGTTGAACCGGCCCTAGGGCGGTTGAACCGGCCCTAGGCGGGGCGGCCGAGCTGGGGCGGTCGGGCGGCTGAGCTGGGGCCGGGGCCGGCCGAGCTGGCGGCCGAGGCCGGCCGAGCTGGCGGCCGAGGCCGGCCGAGCTGGCGGCCAGGGGCGGCTGGGCGAGGGGGGCGCGGCCGGGGGGGGGGGCTGGCCGGGGGCTGGCCGTGGCCGGCCAGGGGGCGGCCGGGGCAGGCCAAGGGCGGCTGGGGCCGGCTGGGCGCGGCCGAGGGCCGGCCAGCGGCCACGGCGGGGCTGGGGGGGTGGTGGCCGGCGCGGCCAGGCCTTGGCCGGGCAGGGAGGGGGAGAGGGGAGGAGGGGGGAGGGAGGAGAGGGAGGAGGGGGGAGGGGGAGGGGGCTCACCGGCGGGGGGGTGTGGCCGATCCGGCAGGGGGCGGCGGCCGGCGCTAGGGCAGGGGCGGGTAGGGGTAGGGCGGCGGCTTAGGTGGGGAGGGAGAGAAAATGAGAGGGAGAGGGAGAGGATTGGGGGAAAAAGAGGAGGTGGGGGGGCGGCTGGGCCTCTTGGGCCCAAGAGGGGGGCGCCAGGGGCGGCTGGGCCGGCCGGGGTCGGCCCAGGGCGCGGGAGAGAGAGAGAAAGAGGAGAGAGAAAGAGAGAGAAAGAGAGAGAAAAGATTATTTCCCTGTTTTCGAAATCCGATCTTTTAGATGAATGCGTTTGCACTTTCAAACAATCAAAAATGCAAGGTTCGGCATGGTGCATCAAACAACACAAAATATCTTTAGAGTTTTCTTACACGGGAAATCCAAACCGAATCCCGCTAAAACTTTGGAAAAGGTCAAGGTTTAGCGAGGGGAAAAAGAAAAAGAAAAGGTAACGCCCGAATTTTGGCGAGTAAAGAAAAGAAAAAATTCAACTGCAAAATTCGGGGCGTTACAGATGCTCCCAGTAATACTGCGCTGAGGGCACGTGACACCGCCCGGTGAGCCCATCTTGCCAGCATCACCTTCATTGTCGTAACAAATCGTCGCGCGCTCACCTGTGATTGCCGGGGAGTTCAGTTGGCCGGGTTCTTTGTTTCCTGGCTTGGAGTATAAGACCCAGAGCATCCTGACCCACCTCCCTTATCCATCACCTGGGGGTTGTGCAGCCATCCTCGCTGATAGGAGTGAGGTGGGAGAGAAATCGATGTGATCGCCGCCGGTGTCAATCCACACACATCCTTTGCCACGGACCGTGGAGTTTGGCCAGGGAGCTCCAGCCAGACACTCGGTGCATGGCTGTATTGAGCTCGGTCATGGTCGATTGTGGTGTTGACCGAAATCCCTCACTGGAGTTGGGAATCCGCTACAGATCCGTGTGCCCATGGGTCACTAACTCTGCTGCACGGCGTCTGGTAAGAAGACCTCCAATAATTTCATCGTGTCATCTGCACCATGGAGAGCTTCGCCGTTGGATCATTGTGGCACTGGGGCGCATGAACGCTGTGCTCTGGCAGGATCGCCGCCGTGTGTAGCGGTGGCACAGCTGCCTGCTTACGTCGGTGTGGGGGTGAGGGGGGTGGCGTGCGTGGTTCGTCGATTGATGGATCATCGGCCACGATTAAAAGTAGTATACCGGTTCGTCTTTTTAAAATATAGATCGCTGATCCATCGATGGATGTTATGGTGAAGTCCCGAGCTTAATAAAATCAGGACTGTCGATAAGGAATCATGTGGATTTGGTCTCTCGGGGACTTATGACCCCTCCCATTTTTCATGGGAACTCCTGGGTTCTTTTGATACAAACCCACGATCGAATCTGACTCAAAGACTGACGCCGATAGGTTCTACATTTAACATATTGAACCCTGGCTTTGCTGAAATTAGCGCCCACCGCCACATGATTAGAAAATTACAGAAATTTAATCTAAAATGAATTTTGGGTATAAAAATAAGTCCAAAATCTTAGAAAATTCATAACTTCCACGTTTTAACTCCGATTCGACCCATTCAAATTGTGTTAGCTTTGCAATATTATTGCCTACGCTATAGTAACACTATTTTACCAAGTAACATGGTTTTTCAAAATAGGTATTTGTTCAACCTATGTTGGTAGATTAACCCTTCTAATCAAAGTCAATATGTCTATAATTATAAGATGACTAAAACATGACTTCTAATTAAGTCATAACTTAAATTAAGGTTGAAATTAGTTATTTAGAATATATTTCTCACATGATTCATAATAATCAACATAAAATATAGTTTTTTGGTTTAATCACATAAATCTTCTAAAACCATATCTTTAGAACCATAACTCAGAATTTAGTAATTCTCGAACCTATGATCTCGTAGTGGTGCATAGAATATTCTTACGCTGTTTGTTCTCATGTTTGTTGTACTATTATTTTTATGTACTTCTTGTTTATTTGTTAGTCTTGCTACGAGTAGCAGCGAGGTTATGAGTCACCGGAAGACCAATTTGGTGAAGTACCTGGGATCTCAAGTCTAAGGCAAGTTGTGCCCTTCATCACTTTTCTTTACCTAATAATGTTCCTATTAATCACTATGACATGATCAGGTTAATTTGATGGGACCTAATAGGTTTCCCTAGCATTGATTATCCCCCACCTTGCAAACAGATGAATTAATGGGTAGTTTTGCTATTGCTCTACCTGGTTTTGGGATTAATATTACATTATGATCATGTTCCAGTTATACTGTTGTTTTAATTGTTATTCATGAAAAGATCATTGTGTTAATTGGAACATGGAGCTTAACTTGAGTAAACAGTCTACCATAAGGGTGGAATGGGACACCCTTGGCCAAGTAATTAGGAAAGCTAGGGAGAGATTATCTTACCCAGTTAGGGGCAAGCGGGGAGGCATCGCTGCTAGAGTATAGGGAGGTCCTCGGGTCAAACTGTCTATAAAGCTTTTCGGACGAGGGATTCATATGCTTCCTTCTTCCTGAATCCGTAGCGGGTTTTCTCGAACTAGTGGAAATTTGGAAGGGCCTCGTAGTGCTACCCTGCCTCGCTTCCTTAGTAGAGCTGTATGGGGTCCGTACAACCCCGTGGCAAATGGGTAACACGACTTGTGGGTAAAGGTGTGCAACCTCTACAGAGTGTAAAATAGGCATATCAGTCATGCTTACGGTCAAGAGCAACTCAACACTCACGCATGATTAATTTATGGAACTAAACTTAATTTGTCATATGCATTGCATTGTGGGTTGTTATTAATTTGATCTCATACTTATTTGGGTCGGTATCTACTTATACTTGTAACTACTAATAAAATTTTGACCAACTTTAAAAGCAATGCTCAGCTTCAACCATCTCCTTTGGTAAGCCTTACACTTCACATGAGCACCCACCTTTAGTGATTTCATGCATATTATTCCCCACAACTTGTTGGGCGATGAACGTATGTGAGCTCACCCTTGTAGTACTCACATCCCCCAGGTCAAGAACAGGTACCACAGGATGAGGCGCATGAAGGATGCTATGTTGAATTCATGATTTGTCTAGGCCGTCATCTCCCAACTTGGTTGCTGGATCGTTGTCTTCGTATGATATAATTATTTAATTATTTTATATAGAACTCCTATTATATAGTAAAGATGTGACATTCGTTTCTGTACCATGAGTCATCATATGTGTGAGACTTGATCCTAGCACACTTGATGATTGTTTCACGCCCGGGTTTTGGTGCCCTTGAAACCCTGGTGTGATAGGAGTGGTATCAGAGAAACGTTGACTGCAGGATGAAACTTAGATAGAACTGGACAACCATTACCTACTTACCTTTTCTACACTGATTCTTTCTAGACTTTCCTCAAAACTTTTCTCATCTATTGCTGCTTTACTCTGATCATTCTCACACCTTCACTTCTAAAGACAAAAGTGGATTTCACACTTTGAAATCCTGTACCTTTAGGAATAGGAAACATAATCTTAGGAACCAAATGAAAACTATTTTTGTAAATATTTATATGCTTGAGTGTTTGTTCTTATGCTAACTGCTTGATTCGGTTCTTTGATTGTGTGATGAATTCTGGAGTAATGTCCACAATTGCATCTGCATATACTTAGGTATAAAAATATGATTACAAGATAACTAATCACTTAGATTATCCCTTTTAAAATATACTTCTTAATTGATAGATCCATCACATCTTAAAATATTCTATCATAGATTCATCTTGTCCATATAAGCATACTTATCCCACCTCGGTGGAACAACCATGATCTAATCTAATCTGATGAGACCTAGATAGGGGATTAAACTGTACACCTAAAAACTCTTTTCTCACCTAATTCACTTAACCTAAAATTGGTGCCTTAGACCAACTTGACCATGAACAAAATGACCTAACCAACATGTTCATGTTGACCATCCATTCTAACCTAACACCAAACCAAACCTTGACCTACCCAATGTACTCTATTCCACTCATAGCTATCTTAGCCATATGCCCCTAGCTTGAATGGAGACACCAAGACCGAAGAAGAGTAACCTCGTCAAGGGAGGATAGAAGTCGAACCAGATCTCCAGATGAGTTAAGATTCACCATCCGGGTTGAAAACTTTTCCTTGCCCGAACCAAGGTAAAAGACTTGTGTCGAAACAAGATCTTCATATGCGTCACCACCCAAGATGGAGTCTTTCCTTGCTACAATCTTTCTTACCCCAACCTATCCTTACTATAACTACCCCTCACCTTGACTATTAAACGGCTCCACATAAAACATGCTTATGCCTTCCTAATCATCGACTAGTTAATATTAAAGGAAAAGGAACCTTTTGTATTGGAACCAAATACAAAAAAATAAAAAAATAAACTGCAACCCAAACTTGTTGCTTCCTTTTTTCTACTAATATCAAGGACGAGATTATTTTTAACGGGGGTAGAATTTGTAACACCCTAAAATATTGTCTTGGAAATTCGGATATTCTTCGAAATTTTGTTTAGAAATGCTTTTAATAGGATGTTATTAGCTTTGTAATTATTTTCTTAACATAAAGAAATGGTAGTATTAAAACATAGTTATTTAAAGTTATATTTAGGTCTTGAAACTCGAATTTGAATTTGAAATTAACTAGAATACAGAAAATTTGCAATTATTCATATGGGAGAATTATTTTTTTCTTCTTTCATGGATTATATACTAGCAATAATCAAATAATGAAATAATTAAAAATAAGAAAAATTTGCATTCATGCTGAAGTTTTTGTTGGTGCATCTAGATGGAGTTTGAATTTTGAAACTAGATCTAAATTGAACTTAAGATTTGAATTTAGAAACTAAAAAGGAATAGAAAAAAATAAATGAGAGAAGCCTCACCTGCGCTCGTGGGGCGAAACTGGTCGGCCCATTAATCAAGGGACTCATCCAGCCTGGTAGGTCAGCGCGGTGCCGACAGACAGGGCCCTCTCGCCAGCATCATACCTCGTTGGTCGGAGCTCCCAATAATCCTGCGCTGAGGGCACGTGACACCGCCCTGTGGGCCCATCTTGCCAGTATCACCTTCGTTGTCGTAACAGATCGCCGCGCGCTCACCCGCGATTGCCGGGGAGTTCAGCTGGCTGGGTTCTTTCTTTCCCGCTCCTCGAACTCCCCTGGCTTGGAGTATAAGACTCGAAGCATCCTGACCCCCTCCCTTATCCATCACCTGGGGGCCATGCCACCATCCTCGCCGATAGGAGTGAGGTGGGAGAGAAATCGATGTGATCACCGCCGGTGTCAATCCACACGCGTTCTTTGCCGCGGGCTACGAAGTTTGGCCAGGGAGCTCCAACCAGATACTCCGTGCATGGCTGTATTAAACTCGGTCGTGGTCGATTGCAGCGGTGACCAGAATCCCTCACCGGAGTTGGGAATCCGCCACACATCCACGTGCCATGGGTCGCTGACTCTGCTGCACGGCGTCCGGTAAGAAGAACCCCAATGATTTCGTCGTGTCATCCGCACCATGTAGAGCTTCGTCGTTGGATCGTTGTGGCACGGGGGCGCATGAACGCTATGCTCCGGCGGGATCGCCGCTGTGTGTAGCGGCGATGCAGTTGCCTGCTTCCGTTAGGGTGGGGGTGAGGGGGGTGGCGTGTGTGGTTCGTCGATTGATGGATCACCGGCCATGATTAAAAGTAGTATACCGGTTCATGTTTTTAAAATCTAGATCGCTGATCCTTCGATGGACGACTGTGGTGAAGTCCCGAGCTTAATAAAATCGGGACCATCGATAAGGAATCATGTGGATCTGGTCGCTCGGAGAGTTATGACCCCACCCATTTTTCATGGGAACCCGTGGGTTCTTTTGATACTAACTTGTGATTCAATCCAACTCAAAGACTGTCGCCGATAGGTCCTACATTTAGCATATTAAACCCTTTTGCTGAATTTAGCGCCTGCCGTCCACAGGATTAGAAAATTACAGAAATTTAATCTAAAATGAATTTTGGGTATAAAAATAAGTCCAAAATCTTAGAAAATTCATAACTTCCATGTTTTAACTCCGATTCGACCCGTTCAAATTGTGTTACCTTAGCAATATTATTGCCTACGCTATAGTAACACTATTTTACCAAGTAATATGGTTTTCCAAAATAGGTATTTGTTTAACCTATGTTAGTAGATTAACCCTTCTAATCAAACTTAATCTGTCTATAATTTTAAGATGACTAAAACATGATTTCTAATTAAGTCAAAACTTAAATTAAGGTTGAAATTAGTTATTTAGAATATCTTTCTCACATGATTCATAATAATCAACATAAAACATAATTTCCCGGTTTAATCACATAAATCTTCTCAAAAACCATATCTTTATAACCATAACTCATAATTTAGTAATTCTCGAACCTGTGATCTCGTAGTGGTGCATAGAATATTCTTACGCTGTTTGTTCTCATGTTTGGTGTACTGTTATTTTTATGTACTATTTGTTTATTTGTAAGTCTTGCTACGAGTAGCAGCGAGGTTACGAGTCACTGGAAGACCAATTTGGTGAAGTACCTGGGATCTCAAGTCTAAGGCAAGTTGTGCCCTTAATCACTTTTCTTTACCTAATAATGTTCCTATTAATCACTGTGACATGCTCAGGTTAATTTGATGGGACCTAATAGGTTTCCCTAGCATTGATTATCTCCCACCTTGCAAACAGATGAATTATTGGGTAGTTTTGTTATTTCTCTACCTGGTTTTGGGTTTAATATTACATTATGATCATGTTCCAGTTATACTGTTGTTTTATTGTTATTCATGATAAGATCATTGTGTTAATTGGAACATGGAGCTTAACTTGAGTAAACAGTGCTACCACAAGGGTGGAATGGGACGCCCTTGGCCAAGTAATTAGGAAAGCTAGAGAGAGATTACCTTACTCAGTTAGGGGCAAGCGGGGAGGCGTCACTACTAGAGTATAGGGAGGTCCTCGGGTCGAACTATCACTAACTTTTCGGACGAGGGATTTCTATGCTTCCTTCTACCTGAATCCATAGCGGGTTTTCTCGAACTAGTGGAACTTTGGAAAGGCCTCGTAGTGCTACCCTGCCTCGCTTCCTTGGTAGAGGTGTATGGGGTCCGTACAATCTCGTGGCAAATGGGTAACACGACTTATAGGTAAAGATGCATAACCTCTGTAGAATTATATAGAATTCAATCGACTAGAAATGAAACCTTTTCCAAGAAATAAATTCCAAGAAATGAATTATATAGAATTCAATCGACTAGAAAGTGATTCAATTCCATTATTTTTGTTTGGTTGTACAAGCAATTGAATTCCTAGAATTAAATTCTAGATGTTGTTTGGATACTTTGCACACGGAATTTGAATTGAATACAAACAAGGATCTCTTGACTTTGCATCTGCTTAAAAATAAGCATGAACAATTTACAACTATCAGAAACTATTAAGTTCACAAATAACAATTCCACAAAGGCAAGTCACACATGACAGTTTCACAAAGTCATCAAATTCGCACATAAAAGTTCTACAAAGACATCAAATCTTCACATAGTAGTTTCATAAAGCCATCAAGTTCGAACACAACAGTTTCACATAGCCATCAAGTTCACACACAAAAGTTTCACAAAGACAAGTTCACACAATCAGTTCAACACAGAGATCTAAGTTCACATATAAGTTGTTTCACTTCCTTAGCTGCATCATAAGCCACCTCTTCCTCCTTTCCATTGGGAGTGCCATCATCGACTCAAACTTGCGTGCATTAGAGGTGAGGATGTCATAAAGCTCAAGTTCTGTGTCTTCATCAAGTCCCTCAACCTCTTGTAATGCGGCGAGAACTTCGGCGGAAGAGGGTAGCTTTGGACCGTCATCTTTCAATGCAGATGTAAGCATGTCGAACTTATCACACCATATAGAGTTAAATGAATCATCTGATCTTTGTCTTTTTAAACTACTCGAGGAAGATACAGAATATGGAGCATCCTTGCCTCCGGTATCATTCTCTTTTGCCATTTCCTTTGAACTTTCAGCTGCTGTTTTAGCACCCTCTCCATTTGCTTGGTCTTTATTGTACACTAGGCTGAGTAGATCCCAAAACTTCACAACCTTATGTCTATATCCTTTTGCTTCCTTATTCCTCTATAAAAAAATTGTTACAAAGATACATCAATAAATAAACTTGGAATTGAAACATAAACTAAGCTACAAAAAATGGAATAAACTACTAGGCAACAGTAGCATGTATGACCAATTTGGAGTAAAAACAGCAAACCACTAGTAATGATATTGTAGTTCAAAGGAAACAGCAGCTGTGTATTACGCCACTAAAACAGCAGCTGTGTATTACGCCACTAAAACAGCAGCTGTGTAATATTCAACAAAAATATCCCTAGGCTCATTAATGAATGAACAGTTCATGTATTGCAAATCGTAAGATCTATCTCCGATAACACAACAAGCAAATAATAAACTAATGAGTAATGAACAACAAAAATTTTCTTACCTCAACGTACTCATCCCATACAGTGTCACTATCAACTTTGAGCTTGTTCTTCTCCCAATCCCATCCAAAACCACTAGTGGACAACAAACCATTAATGATATTGTAGTGCTTATCAAAGGTCTTGCTGCGAGAGCTAATATTTTCCTTTGTAATGGTGACATTACACTTCTCACAAACATTCTTCACAGCAGCTGTGTATACATGAGACTTCCACCCATTCTGACATCTATCACCTTTATTGTAATAGTCCACAAATGTATCAAGGAGTACCTTATCCATCTCATCATTCCAAGGAACATAGCCCCTTGTTTTCTTGTCCTACAATCAAAGAACCACACATATAAAAAACACAAACACAAAAATTCATAAATGACAAAGACATAGAAAACAGAAGCATACAACTATGAGCTTTGACCACGCCTCGCTTGATAATCAACAAACATTTCACTAGCTTTGGTGTCTCTAAAATAACCCCACTCATTAGTTGATTGAACATGCGTAATCATACTCATTTCTCCTTGATTTTCAGCAGGAGCAGCAGAGATGAGACTATCAACTTCATGTATTAGAATATCGTCCATATCTCTTTGTCTATCCCTTAAAAAATTATGCAATATGCAGCAAGCATGGATGATCCTAATCTGCATAGAATAATATGGCTAAGTCAATACACAATTTTAAAACTAACGATTGAATTTTAATTGAAGACCTACTATGTTATACCTGGTTTTCTAAATCAAAATATGAGCTGGTCCTCAAGATTGCCCATCTCATCTTCAATAGCCCAAAAGTTCTCTCTATCACATTCCTAGCTGTTGCATGGCGTAGGTTGAATAACTCTCTCGCAGTAGATGGATTGTTGCCTTGAATAGCCCATTCATTCAAGTGGTACCGTGTAGATCGGTACGGGGCAAGAAATCCCGGACCATTTGTATATCCAGCATCCACTAGATAGTATTTACCACTAGGAACAACAAATGAGTCCTCCCGTGACATGGCATCACGTAGTATGCGTGAATCCGAAGCCGACCCTTCCCATCCAGCCAAGACATACAAAAACTTCATTTGTCGATCACAAACCCCTAATACATTAGTGGTGATTCGTTGCTTCCTATTTCTGTACCTACCTTGGTCAGTCAATGGAACATTCACATCGATATGTGTGCCATCTAGTGCACCTAGGCAGTCCTCAAACCATTTCCACTTTGGATCCTCAGGTAGAGTGGTTTCTGGATTAGGAAGCTTGATGAACTCATGACTTAAAGATAGAATCCCTCTAAGCACTTCGTTGAAGTGTCGACTGATTGGTTCAAGGGACCACCCATAAGTGCTACGGATCAGCCTCATTTTGGTGTTATGACCTACTATAAGCAGAAAAATTGCAAGCTTTTCTTCTACCGACACATTTAGGGTATCCTGTAGGCCACTCTTTTCCCATAAGATGGCACTCAAGTCACTAAAAGATCTCTTAGTTAGGCGCAAACTGTCATAGCAATAGACATTTGAACCCTGGTACATATTACGTAGCATTTGTTTTCTGCACTCGACATTTCTCTCTTGAACTTCGTTAGCATCTACGATGTGTCTAGGTCTCCTCCGTTGATACCGATTTGCAATTATAGCCATAATAGACACAGCTAATACAACAACTCTCTTTCGCTTCTTTCTCTTCCTTTTAATTTCCTCCTCGTTAGTATATTGATTTGATATCTAGAATATGTAATTTATATGCAATTAGACATGCTAGTTGAAAGCAAAATGCTCTACTCAAGAATAAAAACACTACTAGTAGGAGCACAAGGTGGAATAGGAGAAGTACCGATGTAGCCATGGAGATTGAAGGATTTGTTGAAGGTAGCTAGATGAAACTTGAGGCGAAAGATCCCAAAACAGCGAGTTGTTTTAACACTCCTGCAAATGATTTGTTGGAGGTAGTTAGACGAGACTGCAAAAAAACTTTGGTGCTCTGGTGCTCTGGCTAATGAAATTTTCAGGTATGCAAATGAACCAGGAATCATGAAGTACATAAAGATAGCAGCCACGTTACCAGACAAGACAGTAAGAGATGTTGCCATGAGATGCCAATGGATGGCAGCGGTTAGTCTCTGATTTCTTTGATTTATTACACAGTGTCAGAATGCCATTCCCTCATCTATTATATTCAATTCACATTTCAACCAAAAACTTCACAGGTAGCTAAAATTACATAAACCTGAACTCCGATAGATACTAAAACCAGTGCAGCGTATGTGAAAGTAGATCATGCTCAAGATACACTTATTTGTCCACAACTATAAAAATACTATAATGGTCTATTATGAACGTTAAAGTTAGTGTGATCTGAGCTAGTCCTAACTCCTAAGTATCCCTTTGATCTGTTGCCCCATAGAATTGCCTTTGTATTTGTCTAGTGTGTAGTAGAACAACATAAGACTGAGAAGTTTCTGCTTTTCTCCTGTATGTTCGAGAACAAAGTCTCTGTTTTGACATTACTAACAATAAGTTTTACAGCCTAAAGTTGGTCTGCTCTTGTTACATGTTGTGAGTTCAGAGTCTGTATACCGCTTGGAAAGCTTGTGATTATTTTATTTACGTTTTTCAGTTAGTACTAAGATGGCAAATTTGATTTGATCGATCAGTGATTACTTCAGATCATTCAATTCTTTAAAGGTTTGACATATGTTTGTATTCCTTTTATGCAGACTCTCAAATTGATCATGGAATGCTAAATATATTGGAAGAAAATGCTAAGCTACTCAATCAAATAGTGAACTTAAATTCTTTAAAGGTTTGACATTACTGAATAATACTCACCTAATAGTTGGTGATACTTAAATTGCTTATTTGTTAATACAATAGTATTTAAAACGTGCATTCATCAGTTTCAACTAGCAATATGCATTTTCTTTTAATGAATATATTGCTCAAATACGCTTACACTGCATGTAGAATTTGACCTGGAAAAAGTTAGAAACTAGCACAAATAGTGAACTTTAGACTTAGACTTACACATCATGTTTAAGGCCTTATGGCATATACTTTCAGACCACCATAACAGCTAAAGACTGCATCAGCAACTACTACTAGTAAAGAGATAGAATGTAAAAGCAAACACAAGAAGGAAGCTGTCTATATAGGTAAGAAGATCCTGATCTTATTTCAACAACCTAAAAGTACCGTGCGAACCCATTTGGTAAATGGAAAAGGACAAAAACATCAGAGACCATATTTGATCCAAGTACAAATGAACATACCCCAAAATAAAAGATAGGTTAGAAGATTCTGTAGCCCATGTTGCCAACCACCTCAAAAAGCCTTGTTGTTTCAAGCTCAAGCACATGGGCAAATCAAGTTTGGCGACAAAATTCATTTGGGCTCAATATGCCATTAGCCATGTAAGAATATCCTATATAATTTTTTTCATAAGCACGCATTTATCTTCAGAACTATATGCCCTCAGAATAGATATTCAGAATCTCTTCTATGCCAGGTGCAGAAAGTAAACAATCCAAGATAACTAAATTCCAATCTGTACTTCCTGATACACAAAGCAACAACTCGTAGTACTTTAAAAGTACTGCCTGTCGTCTCTATCTCCACGAGATCAACTTGTCCAGTTACTACTAATTAATTCGGAACCCTCAGCTAACCACCTTGTTACAGAACTGTATCATTGCTAAACACAGAGAAGAACAAAACACAGAGAAAAACAAAAATACAGCTCACTTTCGTCAGCTTGCTTAGGAGCGTCGTCCCCTGAAAACAGCGTGCCTCCGTGTGACTTGCAGTGGAGCGGCGGATTGGAGCAGACCGATGCTGCGAGCAGGGAGCGGGTCAGCGTGAGCGACGAGCAGGGAGCGGGGTGGCGTGAGCAGCGAGCGATGCCGCGAGCAGGGAGCGGGGTGGCGTGAGCGGCGAGCAGGGAGCGGCGTGAGCGGCGAGCAGGGAGCGAGGCGGCGTGAGCGGCGAGTAGGGAGCGAGGCGGCGTGAGCGGCGAGCGATGCCGCGAGCGGAGCGCGATGGCTAACCCTAGCCACTTTCTGACGCTTTCCGATGGGTGATGGTCTGAAATGAGACAAGGCCAAATTTTCAGGGACGAGAAATGGGCTGAAATGGCCAATTCAATTCTAAGGGGATCCAAACAGGCCGAGATATGGAATTTAATTCAATTTGGACCAATTCTAGGGAACCAAACAGGCTGTAAAATGAATTTTGGGTATAAAAATAAGTCCAAAATCTTAGAAAATTCATAACTTCCATGTTTTAACTCCGATTCGACCCGTTCAAATTGTGTTACCTTAGCAATATTATTGCCTACGCTATAGTAACACTATTTTACCAAGTAATATGGTTTTCCAAAATAGGTATTTGTTTAACCTATGTTAGTAGATTAACCCTTCTAATCAAACTTAATCTGTCTATAATTTTAAGATGACTAAAACATGATTTCTAATTAAGTCAAAACTTAAATTAAGGTTGAAATTAGTTATTTAGAATATCTTTCTCACATGATTCATAATAATCAACATAAAACATAATTTCCCGGTTTAATCACATAAATCTTCTCAAAAACCATATCTTTATAACCATAACTCATAATTTAGTAATTCTCGAACCTGTGATCTCGTAGTGGTGCATAGAATATTCTTACGCTGTTTGTTCTCATGTTTGGTGTACTGTTATTTTTATGTACTATTTGTTTATTTGTAAGTCTTGCTACGAGTAGCAGCGAGGTTACGAGTCACCGGAAGACCAATTTGGTGAAGTACCTGGGATCTCAAGTCTAAGGCAAGTTGTGCCCTTGATCACTTTTCTTTACCTAATAATGTTCCTATTAATCACTGTGACATGCTCAGGTTAATTTGATGGGACCTAATAGGTTTCCCTAGCATTGATTATCTCCCACCTTGCAAACAGATGAATTATTGGGTAGTTTTGTTATTTCTCTACCTGGTTTTGGGTTTAATATTACATTATGATCATGTTCCAGTTATACTGTTGTTTTATTGTTATTCATGATAAGATCATTGTGTTAATTGGAACATGGAGCTTAACTTGAGTAAACAGTGCTACCACAAGGGTGGAATGGGACGCCCTTGGCCAAGTAATTAGGAAAGCTAGAGAGAGATTACCTTACTCAGTTAGGGGCAAGCGGGGAGGCGTCACTACTAGAGTATAGGGAGGTCCTCGGGTCGAACTATCACTAACTTTTCGGACGAGGGATTTCTATGCTTCCTTCTACCTGAATCCATAGCGGGTTTTCTCGAACTAGTGGAACTTTGGAAAGGCCTCGTAGTGCTACCCTGCCTCGCTTCCTTGGTAGAGGTGTATGGGGTCCGTACAATCTCGTGGCAAATGGGTAACACGACTTATAGGTAAAGATGCATAACCTCTGTAGAGTGTAAAACTGGTATATTAGTCGTGCTCACGGTCAAGAGCGACTCAAGACTCTCGCTTGATTAATTTATGGAACTAAACTTAATTTGTCATATACATTGCATTGTGGGTGTTGTTATTAATTTGATCACTTACTTATTTGGGTCGGTATCTACTTATACTTAGTAACTGCCAATAAAATTTTGACCAACTTTAAAAGCAATGCTCAGCTTCAACCATCTCCTTTGGTAAGCCTTACACTTCACATGAGCTCCTACCTTTGGTGAGTTCATGCACATTATTCCCCACAACTTGTTGATTGATGAACGTATGTGAGCTCACCCTTGCTGTACTCATATCCCCCTAGGTCAAGAACAGGTACCACAGGATGAGACGCATGAAGGACGCTATGTTGAGTTCATGAGTGGTCTAGGTCGTCGTCTCCCAGTCAACTTGGTTGCTGGATTGTTGTCTTCGTATGATGTAGTTATTCAATTATTTTGTACAAGACTCCTATTATATAGTAAAGATGTGACATTCGTTTCTGTACCATGAGTCATCATATATGTGAGACTTGATCTTAGCACACTTGTTGATTATTTTAAGCCCGGGTTTTGGTGCCCCTAAAACCCGGGTGTGACAACCGGACAGTCCGGTGGTGCACCGGACAGTCCGGTGAATTTTAGTGGAGTGGCTCTGAGAAAACTCGAGAACGGCCAGTTCGCGAAGTGCTTCGGCCTAGACAGTGTCCGGTGCACCACTGGCTGCACCAAAACTTGTATGCTCCAAACTTTATAGAATTTCCCAACTCATTTTCGTTGTATGTTAATGTGAACTTTATGCACCTGATAAAAACAATCACTAGGCAAACTAGTTAGTCCATATGGTTTGTGATGGACGTCAAACACCTAAATCGATTATTGGAAATGTTGTGGCCATTTCCCTTTCATTTACGTGGCGAGCGTTGGGAGGTGACTCGACCACAGTAACGACGATGTTTAGGGCTCCGTGCTTTATAGCCCCGAGTCCATATCGCGTGCCTAGAAGAAGGTGGTTGTAACGGTCCGCGAGTTCCGCGGCAAGCCAGTGGCGACGACCATGGCTCTGTTTCTGTGGGAGAGAACCGGCTGACAATGTGGGTCCCACGCATCAACTAGTCAGCAAGCAACACACGCGCGCCTGGGATTGGTCACTAGGCCCAGCAGCGCAAGCATGCCAGCGCGCGATGGGTGACCGCGCGGTGGGCCGCGCTTGGCGGTGACTGTAGACAGTCACGGCACGGCATAGAGGATGGCCGATGGGCCCCACATGTCGGCGCAGGTTTCCCCAGTTGGGCTGGTTGGTCGTTCGGGCTGGGCCGAGGGCACATGAAACAGCCCAGCGTAGTTTCTTTTCTTTTCTATTTTCTTTTCTTTTACTCATTTTCTGTTATATTTTCTCATTTATAATTTGAATTCAAATTTAATTCATGATTCCTTTATTCAAATAAAATGAATCACATAAAAATATCAGCATGGATGCACCTTTAATTTGCTTAACTTGGTCTCTTTATTTACAGATGCAAAAGAGAAAAGAGGATAATTAATCACATAGGTTCCAAAATTCCCTAAGACATTAACATATAACTATATTTATTTATTTATATCATTATTTTTCTCTGATATAAATTTTGGGTTGTACTACAACCCCTACACTAGTGATCTCAGGTCGAACACCTGGTTACCGCCGCCCAAACTCGTCGCCTCTGTTCTCTCTGGTGATGTAAATCCCTTTAACACCACCCTAGACACAAAACTACTTGATCTGCCTCGCAACCCGAACCACTACCATCCTAGCTCTACCCTAACCATGCCCATGGCGGCGTCAACGACATGGCGACCCTCTTCCGGGGTACAGGACATGGTAGCGTTCAACCTAAAGACATGCGAAGCTTTAGGGTCTTGTTGCACATACGATGCTCACCCAAAACTGTCTCGGAGAACCATGAGACGATCAGTCGCCGGTGGGGGTTTTCTAGTGGCGCTCCGCGGTGTCGAGGCCATGTTCGGTACCGACCACCACAGTAGAGATCAAACCACCGATTCGATGTGCTTCACCATCACGTAAAGGCACTACAACATCAAGCTAGAGGCGCGAGACCATATTGAGCAAGCCTGACCATGAGGAGACCGAAAAGAAATGGGTGTGGTCACCACTATCTGGGTTTAGAGAGTGCAAGTGGTTGTTCTAAGGTGGAGGGATAGCTTTAGGTGCCCACCTTTGATCACAAGAGTGCTAGCAATTGCTGTACTAATAGGCTTTGGTCGAGGAATACAGAGACAACTACAATACTCTTCACTGGACTTAAGGTTTATCGGAAGAAACAAGAGGGTAAACTCTATTGGCCTCCACATGTTCACAGGGGAGATGGACTTGAGGACTAGCTAATGCATGCACATGTGCACGTGGACATACTCACATCAACCCACCCAGCCCCAAGCACAGGAGCAACATGAATCACCCCCAACATGCTAGACAGGGAGGCAATAAGGTGCCATCAGTTTTGTGAGATAGATTTTGTACCCCCTTTATTTTTATCCGAGGCATCAAGGTATATCCCAAGGTCCCCCATGAGGCAAGATTGTTCCTATCCCAACCTGTCAAGAAATAACTAGAAGCCCTAGTGGATGAAGATCTTTTTCTTTAGATAT
Source organism: Zea luxurians (assembly GCA_029449295.1). Taxonomy (NCBI): domain Eukaryota; kingdom Viridiplantae; phylum Streptophyta; class Magnoliopsida; order Poales; family Poaceae; genus Zea; species Zea luxurians. Next base: position 8,222,496 of record JAOPSE010000029.1, read on the forward strand.
TTTTGTGTGGCAGAATTGCCCGAATTATTCTAGCTTAAGTGCCCGAGTCACACCTTGGAGGCAACAACACACTTAAATCGGAATAACCCGTCAGTCCCTAGGATCTAGTCTGATAAAGCCACTTACCAAGGATCGAATACCACTAGCTCACTCTAAGGTGAGGCACAGAGAAATACAATAAAGCATAATACCACAAATTTAAGAAGTATGAATAGTGATTACATTATCGGAGTTTCAGAAATAGTAACTATAAATTTTAATGCAGTAGAAATAACTAACGGAGAAAACCGAGTAACATGGCGAAGCCTGGCCATACTACTCCTTCTGGTCCTCTCCTGCGGAAGCAGCAACCCACTCGACTGTCTATCCCGGTGGCAGGGATGGAGGCCAAGTCACACCATTAACCAAAATCAAGGAGGTACCTGCAAAAATTATGCCACAAGCAAGGCTGAGTATACTAATACTCAACTAGACTTACCCGGTGTGAGGAGTCTACTCCTCTACCTCTAGGCCATGAAGCTGTTTGGCTGAGAGGTTTGGTTTGCCAAAAGCACTAGCTGAGTCTAAAATCAAGTTTTATCTTTTCAAGTTCTAGAATAATAATTTAAACTAGATGAGTACCTAGCTATTCATACATGGTATCAAACATTATATCAATCAACATCTTTTGAAGGTAACCTCATTTCACTTCTTACTCGATGCAGCAGCATGGATCAAGCAGTCTCATTAGTTGCGAGAAGCAACCGATTCGAATCGAGTTTTTAACCTTGCAAGGTAAACCTAAACACACGACATGTCAGGGCACTCCGTCCCCACACACGTCAACCGTCCCCTTCGATTCCCTGTCAACAGAACATAGCTCACCGCCTTGGCATACAATGCCCCACTGACCCCGGCTGCCGCCGTGCAGTGACCACACTTGTACCGACCATATTCGGAATGGGAGACCATGTCTCAGGACGCGTGAGGAGAGAAGTCTACGGGCAGGTTCACTCAGGTACTAGGCTTACCGATTTACCATATTTCTCGGCATGTGTTTAGTACGTTCAAACGCTTGACACATGGTACCACACATTAATCCTTATTCCAATTTTTATCTTGTAGACAACGCATCCCCATGGATCGTTGTCCATAAACCATCATCATTCCGATATAAAAATGGATACAACCAATTCCTGACCCCGCGCGAGTGCTAGAAAAATTACTCGACTTCTACCGAGATCCCTAATTAGCAAAGCAGCTACTCGACCTAGCATACTAGTATCCATCTCAAAAGGAATCCTGAGTTCATGCAACTAGGGTTTCAGGCAACTCCTACACTTAAGTGCACAATATAAGCCTACAAACATTAAGTACAGTAAAATAGCATATATATATATATAACGATTATGCATAAAACCGGGGCTTGCCTGGAATTCAACACTAGATAGTGTTTGTTAGAGGGTACTCGCTTGGCGAGCATCCACTGGTTAAGTCCATCCTTCTTTGGGTCCTCCACCAACTGTATGTTGTGGTTGGCACCACACCACTAACACGATCATCATCTCTCGGTCCTAAATGAGATGCAGGATGCATATGTATGAATATGATGAAAGTAACACAAGATATTCAAATACACGGTAGCGAACTAAACACTAATTAGTAAGACATTGCAACAACTATACACAAGCGCTAGCTATCCGTACGTTATCGGCGTTCAACATTAACACCATTAAAAAGACGACAAAACATTTTCTATATTTACGCAACACAAATACGACATCACAAGTACACGCATTTACCACGCTTACCTTAATCATTCATTAGTTCTCCTATTGACCACACAAGAGCAACCAAGACAATGTAAGTTTAAATAGGACATAGACATCAATAACTACAGAACTCCTATCCACAACCAACTACAGAAAGCAAGCACATTAACCATGGAACGCATGTTAGTCTAACTTTAGCCATTACAAGTCTATGTCCATTAAGTGCTAACTAAGCATGTTTAGCAAAAAAGTGAACTAAACAATCAAATATGCACTTGCAGATTTTTGGACAGCAACATAGCAGTTACTTGTTTTAATCATAACTCTTCAAATATTAATCTAAAAATAGCAAACTAGGACTTTCTGGAAAGTTTAAAAAGTGGGCTACAGCTTTGGTATTTTTACTTTAACATGACTCAACACTTAGCAAGGTCAAAAAGTGCTAACACGACAGCTCTGTCCAGATTTAGACAGATTCAGACTTGCGACTTTAAAAATCCACAACTAGAGATTTATGCACCCAATTCAGGTGATCCCAAATTTTATAGAAAGATAATGAAATTGCCAACAGAACATTTATAAACATCTCAAGGTGATTCAATATGCAATTAAGGATAAAAGACACTAGAAGGCTTTGCTGTCCAGATTTGGACAGATTCAGTCTTCACACTTTAAACATACATAACTTAATCTTCAGATCACCAAAAAGAGTGATTCAAGACTTTTTGGAAAGCTTAGAAAAAGTACTACACAACTTTTATAATCACCAAGAAGCAATTCTATGTTTAATCAAATCAAATAATACAGTTTTCAAAATCTGTTCTGACAGTGGACAGAACACAGCAACCATTTTGTAAAATTCATAACTCTTAAACTATCAGGCCTATGATTATGGAATTTTAACACAAGCAAGATAAGAAAAGCATCTACAACTTTCTTATAATGACCATGAACTGATTGTAATATTAACTTAAGCAAACAATACAATCTCTGAAATATGTACAGAAATTGGACAGATTCAGTTACTAAACTTGTGAAAAGCATAACTTCTAAACGATCAGGCTTATGGCTGTCAAATTTTAACACAAGTAAGATAATAAAGTTATCTACAACTTTTCTATATGGCTTTTCTACAGAAAATATGTTTTGATTCATTAAACATACAACACGGTGAAAATAGTGTGTGCAGTCGTAACTACGACTATATTTCACTTTATTTTCCACCTAGCCTTTACAATTACCATCCACTCGCTACTCTAGCTGTTTTAACACTTAATTATAGTTATTTAACCGATGGCGTGATGGCTACAAAGTCATGCCATCACTTCACCTTACAAACCAAGGTAACATACAACTCTAACCTAGCTCTCCATTTAGCCGATCGACTTCTAATCCCTTGACATGGGGGAATCAATATGACAAACCACTAAAAATCATAATTAATTTTCTACCTTCTATAATTTATTAACTTGAGCAACCACATAGGGGGTGATACTTCTGAGACAAGATATTCATGCTATCATACAACGACGCTAATTATTCTTACCGACGAAGTGCTAGAGGAACTAAACAGAGTATTTTGTATTACTAGCTTAACCAGACTACACATATAAGTCTATTACACCTTATTCGCCCGAATGACAATCCTCAAGCCCAACATTCATCACACACATATAATGTACTTAGATCACAATCCCAGCACCACTAAATCATATGATGTGTCTATTTCATTTTTCATATACATCCAATTAGCATATGCGATGGGTATCACAGCGAAGACATAACACATCTAGACCCGACTCATAACCGGGGGGATGACTACTTGGTCACGTCACCACTTCACTACCCAAGCCGAAACAATTTCCTAGCCACATCAACCAAACTTCTAATTGAGTAAAACCCACACCTCTTTGTCACGAATACAACCATATTGCGGCATGTATTCGGAACACCTCCATCCACCTAACGCAACATTTGATGTAACATACTTCAGCACACTTGCTCAATGGCACACTCTTCGTGCAAACTTACACCAGCAATTTATATATAATACAAAATAACGTAGACTGCTTATTAGCACTGCTTGAAACACTAAGCATACCCTACGCATTACTTAATTTGCCACAACCAACACACTATTCTATGACAACACATTTTAACAAACAATTAATACCTCCGCGGACCTTCAACCTACGCCAAAACATACTCATGCACATACCTATTTATAAACCTGTGCACAATGACAAACTAACGACCATCACACTACAACATCTAACAAGAGCTGTAAATAAAATCACAAGGAGCATCTCACCACTTTACTTATCCTTCGGAACGCGACGAGGCGAGAGTGGGGGCCGTTCATGGGTAGTGACATTTCGTCGAACACCCCGCGGGCGTTAGTGGTGCTGTACAATGCGACATTCCACTCGAACATTTAACCGAGCACCATGCGAGCAAGATGACAAAGCAGCAGCAGCATGCGTGGGGACGACGGCTTGGATTAGTATTTCACTGAGCACGTTAGGAGTGGATGGCGCAGGTGCTGCACAACAAGGGAAGGAGCTCGCTGCTACCCTGGGGGTTTACCGACGAGCTACATCCATGGGAGCTGCGCTTGGGCTCATCCACGGGAGGCGCTAGGGGAGATGAGCATGGCTGCATGAGCAGGGGAGGGCTCGAACCCGAGTGCGGCTGTGAGGGTTCTATCGATGCAATGGATGAGGCCAGCGAGCCACCCATGGACGGGAGCGGCTGGAGCAGTGAAGGGGGTGAGCTCGATCATGGAGATGTGGTCGGGGCGAGCAGCGGCTAGGGCGTCCTAACAGCGAGCTCGCGAGGCTAAAGCGGAGCATCGAGAACACCTGGGCGCGGTGGAGGCTTGCTGTTTTGGTGGGAAAGAGAGGAGGAGCAGGGCACATGGGGAGAATCGGCCATGGCAAGAGCAGGTAGAGGGCACTGCAGAGGCGAATCCGACTATGCGATAGAGGAGCTAGAAAGGGGCTCGACATCCATGTTGTTGGCGCCCATGGAGAGGGTGCTGGAGCTCGGAGCATCGGCCATGGAGAGGCTTGCCTACAACATTGGAGCAGAGGAGAGGGGGCTTCCTGCTGCCATGCCTGAAGGGGCGCGCCCATTGGGAAGAAGGACAAGGAGCGTCGGTGCCAGCCATGGGAGAAGGTGTTGGGCTTCACCACGGAGAGAGGAGCAGGGAGGTGGAGCTGCAGCTACTCCCTGCGCCTGTGAACAACGAGAAGTGGCTGTGTGCGTCGGCTGAAAGGAGGAGAGGGAGAAAGGTTGTGGCGGCTAGGGGTAGTGAGTGATAATTTTCTCTAACTTGTAAGGGGAGGTCTCATATTTATAGACAAGGAATGGCTAGGGTTAGAGTTTCTTAGTGGGCTGGGCTGGGCTGGGCTGGCCCAAAACACTTAATCAGGCTGCGCTAATTATTTCCATTTTATTTCATGGTGTTTTGATTAAACACGGATTATCTAAACACTAATTATTACTCTCGCACATAATTTAGTCTGATAACGCGCACAACCTGGATTATGAACTTCAAGCGCATTCTAAATATGTCATTATATTTTTGTTTTTGTTTTTATCGTAGAAGGCGAATCGTGGCATTTTAAAATCACTGCCGATATAGGGTTTGAGTCTAATTCAGACATAGAGATATCAGGCTGTGTCGGATAAGAATTAATTAGAGATCGACACAATAGAGCATTTTGCATGAGAGTACGAATTCAGATACAATAGTCGAACATCGATCGAAGTTCGAGGAAGTCGACTCGAGTATAGATCAAATAACAGCCGTCGAGAGTTTGAGTTGGGCGGGATTTGCGAGACTGGAATGATGTTCGAGTTGTACTTGCTCAAGAAACAAAAGTTTTAACAAGCTCTAGATCTAGTCTTTCTCGAGATCGAAGAAATTCAAAAATTGGTGAAACCTTCACAAGTAACTCGATAAAAGGAGATAGATGCGATCGAGAAATAGAAATTTTTACAGAGCATCCATGGTTAGGATAAAACTCCCAACATAACATGAAATAGACACCTAGGGTGTCACCTTCTTTAGTTCGACTGCAAGGACTACTTCACTCCCCCATTCTCCTATTTCCACATAAGGACAGGCCAACTCCACTACATTAAAGTGACTCCCCAAACAAAGCTCTTCCATGTTGCTATAGGCTTCTAGGTCCAAATACACAAGAATCACAAGTTACATGGCCCTAAAGTTGCCCCCATTTCACTGAAACCATATTCAGTTGGTTGAAACTGAATATGAACCTCATAGTCTGATAGGGCATCTTTGGAGGCATTTTACTACATGTTCTATACAGTACCAGGTCTCACCCCACAATAACCTTGTTCTCCATTCCATTGTCTACCAACTTGTCACAAACACCATGGCCCAAAGTCTCATGGATCAAGCAAAGTAGGCTCCAAAGTTAGCAAAAGCTCACTTTTAGGGTGTCTTCTGTCTGAATAAAATCTGACACATCCCATACTCTGACAGCCCATCTTCAAACAAACTATACTCCTGTTTTCATATAGCATCAAGCCAACTTCTCTTAAACAAACTTTTGCACTAATGTATGCTCTTCAAATTTGTTACAAAGAGTATGGCTTAACACCACACAAAGGAGCTACCAAAGTTGCTAAAAACACACAATTTTAGGAGCTGCATTTGTAAAATGTCTGGAATCCAGATTAAAACATTGCATCTTTGGACCACTTTTGCTACTAGTTCCAAATGACTTTAGGGGTATGTACCTTAAGCAAAATTATACACTAATATGTGTTCTTCCACATTGTTACAATAACTCTAGTCTAGAACTGTATGGATTAGCCAGTAACAGTCCTCCAAAGTTGCTTCACACTGCAAAAACTGGAGTTCTGAAACTCCACTAAGAATTTCAGGATTAAACATTCCACTTTGGAGTAAAGTTTACAAATAGTTCCATATGGTTTTAGGGCTGAGTAACTTGATCAAGTTTGTACACCAAGTATTGTCTACAACTTTGCTACAGTGATCATATTCAAATTGTCCATAGATTAAAAGTAATCTATTAATTCTATTAAGCCTTGGGTCAGGATATCACAATCCACCCCTTAGAAGATCGACGTCTCGCCGATCAACACCAAGCCAAGAACCTCCCCTCTTGGCCACATATGTATGTCTAGTATCGTTATATGACATGCCATGTGACCACTCTAGGCCCACATGTGCATGCGCCATATACCCAAAACCCTAACCCACACATGCTCATGAAACCATGAGGGTCGGCTCTAATACCATTTGTAACACCCCGTCCACTCCCGGACCGATGATACTTACTCCTTGAAGCCCTCTAGGATTATAGACCATCCCCACAAACCACACATGAGTCTTTTGTGTGCACTTTGTCCTCACTCGTGCACACCTGAGAAAACATCTCAGCCGGTCACCCATGCCAAGATTTCTCTAGGCCAAGCACGCTTAACCTAGAGGTTATTTTGAGACAGGCTTCCGAAAAAGAAGATGCACCTTATTGGTATGAGTACTCTATCAATTCTATTAGACCTTGGTCTAGAATATCACCATCCACCAGGGCCAAGTTATCACAATCCACCCACCTTAGAAGATTGATACAACTCAGAGAAAAATCCAAGGGTTTAAGAACTGCACAAGATCGCACAAATGCTGCTCGGCATGCTCAAATAACGCCCCAACAATCTCTTTGAAGGTCATAAAAATCTAGGAGAATAATTCTGCAAAAAAGCTCCCAAAGACTTATTTGAAGAAGTTTAGCTCTACCATTCAGAGACTTGCCTAGTCAAGCACCAACAATAGTGATGATGAAGGTGCTAGCAGCCCAGATACAAGCAAGTCAAGAGGCGAATGCTAGGACCATAGGGATCCTAGCAAAAACTAATGGGTTCTCCACAATGGTGGATGATTCATCATATGTTGTCTCATTATTTTGGCTCTTCTGATGTGGTTTATCTATGGCTACAAACCTAAAATACATTATGGTCCCGACCCTGGATGATGTGCGTGTCAAACACACCTTTTATAATCTGCAACTATTTGCGGATCGGTTGACACACATAAACTTATTTCAATGGACCTTCATGTCATTCTTAAACTCTTATATATTATGATGAAGTTGGACATATGGATATATCATGTTATGTACTTAGTTTTGGAACCTTTCTATATTATTATGCAGTTGATACTCTGGACTTACCTAGTGGTTTATTATGTAATTGGTTATATGGTGATGAAGCTGGACTTTTGGATTTATCTCACTAAATACTTAGTTCTGGAACATTACTATATTGTTATGAAGTTAGTGCTCTGGACTGGGCCTGTGGTTTATTTTATAATTGGATATGCTATGCATATTCAAAAACATCCAACTATTACTCAATTTATTTATTGCTTACAACACTCAGTCAAATCATCATGACTTCAAAATTTTGTAGAAAAACATTAGAGGCATCAACTCTGCTTTCAAATGGAATTCATTGAGAAACAAAACTATTGAGACTGGATGTGATATCATATGCATTGAAGAAACTAAACATGCCCAATTAGATGATGCTTACCTCCGAAACTTTTGCCCAGCTCTCTTTGATAGTTACTGTATCTGCCCCTCTAAGGTAGCCTCTGGAGACATCATCACTATCTGGTAAAGCACAAAATTTGAAGTGTTAATGGTTCAACAAAACGTTTTTGCTCACACAGTTCACTTCTACTCCAGACTGTCACATCAGAGCTGGTAGATCACAAACATATATGCACCATGTACAAATCAAGACAGGAGATTATTTCTTCAATAGTTTTCTAACATCATAATGCCACCAAATAGCCCGTGGATCATCTTGGGTGATTTCAATATGATTAGAAACCAAGAAAATTGTAACAAGCTAGGTGGTAACGTCCAATGGATGCTCAATTTTAACATGGCCATAAGTTAGCTTGGAGTTCAGGAAATTCCACTTAGGGCTTGTTCGGTTAGGTCAATCCAGAAGGGGATTGGAGGGGTTTAAATCCCCTCCTATTAAAAAATGATTAGGAGGGGATTTAAACCTCTCCAATCCCCCTCTGGATTGGTGTAACCGAACACGCCCTTAAGGGGCAGACATTCACCTGGTGTAATATGCAGTGTCACCCACTTCTTGAAAAATTGGACTGGTGCTTCACCTCTCAAACATGGTGATCGCAATTCCTTGGCACAATGGCCCAGACACTGACGAGAGATACCTCTCATCACATCCCCTGGGTGGTTGTAGTCAAAACAAATGTCCCTAGACCTCATGTTTTTAGGTTTGAAAACTATTGGCTGCAGCACGAGGAGTTTTAGACAACCTTTCAAAATGCATAAAACTTACCGATTCACTAGCCTGACCCGGCCAAAAGACTAATGGGGAAATTCAAAAAAACTAGAAAGGCCATCAAAGAATGGCATAGAAAACAACCTAGCTTGAATTTGGTGATCGACAACATAAAGTTAGTCACCCAATTCCTAGATCTTGTGGAAGAAATTAGAGACCTGACAGTTCAGGAATGGAACTTCTGGGATATTCTTATGCAAAACCTACAAGAGCTGTTATCAAAACAAAAGACATATTGGAAACAAATAGAGCAGATCAAATGGGCAACCTTAGGTGATGTTGGAATGAAATTCTTTCACGCAAGGCCAATAGTGAGACACCAACACAATCTGATTACTACTGTAAAAGATAAGGACAGAAATGAAGTCCATAGTCATCCAGACAAAGCTTTTGTACTGCTTGAAGCATATAAAGAAAGGTTGGGCTCCTCCCAAGAAACATCAATGGTTTTTGACCTATCAATGCTTCTTCAACCTACTGACAATCTCGTAGCTCTAGAAGAACCTTTCACAACATAGGAAATTGACTCGACTGTTGAAGGTCTCCCCTCAAATAAATCTCCAGGGCCTGATGGTTTCAATATAGACTTTGTGAAAAAATGCTGGCCAACAACTGCTCAAGATTTCTATGACTTATGCAACAGATTCTATAATGAAGAAATCTGCATGAGAAGTATAAATGGATCCTACATAACTTTAATCCCCAAAAAAGACACACTTGTTACAGTGAATGACTATCGACCAATTTCTCTACTAAACACTAGTGTAAAGCTGATTATGAAGCTCCTTGCTAAGAGGTTACAGAATGTTATCACCAAACTCATTCATAGAAATTCCCTAGGTTACTATCATGGTAAAACAGGCTATGATGTTGTCTCACCCACAACAGATGTTCCACACTCCCATGTCCAGTGAGGCTTATCAGTAATATCAAATATTCACTAGTGTGATACAATGACAACACACCCATGGCCAATTGGATAGGTGGACATACGATGGAGGGGCACTCAAATACTCTTCTCAACGATCATACAAACACATGGCCAGGAATGTATGGACCCACCCGATATACAACTGGATATAGAAATCAAAGTGCCGGCCAAAACAAAAGGTATTCTTTTAGCTACTAATCAAAGACAGACTCAACATCGGATCCTTACTCCGAAGAAGGGGCATGAACTTGGACTCATATACGTGTGAAAATTGCATACTACAAAGAGTGGAAACAGTCTCACATCTATTTCTAAAATGTAACTCAGCTCGAAGATGCTGGTAATTGATTGGTGTCATGCCACCGCGCATCTCCAACCTGCCCCTAGCAATCTAGATGATCAGAATGCACCTACCCCACCCCTAGAAAATGGAAGCCATTACAACCATGTTGTGGTGCATATGGAAATGCCAGCTAGATATTTGAAAATATACCCCCATAGTGGAAGCCTGCAAAGATATGTTTAGAAAAGAGATGTCTTTAATCTGCTATAGGGTTAAACCCAGCCTAGCGGAAGGTATAAGAAATTGGCTACAATACTTGTAAAGCACACATATACAAACAGCTTGTACAGATTCACATTTTGAGCAATAAAAAATACTGTAGGGGCAATCCCTACAATAACGCATTTAAAAAATAACCCAGCATTGTTTTCCCTTTGTGATAACGCCTTGCTCTCTTGAGAAAATCACCCATTTTCAAACATTATATGGTACATAGAACATTTATACATCTACAATATAGTACATTCTATTTCCAGCTTATGGTGGACTAGACTAAGGTCCTGGTTGGAAGCCCTAGAGGTAATATAGAACAGCTAACTATTAGCTAGTTAATTATTAGCCTGAGGCTGTTTGGAAACTCTAGCTAATAGGTTGGTTGAATCTACTAGTTTTTAGTGTCCCTGAGTCTTTTTTGCTGCCATTTTAAAAAAGAAATGGATTTCACACTCCAAATATATGACAAGTAACATGAATTCAGAAAAAATAGACTGGGTGGCAACGTATGTGACATATAGTGATGTTCGAGCGACTGCGGCCTTGTGCATATAAGGTCGAGCGAGCGTCGAGTGAAGATTGTGGGCTACCTTGGAAGGATAAGGGGTGTTGCCAAGTTTTAGCTACCCCAACCTAGCTATTGAACAAATTGTTAGTTGTGGGTACAACTAAGCTGAGTTTTAGTCGCTGTGTGTAAGTGTGTGTGGGCCGGCACCACTGTTGGGCTACCAGCCCATTAGGGTTAGATTTGTGAGTCTATATATTGTACCCCATCTATTATCAATACATCAAGCAGTTCACTATTTTATATGGTATCAAAGGGTTAGGGTTTCTTCTTCCTCCTACCCCACAGCCGCCACCTCCTCCTAGCCACCACCGGCTCCGCGCCGCCACCCTAGGAGGCTCATCCAACCCTCCCGGGGCGGCCCTTCTCCCCAGCAGTAGCTGCCACCTCCTCCCCTCTCTCTCTCTCCAGTCGCCACCTTTCCCTTTCTCTTCCATCCCCAAATCGAGACCAGCCAGGGGCACCGCCGCCAACTCCTGTTGTCTCTCGCGCTGCTCGCCACCACGGTCGCCTGCTGCGCAGTGGGAGCGGATCGTGACCAACGTCGTCGCCGCCAAGCAGCGCCAACACGTCCATGGCGGTGGGCACACTACGGCTCTTCTTCCACGACTGCTTCGTCAATGGCTGCGATGCCTCGGTGCTGGTCTCGCCGCTCTCCTCCTCCGGTGCCGCACCGGAGCGCGCCACAGAGATCAACCTCTGCCTGCCCAGGGACGCCTTCAACGCCATGGGCCGCGCCAAGGTGGCGCTGAAGGCTGCATGGCCGGACGTCATCTCCTGCGCTGACGCGCTGGCACTAGCGGCGCGCGACCTCGTGGCCGCCCTGGGTGAGCCCTGGTTCCTCGTCGCACTGGGCCACCGCGACTCCCGTCGCCTCCAACGCACGCCCAGCCCTTCCCGGCCATCCTCCCCCATCTCCCCTGCTCGGCCGCTGTCGCCCATCCTCTACTCGGCGCCGCCACCACCCCTTCCCTGCCCGGCTGTACCTCCATGACTCCGTGCTACCTCATGCCCTGGCTGAGGCTGCGAGTGCCCGCGCGGTCGAGGGCCAGACCACACCACTACCGACCCGCGCTAGGCCTATGCCTCTCCCCCAACGCACCGCCCTCCCCTGGCGGCCACTCCTCGCTACTACCGGTCATGCACGGCGGCCCCTCCTCGGCGTACTAGCCCCCACGCATAGGTCTTCTTCTCCTTGCGCGTGCTGTGCAGCCACCGCAGTGCTGCCATCACCAGGCCTAGTGCAACCTCGACCCTTCGAGCTTCTCCCATCACCGGTGCCGTCAACACCCCTTGCCAGGTCCGGCGCAGGCCCCTACCCGGCTAGACCCACCCCACCGCCCTCCCTCCTTCGTCGCTTTCTTTGGTTCTATTGCTGTCGCAGCCTTCTCGGCCGGATCCACGTTGCTGCGGCCATCTTGGCCTGATCCACCATCCCTTTGGCTAGATCTCTATCTTCATGGCTGGATCCGTCGCTATCGTGGCTTTACCGACTGGATCCACCGATACCCCTTCTTTTCTGTCGTGGGCGCGACCACCTTGACCAGCGCAGACGCGTGCGCTGTCGTCGGCCTCCCTGCGAGGCTCCTCGACGACCGATCGCGGAAAGAAGCAAGAAGGCCCTGAGGTTGCTGCTGCTCTTTTGTTATGTCGCCCTGCCGACCGTTGACGCTCGAACGTCGACCCCTCCCGAAGAACAGGCTTCTATTACGTGTCTCCCGACCGCGACCGCCTCGACTTTGGCTACCTCGGCATCTAGGGGCTATCGTCTTCTTAGAGCACACACCGGTCTCTACTCTAGTCGTAACATTCGCACCATCACGACGCTGCGACTACGGGGGGATTTCAACCCGTCGGCTCCTACCTTCGGCCTCTACTCTAGTCTCATCATGTGTGGTGTCCCCGTTGCAACTGCGGGGGTTGTTAGACTGTGTGTGTAAATGTGTGTGGGCCGGCACCACTATTGGGCTACCAGCCCATTAGGGCTAGGGTTATGAGTCTATATATTGTACCCCATCTATTATCAATACATCAAGCACTTTCACTATTCTACACTGAGGCTTTAGCTAGATTGTTTAGAACCACTGTAACTATTTATAGTTGCTAACAATTATTTCTAGATGTTCCAAACAGGTCCTAAAGATAAAAATCTTATCTCAAGCGCTGCTCATACTGCTCAGACCAACCTATCACTTATTTACTTGCATTCCTGTTGACCGAGCAAACTGCAGGCCAATTATTCATTCAAGAACCTTGTTTCAGAGACTATATGGTTAGCTTGCACCATAAATAACTTACTCATTGGGTTAGTTTTGGCTCACACAGTAAACCATGTGCAAAGAGCATCCTATGTTGTTGGGAAATAACAGACTTTTGTTTTTTTAGTTTTGACTACATGATTAACCTGGAACCAACCATTCTGTTAACTTACTCTACATGATTGAAGTGTAATGTTATGTTATGCCATTTTCTCACTGTCAGGTCACTTGTTTTGAAGGCTATGAGGAAGAAACACTTCTACAAAAAAACAATTAGAATTGACAGACTATTCCAACGAAGATTTGACTTCAACAAAATTCAAGCTTACTGATTGGATTAGTTGGAATTCTGTATCATCTGAAGGCGGGGAAAATCAGCTAGAACCTTCTTCCATCTTTGAAGAACATCCTTGTTCACCCATATGTGGTGTAATCGAAGGGTCACATGAAAAACCTCACAATCCTGATGTGTTTGTCTTTGCTAAACTATCAGAATAATATAGTCAACAAGAACTGGTCCCATCCCAAACTCAAGAAGAGACACTACAAGTTGACAGAACCGAAGTTCTGACAGATTGTGGCGAATCTATCTTGCCAGTATCTTTCAGTTATCAAGAAGGCCGAAAACTATGAAGTTTTTGTGAACTCGTTTGTACAACCTGGTGCAGGTTTTTCTGCTGACCCTAAAATTATCACCAAGCATGTTGTTGAATTCATGCAGGATGCAATGGAAGTAGTTACAATAGAATCATGCATGGCAAAGCTCGTGGGTGACAACATTTCTTCAACCTCTGATACTAGTACCAAGCTAACATGTTCTTCTCTTCTCCATGGCATAGAGCTTTCTGGTACTAGTCTTGAGGATCAGGGTCCAAGTCACTCTAGTGAAAGCCTAGCTAATGATAAAACTTATATGAAATATCACACTGACTGTACCTCTGGTGTGAATAAAAAGACCCTATTGGTCCATTAAATTCTTTCTGGTGCTGATGTTTGGCCTGAGGACAAGGGTTCAGACTGGTCTAATGGAATGCAAGTTGATAATGAGGCTTGCAGAGGTATGTCAGAACCATCGAATTGCCCCCCACCCCCCATGTGGGGTAAATGACAAGGCACCATTCAATCTTTCATTTTACTCGAGTAGGGATGAGTGCAGCAAAGTAGGGATGAAAACATAGTACAAACCATGGAAAATGAAGCAGAATTCGTTGACACAAAAACAAGAACATCTATTTCAATGGAACTTACATCACGAAAGGGCCTCTAAAGTAATGGTTAAGGCTTCCGAGTATCCAGGTCCCGGGTCCAACCCCCTCGGGAGCGAATTTTTGACTTGGTTAAAAAATCCTCTCACTATGCCCCTCCTGCTCTAGGGTTACGTCTTGCACATCACCCTCCATCTTGGCTATTGCAGAGTGGGCGGTGACGGCCCGCTAGTGATGCAGGCTAAGGTTTGAGGATTTTCTCAACCAGAACCATGTTTCGATCTTTTCTTAATATAATACCACAAGGGCGGTCTTTTGCTCCCTGACCTAGTTTATTAGAATCTATGTACCATGTGGAGGAGATTAGCTCAACTATTCATACAAGAAGCACTGGTCCAAAGCTGCAAAAATGATGAGCTCAAAGAATAGAATTCTAAGGATACAAATGCTTCTTTGCATAAAATCATTGCTAAAACGCATGATCTACTTAAAATTTTCTTATCCAAGTAGAAAGTTTGAGATGCCAACAATGTGATGTCGTAACTATTATCTTGTTTTTTGAATTTGCAACACTGCTTAATCTTTCTACTCTTTAATATTCACATTTGTTTCAATTATTTATGGTGCATACACTGTTAATTCTCTAATTTCATGGGATGATACAATGGGTTTTGTCATCTTTATTTTCTAAGGGAAAGGCATCAGAAGGACACTCTTTTTTCCTTGAGCCGTTTACATATTTTGGTTTAGACTAAAATGAACTTTCTTTTGGAGAGGTTTATCATCTTGTTTCATGAAAAGGATTTTATCATGCACAAAATGAAAAATAAGTTGATAATATATCTATCTTCTAAACAAGTCTTGATTATTATTGCTTTTGCAGAGAGTAAGGCCACAACATCCAGCTTATTTTCCTTTCTTGGACTTCCTTCGACCTCCGGTCCGCTTGTTTCAAGAAGAAAATATGCAAAGTAAGAGGATTGTTCAAACGTGTATAAGGTTTTATTCTACTTTGACAGGAGAATATCAATGATCATAATAGTTCGTTTGGATGTCGATATTGGAGCACATAATTGGGATTTGGAATTAAATTTTCTAAATTCTGTTGTTTGGTTGCATGTAGAATTGAGAATTGGAATCAGATGCTCATTTTCCTGGAATTGGACTATAATTAGAAACTCACTCTCCTAATACCGAGCATCACCCCTCTGTGAGAGCACCTAGAGGGGGGGGGTGAATAGGTGATCCTGCAAAATTCAACACTAAATATCCCAACTTGGTTATGAATGTTAGAAAGATTGAAGCCAAGTTGTTAAACTGAGAACTCCTCACTTGATTGTTCCTTTAGAGTGAGTATTGACCTTTGGAACAATAGCGCAAGTGATTGAGAAAGAACTCAAGAGAAGAAACCAATCACACAAAAGAGCGACACAAGAGACATGGTGGTTTTATCCCATGGTTCGGCCAAGTATAACACTTGCCTCCTTCCACGTTGTGGCGTCCTAATGGACGAGGGTTGCACTTCCCTTTCAAGTAATCCAATGATCCACTTGAATACCACAGTTTCTTCCTTATAGTAGTTTTCCCGTTTGTGAGGAATCTCCACAAGTTAGAGCCTCTCATCCTTACAAGGTTGATCACAGCACAAATTACAAGAGTAAGGGAGGGAAAGAAACACACACAAGAATCACAGCAAACACACGCACACAAGTCAAGACGTGAGCACAAAACACGGTGCAGGGAGTTTACAACTCAAACGGTGCTCAAATCTCAAACATGATGATCTGAGTGCGTGGTGGCGAAGTCTAGGCGTCTTAGAATGTTCAATGGATGCTTGATGTAGTGCTCCATGCGCCTAGGGGTCCCTTTTATAGCCCCAAGGCAGCTAGGAGCCGTTGGAGATCCACTTGGAAGGCAATTCTTGCCTTCTGTCGGGTGGTGCACCGGACAATCTGGTGCGCCACCGGACATGAACAGTTCCTGTGCGCTGCCCGATCTCCTTCCTTTTCTAGCAAAGCTGACGGTTGGATCTTCGGTCCCCTTGGCGCACCGGACACTGTCCGGTGCACACCGGACAGTCCAGTGCGACCAAGTGACCATTGGCTTGGCCACATGTCGCCCGTTGATCGTGATGCCGATCGTTGGTCGTGGGCGCCGTTGGCTCACCGGACAGTCCGGTGCACACCGGACAGTCCAATGAATTTTATTCGCGGCGCCATCGCTGAATTCCCGAGAGCGACGAGTTCGTCGCCGAGAGCTGAGCGCGGGTGCTGATGGCTCACCGGACAGTCCGGTGCACCATCGGACAATCCGGTGATTTTTAGCCACGTCGCCCCCGCCGATTCCCGAGAGAAGTGACTTTACTGCTGAACCAGCCTATGCACCAGACACTGTCCGGTGCGTCACCAGACAGTCCGGTGCACCCCAGGCTGATGCAATTCTTGGCTAGACTTAGCCAAACTTCTCCAATCCATTTTTATTTTTCTTGACAAGGTTCCTAGCATTTAGAGAAATATGTTAGTATTCAAAAACAATTTACTAAGGCTAGAGACATACCTTGAT
The DNA here is from genome assembly GCA_029449295.1 of Zea luxurians. NCBI lineage: Eukaryota > Viridiplantae > Streptophyta > Magnoliopsida > Poales > Poaceae > Zea > Zea luxurians. The sequence continues at coordinate 8,239,704 of JAOPSE010000029.1, forward strand.
TCTTGATTTGCACTTCTTTACCGTTTGGCACATATCACCTCAAAACAATATGTGTTGGACATCTAATCACTAAAACATTTATAGAAATGGCCCAAAGGCACATTTCCCTTTCACTCTGTATTACATGGAATTAGATCGCACAATTCCAAACTTCAATTCAATGACATCCAAACAATAAGAATTAGAATTACATCTCATTTCAATAACATGACCGATTTGGTATTGAAACCAATTCAATTCCATGCCCTCCAATATCGACATCCAAATGGAGCATAACTTTTATTACGTAACAAGGGAAGGTTGAGAACTCTCATTTTAAAGTTTTGATCTCAAATACAAATCTGTTTACGAACCAGTTGTATTGTATATAACTACATATGGAAAATAGATCCATACCTAGGGGTGGTAATGGATCACGATCCAAATGTTTCTTCACAATATGTTAGGACCCTTAAATAATTTTAGTTAAAAATGAATAGGAATAGAGTCTGATCCTAATTCTATTCGATACTTAAATTTTATAGTGTAAAATCTAGAGTCCATTACCACCCCTATACTTGAAAGCTGGAAGATTTTCTTTTTTGGTTCGTCCTTATGTAACCTAGGTTTAACTTTTACCAGTGCCACTATAAATCCCAACATTCATGTTTTGCACAGTAAAACTCTTCTTTTGATTGAGACTTTCATGTTTGGTGACTTCAGTCAAATTAACCTTCATGAAATTAAGAGATGTGCTAATCTGACCAATGACTAACCAGAGTAGAGCAGTTCCACCTAGGTCACTCAATACAGTAAAACATAAAATCTTCGACGGCCAAAGCCATCAGACATAAGCTCGAAACCATCGGAAATAGATTATTTCCGACGGTTCTATGTTATCTCCGACGGTCCTTAGCCGTCGGACATAACCTAACTCCGACGGCCACGTCAGGCCGTCGGAGATTATTCTTGGTAACTGTTTTAACGACCACGGACGGGGCCCACAACCCTCATGTCCGATGGCCTAAGCTAAGTCGTCGGATATAACAGGGTCTTATGTTCGATGACTTAGCGTAGGCCGTCGGACATAACACAGGGTCTTATGTCCGACGACCTAAACTAGTTCAGAAGCTCCTTGTAGCAGTTGTTTGAGAATTCAAACTTAGACTTAATAGCCGTAAGTCGAGTCACAAATACAAGGACGATCACTTTCGTGTGCTCATGCAATGGCTCTTCGACAGCTTTAAGGAGCTCGAAGAACTTCTGAACCTCAGGTGTAGCTAGATCCTCCTAATCGATGGGTTGACTGGGGTTCTCCGAATCGATGGTTAGAAGTTCATGGCGTACATCGTCAAGCATCTCTTCCATCCTATCGTAGTCCCCCTCTTGATGTGACTGAACTTCCGATACAATACGAGGAGGTGGGTCCTCACCGTGGTGCACCCACACCTCATAGCCTGGAATATCACCGTTCTTATAAAGATCTATCAACATAGTCCTCCTGTCAAGGAAATAAATGTTCCGACACTTGCTACAAGGGCACCTAACATCGGTTCCAGTTTCTGACCGAGCAAAAGCATGATCGAGAAACGCGTCAGTCTTGGCAACCTACTCACTTGATAGAGCACCTCTTTTCTTCCAACCTTCATACATCCATCGACGATCCTCCTCCATACTAGATACGAGACGTTAACTTAATTAGTTATGATTACTAATGAACCACACTAATACAATATCACTACAGAAAAATCATTTCACGGGACCCTGAATCATATAAAATAACCTTATTTCCGAGGGCTTAATAATTACCCTCGAAAATTAAAAGTTTAAATTATATAGGCACCACTAAATAAACTAAAACAAGCTAATTTAATTACATAATTAACTCAAGTCATCGGACATAACAAACCAAACATAACTACTAGCAAACAATCTATATGCATATACAAAATTATACTAAAAGTCACAAAATTACTCACTTAGCCGGACGTTGAGCCGGTGAAGCGAGCGCCGGCGGGGTCGAGGCGGGCGCCAGTGGCGTCGGGGGCGGGGGCAGAGGCTGGGGCAGGCACGGGCTGCGTCGGGGCGGCTCCGGCGGCGTCGATATGGTCACGGAGGTGGCCACGGGCTCGTGCTCGGGCGGCTCGGCGTCGGGGCGGGGCGGAAGGTCATTGGCAGTGGCGCTGGGAGGCACCTGGCGGCGGCGGCTCGTGGTCGGCAGTGGAGGCAGCTGCTCGTGGGTGGTGGCGGCTCGTGGGCGGGTGCGGGATTTAAGATGGAATGAAATAGTGCGGGCGACGGCTGGCGGTTAAAATCGTTTATGTCCGATGACCCCCTAGGAGACCGTCGGACATAATATTATGTTATGTCCGACGGCTGGTCGGAGCCGTCGGACATTACCTTATGTCCGACGGTCTCCTAGGGGCCGTCGGACATAAGAGAGCTGTCGGAGTTTCTATGTTTTACTGTAGTGACTACCTTTAATGTAAAAACTCATGAAATCTAGTGAATGTTGCAGTAGTTATGTTTTGAGTTTGACCATTGACTGAATAATGCTATGATTTTGAAAATAAATAGAAATATAAGAAAAAAGTGTTGGTTTTACTATTTCACCAATGTGCAAAGTTGTGGTAACAATCTGATTTGTCTTTTTTCACGTTGCAGACTTAGTAATTCTTAATTAATTTGATTCTTATATGTAGTTTTACATTCTTACCTAGTATCATAGATTTTATTATAATGGAATAGAAACATTTGGTTGTATGTTTATTCATGAAGTGTTCTATCATGCTAACGACAAAATTAGGAAAAAAAATTAACTTATTAGCTCAATCCTTTGATCAGCCTACAATGGGTATATCTGGCACTTAGTTCTTCATTGCCTATGTAACGTGATTTCATATATTCCTGTTGAAATAGATTTGTTGGCATTTGTTGCTATATCTTTATTACAGAATCATTGACACTAATAAATTTGTATAAACACCAATTATGGTGTATGCATATTTAACTAAAATAAACCTTGAAAGAGTTTGCATATCAAGCCTTGAAACACATTTACATATAGCACCTCAATTGGAGCAGCTTCTTTTCCTAATGAAAATAAACCTGCACCTAGCCACCGTGTATGACCATTATGTTAATATTGAGCTTTTTAGGCTTTGTACCTGTCTGAAGTAGCATCATGTTATTCCTACTCATGCTACTATTCTCTACACTTAGCAATACTGAAGTAGTAAAAGTATGATGTTTTTTACTGATTAGCTTGATAGACTGTATTGGAAGGAAATACAAGCACAAATAAAGCACAGTAAGCTTCGCTTAGAGCATCTCCAAAAGATTAGCTAAATAACTTGTCAAGCTAAATTTTAGCTACTTAATAGCATAATAGCTCTCCAACAGACTAGCCATTTAACTTGCTAAGCTATCTGGCTCTCTAAATTAACCCCCTCACTAGCCAAATTTGGCTAGCAACTCTCCCTAGCCAAGCTAACTTTTATATTGGAGAGTCTGTTGGAATAAGATGTTATATATAGAGTTTAATATTTATAGAGAGACAAATAAAGTGTCAAATAGAGAGTCAAAAATAAAGAGTCTCTTGGAGATGCTTTTACATTGCAGTAGCAGTTGATGGCATTATTATTATTAGTGGCCAAACAACAATATCCTATTATAATGGTATAAGAGTCCACTATAACTAGTTAACTATTACAACATAGCACATGAACCATGATTCTAATGAATTTGAGGTTAAAAGTTTAAAATTTTGGGGGCAGGACCAAAATCCTTTTTCCATATCACACATATCATTCCCACCGGCCTGAACGAGAGGTCTTACAAGCCTCATCTATGTGGTCTCCTCCAGCTAAAGCTTATAACATTTGAAATTAACGATTGGTTATTCTTATCTTCATTTCATATGAATAGTGATTTTCAATTTACATTACTACGGTGGTGTTTGGTTTCTAGGGACTAATGTTTAGTCCTTTCATTTTATTCCTTTTTAGTGTATAAATTGTTAAATATAGAAACTAAAATAAATTTTTAGTTTCTATATTTGGTAATTTTAGAACTAAAATGGAATAAAATCTAGAGACTAAACATTAGTCCCTAGAATCCAAACACCCCCTACATCGGGCATCCTATTGGAGTTAAATGAACTTCTTTGTACTTGAATACCAATTATTTCTATAGCTGTATATCTATGTAGTCTGTCAATAAATTCTTTGTGCACTTGAACTAAACAATCATTGCATCGCCACTCATGCTATATATAGTGGTGTGACTGTTCTTGCAGTTGACCTAGTAGAAGAAAGGGAAAATTTAGGAGAACTGCGTGTTATCCTGTCACTCCCACTTGTTTCCATTATCTTACATGAATGATCCGTTGATGTACTGTGTTGCTTAACAAAGAAGCATTGTCTTGTGAAGTACTTGTTTTTTTTTCACCTTTCTATGCAGTAAAGTGTCAATGGTTTAATGTGTGATTGCTTTGGAATCTTGAAATCGATGCAGGTTGCATGTAAAAGGAAGTCGTAAGAATTGTGGTGTGCACAAGCAATTTGGCTCATGGCAAAGGACAACAGGTCTATGGTGCCCTTTGACTTTATCTTGTCGGTTGGCTGAGTCCAGTTGAAGTCGTCAGGGCATACATACATACATGATTCTTGAGTGGGCTACTGTAGGGATTCACGAGAAGCTGTGGCCACGATAGAAGCAGGTGCTGCTGCGATCGGTGTAAGGACACTCAAATGATGTTTCCAACCAATTGCCAACTGAAACCAACGTCCTGGATCAATAGCAGGAATCTTGTGCCCAATAGTGTTGCTTGGAAACAAAACTGATGCTCCTCGGGCTCAAGCCTTGTGTAGGCTGTATTATTCAAAGGCGGTATCATATCATTTTTATTCCTCCCCCACCAAAATTCTTGGGAGATGTCACTTCTGATTTTGGAAGCTCATCATATGAGTCAGTGCGGTGGACTTTGTAGAGACAAAGTATTTTGAAAGGATGCTTCGTCATCATTCGGTGAGCTTCCTTTGCAATGACATTTGCTTCTCGAGATCTGGATGTAAATGAACTAACTGTATGGAAAATCTTCGGAGATGTCACTTGTAGTCTTGGAAGCTCATTTTTAAGCACCAAATTTGCCGCGGGACGGTCTGGCCCTATAGACCGAACGGTCCGCGGTCCGGACTGTCCGCAGAAGTGATGCGGACGGTCCGTGGGGTTTGTTAGGAAATTTCACGGGATTTGTTTCGGAATCAACTTGTAACGGGTCCAGACTTCCCTTTTATATAAATGAAGGAGTACACACCAATTAATCTTTCATAATCAATCTAATCAAATCTATTTATCAAATTTACCTTATTTGCATTGTTATTTCCTTTTATTAAGAGTAGGAGTAACCTAACCTTAGTCTAGCCCTGGTTTAGCCTTTCTCTACCTCAAATCTTCACATCTCTTCGGCTCTACATCGACTAAAGGCGTTTTGGGTGGCCGGCCGACCCCAAAGCAACCCTAGGATCTCTCCTCCTGATGGGATCCTTTTGGTGTCACACCTGGATTTAGAAGACAAACCGAATGCGAACCATGTACGTGCCAGGATCAGCAATTCACGTACACAACAATTACGTAACCGGACATCATCACACAATGCTCAAATAATAACATAAAAGAGGAATAATTGATTACATCATATGCCCGAGACATCCACATAGTCATTAACATATATCAAATACGAAAACGAAAAAGAGCTAAACACGGCCTTCACAGGTAGCGACTGGGGGTTCGCTGCTAACCCACACCTAAAACTCATCATACTCTTGGAAATCCTCCACCACGACTTATCTTCTCCTGAGCAGTAGTTGCAATATAGACAACCTGGAGGGTTTGGTGTGTAAAGCAAGGATGAGTATACATCAACATACCTAGTAGTTGTCCCGTCTGGCTGTAGTGGACTAGCTTTATGTGGGGTTAAGATCAAGCATCTGCTTTTAGTTGGTCAGGTAATTATTATTAGTAGAGAGCCAGGTTTTAGTATTAAACCCAAGTTGTTAACGCAAATGTACTCCTTCCAAACGGAAAGAATACCAGAAACCATACTCATAATCATCAAAACCATCATTATCTTCATCATCTGTAAACATAGTATCTCTAATCAGTGTGTCCCTAATCAATGGAGGTCCCAAGGCCACTCATAACCGTGAGCACGACTAATATATCAGTTTCATAACACTCTGTAGAAGTTGCACACTTTACCCACGAGTTGTGATTCCTTTTTGTCTCAAGCCGATCAAACCCTTAAACACTACCAAGGTAAATAGGCAAGGTTTCACTATGTAGCCTTTACAAAGATTTTCTGAGGCTGTAGCCGCCCGTTAGGTTTCCTAAATGTACCGCACTCCTCCCCAAGGGGCAAACCACCCTTGACGGAGCGAGCCACATACATCGAGCCCCATTGACGGCACGACGGCGAAGCAAACTACACCTCAGTTCCTCTAATTATTCAGCTAAGGTCGTCTTATACCACCCTCATGGTTGTACTGTTTTCCCGGGTGGTCATCCAACGAACCAATCCTTACGGAGAGGCACTCAAACCGCTCGAACCCCCATAAATGTCACAATACCATCATCATAATCAAAAGGTAATCATCGTATCATAAATAATCGCATCATGTTCATTGATTAGAGTAAAGCGCTAGCATAGAGCTAAACCAAAGATGATCCAACCCAAATAGGTGAACAAGGACAGGATAAACAAAGCTAGTCAATCCTTAGATACAAATTTTGTAAATGCGGGGAGATGAATTATAAAATGTATAGGACATAAATAGGTCAAAGGACACTTGCCTTCAGCAACCAGCTGCTACTTAGGGTCTTCGCCTGCAACTCCTTCGGACTTCGCCAACGAATCGTTATCTATACGAGTTCAAACATACATTCCACAATTTTAACATAGAAAGAAACAATATACCACACAATATAATATTACAACTAAACAGACACGTGGCGCATGACTCGCATCAACGACTATGCGAGAAAGGAATTACAACGGTCGAGGCTACGGTCGAGATACAATTACGTTAAGCAGCTATGGATTAAAATACTTGTCTAAACATACTTATATTAATTTAACAATCGTGCAATGCATAAACAAAATTATGCTACGTGCCTTAATTATTATACACAACTCTAGGTAAATTTAAAATATCGTCGCACGACGAAGCGCGCAACACAACGCATAATTTAAACGGAATTAAAACGGATCATCACGCGACGAAGCACGTGACGCAACACGACTTAAACTAAAATTAAAATGGATTGTCGCGCGGCGAAGCACGTGACAGCACACATGGATTAAACTGAAATTAAAATGAATCGTCACGCGACGAAGCACGCGACACAACACTTAAACTAAACTAAAATTAAAACGAATCGTCATGCGATGAAGCGCGCGACGCTACACGCGAATTAAATCTGACTTTAAAACAAAACGTCGCGCGACGAAGCACGCGACAGCACATGTTAATTAAACTAAATTTGAAACGTAACGTCGCACGAAGAAACGCGCGACGCAACACACTACCTAAACTAAAATTAAAATGAATCATAGCGCGACGAAGCGCGCGGCGCAACACACTAAGTAAACTGAATTTAAAATGAATCATCGTGCGATGAAGCACATTAATTAAACTGAATTTAAACGTTACTGCGCGCTAGGGCTGCGCGCATGGGGTTAGGGCCGTGCACGCCAGGGGCGGGGCTATGCATGCCGGGGTCCGCACCATGGGCCGCGCGCACGAGCGAGCAGCGTGTCGAGGGCCGCGTCGGGCAGCAGAGCGTCGGGGTGGGGAGGCCACGCCGGACAGGGCCGCCCGCGCGCTGGGGCACCATGGGGGGCTGCACAGGGAGAGGGAGGGAGAAGAGGAAGAGAAGAGAGAAGGGAAGCTCACCTTGGGGCTCGACGAACTGTAGCAACCGCTCATCGGGATCCAACCTAAGGCAAGGAGAGGTGGAAGGAAAGGAAGTTGTTGTGCGGGAAAGAAAGAATGATGGGGAGGGGGTAGCGTGAATAGGGGAGGGGAATGGGGCACCTGAGCGTGCGCCCAGTGCCAGGTTGGGCCGCGCCGTGGGCCAGACTGGGCCACGGGCCGGGCCGACTACCCTCTACTCGCTCTCGCCTGCTTCTAATCAATATCAATCCGCGAAACGAAAACCAAAACTAGACGAACGCACGCCTATGCACAACATCAGACAAAATAAATATGCTCTTGCATGATGCAACAACCAAAGCGCCTCTAGGGCTCATTCCATTAGGCTTATGCCAATATAAAACTAAAATAATTCTCCATTTTTAGGAAAAAGAGAAGGAAAGCATAGAAATGAGAGAGTAACATCTGAATTTGGTGGATATTATAAAAGAAATTTTATACCCCCAAATTCAGGGTGTTACATCCGGGGAGGTGAGATTTAGGTTGTTTGCGAAGAAGAAGACCGTCTGCCCACGGGCAGACCGTCCGAGCCCTAGTCACGGATAGTCCGGCAAGCACCACGAAAGGAGCCGCTCTTGCAGCGAGGTAGCGGATCGTCCGGCCCATGGTCGTGGACCATCCGCGCTTCCACATAGAGCACCACCATGTGGTTCATTCTAGTGTTTGATACCAGATCAGCATCAACACACTTTTTGGTGACTCCGCTAGAGACGAGGGTGTCTAGATCTACTAAAAATCACCCCAAATGGTCGGTTCTAAGAATCACAACGACATCTCCGCCACCAACATCATCAAGCCAACCATGGAGGCACTCACGACTGATGACCAACATCCCTTTGATAACCTCGCGAGGCGCAAGAAGGAAGAGGTGTTGCGACAACTCACTGATTTGTGCGAAAAGGCGAAGGAAGAATACCTATCATACTTCACGGTGGATCGCCACCAGAAGATCATCTATCGAGGGGAGATCGATATGGAATCTCTCCTACATTCGCCTCATGCTCCTATTGTAAGTATTTTAGATCCATCTTTTAAGGCTTTCATGGAAAGTGGTGAGACCAGTTAAAACAATATATAGATGAACCTATTAAAGGATGGGGGCATTTGTATGAAAAATCTACTGCCCGTAGTTTTCCCTCGCTGAACCTAATACAGAGCCACCCACACCTTACACATCGGTTGCAAATAGATCATCTTGTACCTAGCCATTGTAAGGTATGCCGATGAATACAGTCATAGCGCCACCAGAGCCACTATCGCCTGGCACATGGCTGGCTCTAGACACAATTGCACTGTCTGGCATATTCTGCGAGACCGTCTGGTATATTCTGCTGGACCGTCTGAGCATACATAGGCACGTGCGTAGACCACCCAGGCAGTGCCATATATGATCGGACCGTCCGGGTATACTCTCGAATCGTTCAGTCCCAGAATGTTCGGCCCCTTACACCGGACAGTCCAGGTACGCGTACGCAGAACCAAAGGCTGTGCAATATGCACAGTTTTTGCACTCATCGCAGTAGCACTATGCTACCCCACCAGCGATATATTATAACCATGCCATGCCACCTCGTATGCACAGGGCCGAATATTCTTCGTCCACCAAAGAGCCCAAGAGATATAGGGCAGGAGGGGTGATATTAATAGGACACCTAACACGCAGTTTGAACATCCCTAGGAGGAAAGCCGACAAAATAATGTCTAGCAACCTAAGGTTTTCACCCCCAAACATAATGGATGGTCACCGGACATGGTGGAAAAAAATTATGGATGAGGTAGCTGGGTTGGTTAGAGACAAGCTCGGTGTTAGTGTGTCAGGCATGGGACAGTCCTAACCTTATAATCACCAATTTGACTTCATGCCATATTTGTAAAGGACCATGATACTAGATTTCTTTTAACTTTCTGGTGAAGGCGGGAAAAGCATGCACAAGCACGTAAGCCAGTTCTTAGCGCACCTAGGAGAATTGACTAATAGGAAGCCTACCGTGCCTGTTTATTCACGTTGTCCCTTACTGGTACCACATTTGCATGGTACACAACCCTACCACCTAACTATATCAACTCTTAGGAGGAATTAGATCAGAAATTTCATGAGCATTTCTTCTTAGGAGAGCATAAGTTAGAGTTAGCTAATTTAGTTTCAGTCTGACAGGGGAACGGAGAATCGGTTAATGACTATATTCGGATGTTCCTGGAAACTAGAAACCGATGCTTCCAAATCTATGTCGCAGAAAAATAGCTAGCATGGCTTGCTTTAGATGGCACCTAATTATTTTCACTAGTACAGCTGCACCAACAGTGTCCTGTGAAAGCCAAAATAAAGAGATGCCAAAATCGGCTAGCCATAATGTGCATCTAGTGGAGCACGATAGCACGGATGATGAATCCGCGGATGTATATACCACCAAACTTGTTTAATCAACGCAAGCAAAATCTTCTGCATGCTATTCTTTACAGCTAGTTCAAAAGAACCGACAACAAGAAGTTAAATTCACCTTTAATATTGCCAAGTGTGACATAATATTTGATGACTTATTAAAAAGTAGTAACATTAAAGTAACTCATACTATTCCTTCTCTAGATGAAATAAAAAGACGTGATTATTGCAAGTGATACAATTCTTTTTCTCATGCAACTAGTTGAGTTTCTAAGAGATGCAAATTGACAAACATCCATTTCCAATTAATATGATAGAACTGATGGATAAAAGAATCTTGGTTCAGCCGAATGTGGCCAACAAATATAAAGGTAAAAAATTTATCGTGGGTAGTCCTCACACGTCAAAAATATCACAAAGAGTGATTACTTAGAAGGCTCAGGACAAAAGGGCTAACCAGACTAGAGGCGTTGAGGGGCAAGCACGATCGACCTACCAATTAAAGCTCCCTATCCTGCGCATTGCGTACGGTCCGTACACACATGGACAGTTCGGCTCATCTAGCCAGACAGCGATTAGAGGCCGAAGCATCCACATGCCTTTAAGCATTGACAACCAGAAACAGGTACGTCAAAGTAAAATTCATCTAAAACTTCTAGTTGGCTAGTTCAAGTCATCTCTACTTTTAAAAAGGTCGTCCCTTGCGATCTACCAACAAAGTAACTCTGTCACCCGTAAAGGCAATACGACCGAATAAAACGGCCCAAAGGGCTATGCAAGAAGGGTCACCTATTCATCAAATAATGCCATGGTACTTTCCACGAGCCTATTCATTGTTGATATAGTTTCCTGTTCAAGCATGGGTTAATATGGCGATGAACTCGTATTCCATGTATCATTCTTTTGCTTATTCGAGCTCGGGGACACCACAATTTTGTACTTATTGATCCATTGATCAAGTAGTCATGCCTGAGAAAGATGCAATCATCTTAAATGATCTTTACTCATTAGAACTCAATTGAATAATCACCCTATTAGATTGAAAAGCCAATAACTTACACTAGGCTTAGTCCTTACTTCGGGAATAAAATGACTTATGAGATCTATTGTTTCTCGAAGGGTGCTGATAGTGCAGATGCTTTTGGTTCGTCAACCTCCACCAGAAGGTAGGGGCATGTGTTGAGCACCAAATTTACCACCAGATGATCCGGTCCTGTAGGCCAAGGGATTCACGGTACGGACTATCCGTAGTGGCGATGCGGACGGTCCACGGGTTAACAGAATTAGTTTGGTTCCTAATTTCTTGTGGGGTTTGTAAGCAAATATCACAGGATTTGTTTGGAAACCGACTTGTAACGGGTCTAGATACCCATTTATATAGATGAAGGGGTTTCACCGATTGAACCTACACAATCGATCCAATCAAATCTATTTATCAAATATAATCTTATTTGCATTATTGTTTCCTTTCATAGTAGTAGGAGTAACCTAGCCTTAGTCTAGATGATGCGTCACGATGCTCGATTTTCACGACGTAGGATCAATCTTCAGATAACTAGCTTTGAAGAAGCCAAGATAACTTGATGCAAGCAGCGATAACTAGTGCAACCTGACAAATAAAACTCAAAGCCAACCACCGTCTTTAACCGACAACCTGAATCGAGGATTCGCCCAACCACACTCTCAAAGAACCAACCAACACAGCCTACAATCAATCGAGGAGACCTCGAAGGGAGTAGGAGCACCACTTGGGAGCGGATGAAGCCGCCGCTTCTGCAATCCCACGAAGGAATTCACAAGAGCAAAGGGGTAGAGATCACTCTTAATATTTGTTAGCACACAACTGAACAAAAGGGGTTCTGTTTTAGATTATCAAACGCTGCCTTACATCATAGACATAAGGGGGTATTTATACTAGTAACAACCATCCTTAGAGAGGCATAAACATGAAACAAAAGTATTTTCATGTGCTGATGTGAAGGAGCCTTTTTAGGAGATCTGCAGAGCTAAATTCCGTGTGGCTGTTTGACTTCTGCGCAGCCTTCAGTATTTTGATAATAACTTTTCCTAGGAATCTCCAAATGATGTGGGACTAGTTGTGTTGGAAAGCTAACTTGATAAGATTTCCCACCATATATAGCATGCTTAATGAAACTTCGTAGAATGATGCAGTTTAATACGAAAACTTGGTCACCAAGCTGACTGTTGACCTTGTGACCAGTCAGCATTAAAGTAGGTCGGCTGCCTTTCTGGTAGATTTGATTAAGTCTGCTTTAGAAGCATTGGAAACTAGACTTCAAGAGCTTTCCAAAAAGTACTTATGGGCCTTCATAGCTTTGGGAATCAAAAGATATGACTGTTTCTTCTGGACGGTTCTGTTGCGCTGGACTGACTCGGACATAGCTCTTCTTGCCGATTTGCCCTTGATAAGTTTTGTCCTTCCTCTTTGGTGAACCTAAGTAATATCAACATACACGACTTAGGTAGCATAAAGTTCTCATTAGTGTTCAATAGAAATTCATTAAGTAGCGCGTGCACCTCTTGCTGTAGCTTCTTAGCTCGGCTACGTGTAATTGGTCCATCAAAGGCTTGGGTTGGTGATGATGTTGATTGTACTTGAGTTGATGTAGTATGACTTGGGGGTTGTAATGTGTTGCTTAATGGCGTGGTCGTATCATCCTCCCCCCTTAAAAAGGAGTCATCCTCGACTCTGAAGTGTCTTCACTTGTATATGGTAAGAGGTCAGCAACATTGAACGTGTTGCTAACGCCATAGCTCGGTGGAAGATCTATCTTGTATGCATTATCATTGATCTTGGCAAGAACACGAAATGGACCATCCCCTCGTGGCATCAATTTGGATTTGCGTTGATCAGGAAAACGCTCCTTGCGCAAGTGAATCCAAACCAAGTCCCCCGGTTCAAATAACACTTTTTTCCTATGCTTGTTCATGCTTGCAGCGTTGCACACTGCTTTGAGCTCAATTGCTTCCTTGGTCTTCTCATGTATCTTTTTTATGTATGCAGCATGCTTGGAAGCTTCCATATTGGTTCTTTCCTGCAATGGAAGGGGCAACAAATCTATTGGAGCAATAGGTTTGAACCCATATACAATTTCGAAGGGGCATAAATTAGTTGTAGAATGTACTGCCCTGTTATAAGCAAACTCCACATGTGGCAAACATTCCTCCCAATCCTTCAAGTTCTACTTTACCATTGTTCGTAGCAGCATTGACAATGTACGATTAACCACTTCAGTTTGTCCATCAGTTTGGGGGTGGCATGTGGTGGAGAACAAAAGTTTAGTCCCAAGCTTTGCCCACAATGTTTTCCAAAAATAGCTCATGAACTTCACATCACGGTCAGATACGATGGTCTTGGGCATTCCATGTAGTCTCAAGATTTCTTTGAAAAACAAATTGGCAACATGTGAAGCATCATCGCTCTTGTTGCATGGAATAAAATGAGCCATTTTTGAAAATCTATCAACCACAACAAAAATATAATCTCTCTTTTTTGAGTCTAGGAAGCCCTAAAATAAAATCCATGCTTATGTCTTCCCAAGGGATTTTAGGAGCGAGTAAAGGAGTATATAAACCATGAGGGTTCAGTTTTGACTTAGCTTTGTGACAGGTGACACAACGCTCCACAAATCTGATGACGTCTCTCCTCATCTTGGGCCAATAGAAATAATCACTGAGCATTTCATAAGTCTTCTTTTGTCCAAAATGACCTGTTAGACCTCCTCCATGTGACTCCTGCAATAAAAGCAATCTAACCGAAGAATTTGGTACACAAAGTTTGTTAGCTCTAAACAAAAATCCATCATGTATATGATATTTTTCCCAACCTTTTCCATCTTTACAATGAATGTATGGTTCTGAAAATTCAGGATCATCATTATACATTTCTTTCAAATTTTCAAGACCCAAAACTTTTACCTCTAGTTGATTCAACAACACATTCCTTCAAGACAAGGCATCAGCGACCACATTGTCCTTACCTTTCTTATATTTCACAATGTATAGAAATGTTTCGATAAACTCAACCCATTTGGCATGGCGACGGTTCAGTTTGGCTTGCCCTTTCAAATACTTCAAAGCTTCATGATTGGAATGAATAACAAACTCTTTTGGAGATAAGTAGTGCTACCATGTTTCAAGCGTTCAGACCAAAGCATACAATTCTTTGTCATACACAGAATAATTTAATTGAGCTGTCACACCCGGGTTTCGGGGCACCAAGACCCGGGCGCGAACATAATCACCAGGTGTGCTGGGACCAAGTCTCACACATATGATGAATCATGGCACATGATCGAATGTCACATCTTTACTATATAATAGGAGTTCTGCACAAAATAAATAGATAATTACATTATAAGGAGACAACGGTCCAGCAACCCAAAGTTGACTGGGAGACGATGGCCTAGACCTCTCACGAACTCATCACAGCATCCTCCATGTGCCTCATCCTGTGGTACCTGTTCTTGACCTGTGGGGGGTGTGAGACAGCAAGAGTGAGCTCACATACGTTCATTGCTCAACAAGTTGTGGGGAATAATGTGCATAAACTCGCCAAAGGTGGGAGCTAATGTGAAGTATAAGGCTTACCAAAGAGGATGGTTGAAGCTGAGCATTGCTTTTAAAGTTGGTCAAAATTTTATTAGCAATTACTAAGTATACGTAAATACCAACCCAATTAAGTAGTAGAACAAAAGTAATAACAACACCTGCGATGCAATGCATATGACAAATTGAATTTAGTTCCATAAATTAATCATGTGAGTGTCTGAGCTGCTCATGACCGTGAGCACAGCTAGTATACCAGTTTTACACTCTGCAGAGGTTGCGCATCTTTACCCACAAGTCATGTCACCCATCTGCCAAGAGACGACCAATCCCATACACCTCTACCGAGGAGGCGAGGCAGGGTAACACTACGAGGCCTTTACAAAGTTCCACTAGCTTCAGAAAACCCGCTACAGTTTATAGGAAGCTCCAATGCAGGAATCCCTCGCATGACCGCCATCGCAGCAAAATCATCCCAAGGGCCTCCCTACACTGACCACTCCCCTACTGCCCTTGCCCCTTTCGGGTAAGGTAGTCATCCACTAGCTTTCCTAATTAATCAGCCAAGGGCGTCCCATTAAACCCTTGTGGTAGCACTATTTTCCTGGGTGGTTCTCCATGTTCCAATTAACATAATGATCTTATCATGAACAGTAATTAACAAACTGATAATAAAAGTATAATCATGAATAAAATGTATCTCTATACCCAAAACCACATAAAGCAATAGCAGGTACTACCCAAAAATTCAGTGGTGAACAAGGTATAGGCCCTGTTTGGCACAGCTGCTGCTTGTTGAAAAAGCAGCTTATCTGATAAGCTGGTGAAAAGCAGCTTCTGCTTGTTGGCTGCTTTTAGTGTATTCTGAGAAGCAGCAGAACTGATAAGCTGCTGCAGAAGCTAGCTGTTTGGCAGAACTTTTGCTTAAATTTGTGAAGAAGCTGGAAATAAGCTGTGCCAAACAGGGCCATAAAGATAGTCAAACTAGGGTAACCTATTGGGTCCCTTCAAAATTAACCTATGCAGATCATTATGATTAATCAGAACATGAGTGGGTAAAAAGAAGTGATCAAGGGCACAACTTGCCTGGGACTTGAGATTCCAGGTACCTCACGCTAGTCGTAGCAATACATACAAACATGGTATATGCAAAATTAACATCACACCAAACATAATAATACACTGCATAATAATAATCTACGTGTTACTACGAGATCGTGGGCTCGAGAATCACTACAATCGGAGTTACGGTTGTGAAGTTATGGTTTTCCGAAGATCCACATGGTTAAATATAGAATAAACTAAGTGCAACTTTTTAACCTATATTTCATGACAAAACAAAGTTACCAGATGATAATAAATATTATTGTGAGACTAATGAAACTAGAATGGATCAAAACAGAGTTACGGTTATTGACTTATGAATTTCTGGAGTTATTGAGTACATGGTATAGATTAATTCAGATGAATAATGTTAATTCATATTTCATTGCTAAATGGAGTTACTAAGTGGTAGTCAATATTAAAACAAAATTAATGTCTCTGGAATAAATTAATTTGGAGCTAAAATAAATTTAATATGAATTAAGCAAATTCCTAGATTTATTTTTGCACTAAAAATCCTTTTTCTAAATAAATTCTGAATTTCCCAAGGATTCTGGACTGTGGACACTATTTTAACTAAGCCTAGGGTGCTCTGTGCAAAATTCCGGGCCTGTTTTATAATTCCTTTACACGTTTCAGGACGACGGATTGATTTGATAAAAGGACAGGGGCTCTTTAAGAATTTGTCACGACCGAAGGGGTATCAGCCACCGTGAGCCATCCGATCGCCCATCAACCGACGGGATTAGATCCCCCCTAAAGTGAACAGGAATCACCCACAACCCTTGGATGCGGCATCCACGGTTCCAGACGATTTCAAACCCCATCCACTCGATCATGCGCCAAAGGCTTGGATTCAATACGCGAAGGGGTAAATGCTACTTTTAATCCCAGCCGTCCATCTCAATCCTATGGCCAGGGACCCGTCTTCTTCCTTCCCTGAGCCAGGCCGAGCGGCGCCGCACAGGGGACTACACGGCGGCGCGCCATGGCCCACGGTGGTGTTTGGTACGTGGCGGGGAACAGAACTGAGCCTAGCTAGACGAAGGGAAGAAAAAGTTCCACTCGCCATGACAAGTTCTCCGCCATACACACGAGAATCCGGGTTCAGGGTTCGACTAACCTTGAGGCGCCCTGCAACGACGCTGGCGTTCTGAATTTCCGATGCGGTGACTTCAGCCACCCCAGCAATCCGAGCCGCGGCCCCCCTGTCACCGCCAGTAGCTCGCCAGAGCCACCACGCACGGGCGTGCCTTTCCTTCTCCCAGTACCGGGAGATCGTCTCCAATCCAGCGATGGCGAACGCCGCTCAGGCAAAGGGAGAGAAGCAGCATTATGGATGCCGCAAGGGAGCCAAAGACCACGCGATTTTATAGTGCAGCGGTAGAGTCCGATGTGGGGAAATGATCGGCGAGAAAAATCCGGCCAACGACAAGAGTCCATGAATCGGCCGAGGCGCTCGCGATTTCTGTTTTAGCGCCCCCCGTTCGGACTTGAGGAAGAGGATAGGGCTGACAGTGGGTCCCACAAACCAGTGACCGTTTTGATACGCGCGTGAAAGTGAGAGGCTGGCCAGTGGGGCTCATACGCCAGCGCTACAGCAGGAGTGGGCTGGCGGGTGGCAAAGTGCATATGGGCTAGAAGTGAGGGATTAGGCCCAAGTGAGGCTTATGTTTTTCTTTTTCACTCTTTTCTTTTCTATTTCAAATTCCAATTATTCAAACTCAATTCAAATTCTTGTTTTGAACTCCAGATTCCAAATATCAAGAAAAAGTATACATGAATTATAATTCTACTGTTTGAAATAATATTATTTATTATTGTTATCTTATAATGTGTATTCTTTTCTTTTTCTTCTCTTTTATTTCCCATATTCTAAATTTTCAAACTTAAACTTGTCTCACAAATCTGAATACAAATGCAAACATACAAGAATCCAGCATGGAATGCACATTTATGTATTTATTTATTTGTCATTTGACTACTTTAATTCTTTTAGTTGAATATGCACGAAGAAAAAAAAAGAATCAAGAAATCCCCAAAACTCTAGCATATAAGTATATTTATTTATTTATCCTATTGTCTTCCTCTCTCACTAATTTTGGGTATTACAAATCCTACCCCCTTAAAAATAATCTCGTCCTCGAGATTTGCAAGGAAAGGGTGTATACTCAACACATATACGCAAACAAAATCTCAGCATGATGCATACTTCATTAGCAAGATATGGGGTCGATTAGACCTTATTATTCCTTCTAAAATAATATCATATCATCCACTAACTAAAGTAACATCTAGATCTTACAAATAGTAGTAATTTATATATATGTTTATGTAGCTTGGTGGAGCTGGTGGTGGTGGTGGTGGTTGTTGTTGTCGTTGTCTCTCCAACCGCGCTTGGCTTATTTCTTGGTGGACCTGACGTATTTCCTCGCGTCCTTGTCTTATCTGATTTTGCATCTCGGTCACTAGGTCTGTCAATTGTTGTATTACCAGTCTTTGAGCAGCAACCACTTGATCGATTTCAACAGGTGGAGGATTTGGAGGATTCATTTCTGTTTGCTGTTGCGTGATAATCTTTCCTTTCCTGGTATTGACCATGAAAGTTAGAAGCATATGGGAATATAGTTATATATATTTTTTTGCAAGGAAAATTATTTGGCAGGCAAACGAACAGGCCAATAACTGGTTGATCCGAGGATTCTTTGGCACGGCTTAATCTTTATTTTATACCAAGCTTGGGATAACTAGTCGTATAAGGTGAATATCCAAGGTAGGATAGAATTTTGTTAAGATGGGATAGTCTACATGGTGTAGGTTAAAAGTTTGTTTGATGTTAAGTGGGGACAGATAGATTATACCTTTCATCATGAC
This sequence comes from Zea luxurians, assembly GCA_029449295.1. Classification (NCBI taxonomy): domain Eukaryota; kingdom Viridiplantae; phylum Streptophyta; class Magnoliopsida; order Poales; family Poaceae; genus Zea; species Zea luxurians. Next base: position 8,258,604 of record JAOPSE010000029.1, read on the forward strand.
TCTATGGGTTGGATTAGCTCATGGTTGAGTTGATCCAATATGCTAAGTTAAGTTAATATATGGCTAGTAGGGTCTAATTTCTTCTACTAGTGTCATTAATCTGTTTAAGTGGACCACATTCGGTTAGATTACGTTAGACCACACTAGATCAGATCACATTAGGTAAGATAAGATCTAGATTAGATTGGATATGACTAGATTAGACTGGTTTAGGTTAGATAGGTCTAATAGGGTAGAATATGTATTATTAAGATATGTTAGAATCTTTTGAGATTAGTTAGATATGTTATGATAAGATAGAATCTCTTCAAGATAAGATGAATTTATTAAGGTAAGAAGAATCTTTTAAGATGAGGTGGAGCTAGTAAGATAAGAGAGAATCTTATAAGATACGATGAATCTATTAAGATATGGGAGAGTCTTTTAAGATTAGAGGGATCTCTATGAGATAGATACATTTTAATGGAGGATAATCTAAGTTGCTTAGTTTTCTTATGAATTCCATTTATGCCTATACGTATATGCAGATGTATTTGTGGACATTGCTCCACAACCCATCACACTCAATCAAATATCCAAATCAGACAAGTGTCATAAGAACAAACATTCAAGCATACAAATATTTACGAAAATAGTTTTGATTTTGTTTCTAAGATTAGGTCTCCTATTCCTAAAAGTCACTTTAGGCACGGATTTCAAAGTGTGAAATCCACCTTTGTCTTTAGAAGGAAAAGGTAAGAATAATCAGAGTAAAGCGGAAATAGATGAGAAAAGATTAAGGAAAGTTTAGAAAGAATCAGAATAGCAGAGGTAAGTTGACAATGGTTGTCCAGTTCTATCTATGTTTCGTCCTACAGTCAACATTCCTCTGATACCACTTCTGTCACACCCGGGTTTCGGGGCACCAAGACCCGAGCACGAACATAATCACCAGGTGTGCTGGGACCAAGTCTCACACATTTGATGAATCATGGCACATGATCGAATGTCACATATTTACTATATAATAGGAGTTCTGCACAAAATAAATAGATAATTACATTATAAGGAGACAATGGTCCAGCAACCCAAAGTTGACTGGGAGACGATGGCCTAGACCTCTCACGAACTCGTCACGGCATCCTCCATGCGCCTCATCCTGTGGTACCTGTTCTTAACCTGTGGGGGGGTGTGAGACAACAAGAGTGAGCTCACATACGTTCATTTCTCAACAAGTTGTGGGGAATAATGTGCATAAACTCACCAAAGGTGGGAGCTAATGTGAAGTGTAAGGCTTACCAAAGAGGATGGTTGAAGCTGAGCATTGCTTTTAAAGTTGGTCAAAATTTTATTAGCAATTACTAAGTATAAGTAAATACCAACCCAATTAAGTAGTAGAACAAAAGTAATAACAACACCTGCGATGCAATGCATATGACAAATTGAATTTAGTTCCATAAATTAATCATGTGAGTGTCCGAGCTGCTCATGACCATGAGCACGGCCTAGTATACCAGTTTTACAATCTGCAGAGGTTACGCATCTTTACCCACAAGTCATGTTACCCATCTGCCAAGAGACGGCCAATCCCATACACCTCTACCGAGGAGGCAAGGCAGGGTAACACTACGAGGCCTTTACAAAGTTCCACTAGCTTCAGAAAACCCGCTACAGTTTATAGGAAGCTCCAATGCAGGAATCCCTCGCATGACCGCCATCGCAGCAAAATCATCCCAAGGGCCTCCCTACACTGACCACTCCCCTACTGCCCTTGCCTCTTTCGGGTAAGGTAGTCATCCACTAGCTTTCCTAATTAATCAGCCAAGGGCGTCCCATTAAACCCTTATGGTAGCACTGTTTTCCCGGGTAGTTCTCCATGTTCCAATTAACATAATGATCTTGTCATGAACAGTAATTAACAAACTGATAATAAAAGTATAATCATGAATAAAATGTATCTCTATACCCAAAACCACATAAAGCAATAGCAGGTACTACCCAAAAATTCAGTGGTGAACAAGGTATAAAGATAGTCAAACTACGGTAACCTATTGGGTCCCATCAAAATTAACCTATGCAGATCATTATGATTAATCAGAACATGAGTGGGTAAAAATAAGTGATCAAGGGCATAACTTGCCTGGGACTTGAGATTCCAGGTACCAACTTGCTCTTCAGATGACACGTAACCTCACGCTAGTCGTAGCAATACATACAAACATGATATATGCAAAATTAACATCACACCAAACATAATAATACACTGCATAATAATAATCTACGCGTTACTACGAGATCGTGGGCTCGAGAATCACTACAATCAGAGTTACGGTTGTGAAGTTATGGTTTTCCGAAGATCCACATGGTTAAATATAGAATAGACTAAGTGCAACTTTTTAACCTATATTTCATGACAAAACAAAGTTACCAGATGATAATAAATATTATTGTGAGACTAATGAAACTAGAATGGATCAAAACGGAGTTACGGTTATTGACTTATGAATTTCTGGAGTTATTGAGTACATGGTATAGATTAATTCAGATGAATAATGTTAATTCATATTTCATTGCTAAATGGAGTTACTAAGTGGTAGTCAATATTAAAACAAAATTAATGTCTCTGGAATAAATTAATTTGGAGCTAAAATGAATTTAATATGAATTAAGCAAATTCCTAGATTTATTTTTGCACTAAAAATCCTTTTTCTAAATAAATTCTGAATTTCCCAAGGATTCTGGACTATGGACACTATTTTAACTAAGCCTAGGGTGCTCTGTGCAAAATTCTGGGCCTGTTTTATAATTCCTTTACACGTATCAGGATGATGGATTGATTTGATAAAAGGACAGGGGCTCTTTAAGAATTTGTCACGGCCGAAGGGGTATCAGCCACCGTGAGCCATCCGATCGCCCATCAACCGACGGGATTAGATCCCCCCTAAAGTGAACAGGAATCACCCACAACCCTTGGATATGCGGCATCCACGGTTCCAGATGATTTCAAACCCCATCCACTCGATCAGGCGCCAAAGGCTTGGATTCAATACGCGAAGGGGTAGATGCTACTTTTAATCCCAGCCGTCCATCTCAATCCTATGGCCAGGGACCCATCTTCCTCCTTCCCTGAGCCAGGCCGAGCGGCGTCGCACAGGGGACTACACGACGGCGCGCCATGGCCCACGGTGGTGTTTGGTACGTGGCGGGGAACAGAACTGAGCCTAGTTAGACGAAGGGAAGAAAAAGTTCTACTCGCCACGACAAGTTCTCCACCATACACATGAGAATCTGGGTTCAGGGTTCGACTAACCTCGAGGCGCCCTGCAACGACGCTGGCGTTCTGAATTTCCGATGCGGTGACTTCAGCCACCCCAGCAATCCGAGCCGCGGCCCCCCTGTCACCGCCAGTAGCTCGCCAGAGCCGCCACGCACGGGCGTGCCTTTCCTTCTCCCAGTACCGGGAGATCGTCTCCAATCCAGCAATGGCGAACGCCGCTCAGGCAAAGGGAGAGAAGCAGCGTTATGGATGCCGCAAGGGAGCCAGAGACCACGTGATTTTATAGTACAGCGGTAGAGTCCGATGTGGGGAAACGATCGGCGAGAAAAATCCGGCCAACGACAAGAGTCCATGAATCGGCCGAGGCGCTCGCGATTTCTGTTTTAGCGCCCCCCGTTCGGACTTGAGGAAGAGGATAGGGCTGACAGTGGGTCCCACAAACCAGTGACCGTGTTTGATACGCGCATGAAAGTGAGAGGCTGGCCAGTGGGGCTCATACGCCAGCGCTAGAGCAGGAGTGGGCTGGCGGGTGGCAAAGTGCATATGGGCTAGAAGTGAGGGATTAGGCCCAAGTGAGGCTTATGTTTTTCTTTTTCACTCTTTTCTTTTCTATTTCAAATTCCAATTATTCAAACTCAATTCAAATTCTTGTTTTGAACTCCAGATTCCAAATATCAAGAAAAAGTATACATGAATTATAATTCTACTGTTTGAAATAATATTATTTATTATTGTTATCTTATAATGTGTATTCTTTTCTTTTTCTTCTCTTTTATTTCCCATATTCTAAATTTTCAAACTTAAACTTGTCTCACAAATCTGAATACAAATGCAAACATACAAGAATCCAGCATGGAATGCACATTTATGTTTTTATTTATTTGTCATTTGACTACTTTAATTCTTTTAGTTGAATATGCACGAAGAAAAAAAAGAATCAAGAAATCCCCAAAACTCTAGCATATAAGTATATTTATTTATTTATTTATTTATTTATTTATTTATCCTATTATCTTCCTCTTGCACTAATTTTGGGTATTACAAATCCTACCCCCCTTAAAAATAATCTCGTCCTCGAGATTTGCAAGGAAAGGGTGTATACTCAACACATATACGCAAACAAAATCTCAGCATGATGCATACTTCATTAGCAAGACATGGGGTCGATTAGACCTTATTATTTCTTCTAAAATAATATCATATCATCCACTAACTAAAGTAACATCTAGATCTTACAAATAGTAGTAATTTATATATATGTTTATGTAGCTTGGTGGAGCTGGTGGTGGTGGTGGAGGTTGTTGTTGTCGTTGTCTCTCCAACCACGCTTGGCTTATTTCTTGGCGGACCTGACGTATTTCCTCGCGTCCTTGTCTTATCTGATTTTGCATCTCGGTCACTAGGTCTGTCAATTGTTGTATTACCAGTCTTTGAGCAGCAACCACTTGATCGATTTCAACAGGTGGAGGATTTGGAGGATTCATTTCTGTTTGCTGTTGCGTGATAATCTTTCCTTTCCTGGTATTGACCATGAAAGTTAGAAGCATATGGGAATATAGTTATATATTTTTTTTGCAAGGAAAATTATTTGGCAGGCAAACGAACAGGCCAATAACTGGTTGATCTGAGGATTCTTTGGCACAGCTTAATCTTTATTTTATACCAAGCTTGGGATAACTAGTCGTATAAGGTGAATATCCAAGGTAGGATAGAATTTTGTTAAGATGGGATAGTCTACATGGTGTAGGTTAAAAGTTTGTTTGATGTTAAGTGGGGACAGATAGATTATACCTTTCATCATGACTCTATGGGTTAGATTAGCTCATGGTTGAGTTGATCCAATATGCTAAGTTAAGTTAATATATGGCTAGTACGGTCTAATTTCTTCTACTAGTGTCATTAATCTGTTTAAGTGGACCACATTCGGTTAGATTACGTTAGACCACACTAGATCAGATCACATTAGGTAAGATAAGATCTAGATTAGATTGGATATGACTAGATTAGACTGGTTTAGGTTAGATAGGTCTAATAGAGTAGAATATGTATTATTAAGATATGTTAGAATCTTTTGAGATTAGTTAGATATGTTATGATAAGATAGAATCTCTTCAAGATAAGATGAATTTATTAAGGTAAGAAGAATCTTTTAAGATGAGGTGGACCTAGTAAGATAAGAGAGAATCTTATAAGATACGATGAATCTATTAAGATATGGGAGAGTCTTTTAAGATTAGAGGGATCTCTATGAGATAGATACATTTTAATGGAGGATAATCTATGTTGCTTAGTTTTCTTATGAATTCCATTTATGCCTATACGTATATGCAGATGTAATTGTGGACATTGCTCCACAACCCATCACACTCAATCAAAGATCCAAATCAGACAAGTGTCATAAGAACAAACATTCAAGCATACAAATATTTATGAAAATAGTTTTGATTTTGTTTCTAAGATTAGGTCTCCTATTCCTAAAAGTCACTTTAGGCACGGATTTCAAAGTGTGAAATCCACCTTTGTCTTTAGAAGGAAAAGGTAAGAATAATCAGAGTAAAGCGGAAATAGATGAGAAAAGATTAAGGAAAGTTTAGAAAGAATCAGAATAGCAGAGGTAAGTAGACAATGGTTGTCCAGTTCTATCTATGGTTCGTCCTACAGTCAACATTCCTTAGATACCACTTCTGTCACACCCGGGTTTCGGGGCACCAAGACCCGGGCGTGAACATAATCACCAGGTGTGCTGGGACCAAGTCTCACACATATGATGAATCATGGCACATGATCGAATGTCACATCTTTACTATATAATAGGAGTTCTGCACAAAATAAATAGATAATTACATTATAAGGAGACAATGGTCCAGCAACCCAAAGTTTACTGGGAGACGACGACCTAGACCTCTCACGAACTCGTCACGACATCCTCCATGCGCCTCATCCTGTGGTACCTGTTCTTAACCTGTGGGGGGGTGTGAGACAGCAAGAATGAGCTCACATACGTTCATTTCTCAACAAGTTGTGGGGAATAATGTGCATAAACTCACCAAAGGTGGGAGCTAATGTGAAATGTAAGGCTTACCAAAGAGGATGGTTGAAGCTGAGCATTGCTTTTAAAGTTGGTCAAAATTTTATTAGCAATTACTAAGTATAAGTAAATACCTACCCAATTAAGTAGTAGAACAAAAGTAATAACAACACCTGCGATGCAATGCATATGACAAATTGAATTTAGTTCCATAAATTAATCATGTGAGTGTCCGAGCTGCTCATGACCGTGAGCACGGCTAGTATATCAGTTTTACACTCTGCCGAGGTTGCGCATCTTTACCCACAAGTCATATTACCCATCTGCCAAGAGACGGCCAATCCCATACACCTCTACCGAGGAGGCGAGGCAGGGTAACACTACGAGGCCTTTACAAAGTTCCACTAGCTTCAGAAAACCCGCTACAGTTTATAGGAAGCTCCAATGCAGGAATCCCTCGCATGACCGCCATCGCAGCAAAATCATCCCAATGGCCTCCCTACACTGACCACTCCCCTACTGCCCTTGCCTCTTTCGGTAAGGTAGTCATCCACTAGCTTTCCTAATTAATCAGCCAAGGGCGTCCCATTAAACCCTTATGGTAGCACTGTTTTCCCGGGTAGTTCTCCATGTTCCAATTAACATAATGATCTTGTCATGAATAGTAATTAACAAACTAATAATAAAAGTATAATCATGAATAAAATGTATCTCTATACCCAAAACCACATAAAGCAATAGCAGGTACTACCCAAAAATTCAATGGTGAACAAGGTATAAAGATAGTCAAACTACGGTAACCTATTGGGTCCCATCAAAATTAACCTATGCACATCATTATGATTAATCAGAACATGAGTGGGTAAAAATAAGTGATCAAGGGCACAACTTGCCTGGGACTTGAGATTCCAGGTACCAACTTGCTCTTCGGATGACACGTAACCTCACGCTAGTCGTAGCAATACATACAAACATGGTATATGCAAAATTAACATCACACCAAACATAATAATACACTGCATAATAATAATCTACGCGTTACTACGAGATCGTGGGCTCGAGAATCACTACAATCGGAGTTACGGTTGTGAAGTTATGGTTTTCCGAAGATCCACATGGTTAAATATAGAATAGACTAAGTGCAACTTTTTAACCTATATTTCATGACAAAACAAAGTCACCAGATGATAATAAATATTATTGTGAGACTAATGAAACTAGAATGGATCAAAACGGAGTTACGGTTATTGACTTATGAATTTCTGGAGTTATTGAGTACATGGTATAAATTAATTCAGATGAATAATGTTAATTCATATTTCATTGCTAAATGGAGTTACTAAGTGGTAGTCAATATTAAAACAAAATTAATGTCTCTCTGCGCAGACTGTCTGTGGCCTCTCTGCAGACTGTCCAGTGCCACACCGGACAGTCCGGTGCACACCGGACATCAATGTCCGGTGCACCACCAGGCGCTGGCTGACAGCCCGCATCTTGGATTTCTTCGCTGATTTCTTCGGGCTTCTTTTGTTCTTGAGTATTGGACTCCTATGCATCTTTTAATGTCTTCTTTTGAGGTGTTGCATCCTCATTTCCTTGGTCCAATTCTCTTCGCATCCTGTGAACTACAATAATAAACACTAGCAAACATATTAGTCCACAGGTTGTGTTAATCATCAAACACCAAAACTCAATTAGCCAAATGGCTCAGGGTCCATTTTCCTTACAATCTCCCCCTTTTTGGTGATTGATGACAACACAACCAAAGCAAGCAAATAATACAAGTATTTGAATTAAAATATGCAATCTACTTGCTAAGATGCATGATTATCCCCACAATGTGAAATTATGGACTTAAGCCTCCCCCTAACTCCATAATTCAGTTACTTCCTATTTTTGGACCAAATAACCAAAACCACTGGAAAAACCATTTGTAGATATAAAATTTTAAATTGGTGGTGTTTGGTGTTTGATATAGTTTTCATTGCTTTGGTCCCTAAACTTCTCCCCCTTTGGCATCAACCACCGAAAAGGAAGACATTAAAAGCATGTAGGAAGTAAATAAAAGCTTGCCCTCAACAAGAATTGTATCAAATGATATCAGTTGAAAGGATTACTCCCCCTAAATGAGTGTTCTCTTTAGAAAGAAGTTTCTCCCCCTTTTTAGAGATGAAGAAATACTCCCCCTGACAGAGATCCTCTACTTAGGAAAAAGCATGTGAAAATTAGAGGTGCAAGACATGATTTGAAAAGACTAACTTCCCTTATGCATAGGTAACAGTATATGAGTTAACTACTTATGCATTTTTGCAACATGGAAGCATATGATATGAAATATAGTCTAATCAAATATTGGAGAAGACATGTAAATGATACTAAATGTAGTCTCAAAAGATACCAATTGAAAGTCAATGGCGAGCTTGAGAGACATGAGAGTTCTTGGAGATTTTGCAGTGGAAGATTGTTTGTCTTTCTCCGGGGACTTCATTTTCCTTACAATGAGACTATCACATGAAATAGACTTGAAAAGATGTTAGTATCAAAGTGTTAGATTATAGAGTAACCTCCCCCTAAAGGTGTGCATACAAGTTTTGAATACTTGTAGGAGACATGCACTTTGATTTGATATCAAGAGGGGCAAATTATCCATAATCCGAACTTTGGCACATATAAGTTAAATGATACAACTTGTAAAAATCAAAATTTTCAATTGATGCATCATTTACTATGGAGTGATATAAAAGCTATGTGCCGTGCTTAAATAAACATTTTAAGCCATGTAGGTTTGCTTAAGTATATGAATTAAAAACAAGCAATCCTACCATATGATTTACCTAGTATGCATGATTTTAAACAAAAGTACATAACAAATGTAATACTAGGCAAGAAAGGTAAACTAGATAAAAAGTAAATAGATACGCATATCTAAAAACAAAGAATACAATAAAACTAGTTACCTTAGTCATGGGTGGGAAATTTGGGTCCAAAATTTTCACTAACCCACTTGGCAATAAACTTGATCCAATATGATGTATCCCATGATATACATCCCAATTTTGCCAAGTCTCCAAATTTCCCAAGGACCTTTGGTCCACTCACTTCCCTTTCGGGATCCAAACCTTCTTGGTGCTTTTCATGGTTGAAATTATCTCCTTTGGCACCCAGATGCGTTTGACCCCTTTTCCTTTGTTGGCTTGCTTGTTGGCCTTGATTGCTATCACCTTTCCATTCTTTTTCTTCTTGATCAAATATGGTGTAGCATCCTTTTTGTTCACCTTTTTGATGTAGGTGTTGGAGATTTTGCTTGATGGCTTTTGCTTGAGCTTTTGCCTTTGTCTATCCCCGGTCATCGCCTTGCATTGGAAACACTTGTGGCCTTCCATGTGGCATAGCCTACAAATCACAGGTTCTCCCTCTACAGGCTTGTTCACTCCCGCAGTGGTGTTATCCTGTGGAGGTCGGATTTGTTTGGCTTTGCCTTTCTTGTCATACAAAGCCTTGCCAAGGCGATCCACTTCTTGCTTTAATTGTTCATTTTCCTTTGCAACCTCATCCGAACATGTCTCTACAACAATATTCTTAACAACGACTTGGTTGCAGGGGTTAGAATCATCAATTAAATCAAAGCAGGAAGTACAAGCATCTTTCTTAATTATTTCAGGTATTTCAACTAAAGATGCTGCTGGGGTGCTACCAATGTTTTCTAGCTTAGTAGTTAGCTCATTATTGTGTATGCTAAGAATTTCCATTTTCTCTAGCAAATTTTCAATAGCTTCTTGGGAGCTAGCTAACTTAGCCTTAAGTTCTTCATTCTTTTTAATAAAGTTGTCATCGGTAGCAGTGGATGGAGCACTAAATTCTAGTAGCTCAATTTTAGTTGATAGCTCACTATTTAAGTTTGCAAAAGTTTCAAATTTTTCTAGCAAACCTTTGTAATCATTTTGAGAGCTAACCAACTTATTTTTCAAGGTTTTAAGTTGAGCTTTTTGCTTAGTGCAAACATCCTGGAAAAATTCTATGGCTTCCGCAAGCTCATCTAGAGAGGGTTTTCCCTCACCTTCATCATCACTACTACTTTCATCACTAGAGGATGGAGTGCTTTTGTTACCTCTTGCCATAAGGCATTTGTGTGATGATCGTGATGATCGTGACGAGGACCGGTGGCTGCGTGTCCTTGGAGGTTCATCTTCACTTGAAGAATCATCCCAAGTTCTAACACTTGTTAGCGCCTTGCCTTTGCTCCTCTCCTTTTTGGGTTTGGCCATATTTGGACAATTGTCCCTGAAGTGGCCCTTCTCCCCACATGCAAAGCATCCTCTCTTCCTTTGCTTTTTCCTGTCAATATTAAAGAGAAGATCCTCGACCTGCAGGGGCACACCCATTAGATTAATCTTGCGAATCATCCTCATTACCTTTCCGACGCGTCGGATTGTTTCTTCGTCCTCGGAGGATGATGTGCATGGTTGATTATCTTCATCATCATCACTTTCTTCTTCTTCCTCTTCTTCACTTGAGGAACTTGGAGTGGGAGCCTTCTTTTTGCCCTTCCTTTCATCACATGCAAAAGCATATGGTCTTGAGGAAGTTGGCTCCTCTCCCCGACTCATTTTTCGCGACATCTCAAAAGCCGCGATTTTCCCAATCACGATGGTCGGGGTCATGTTGCTCAAGTCCTCCATGTTGTGAAGGATGGTGATGATGCTCCCATATCTTTGTTGTGGTAGCAGGGAGATAATCTTCCTCACAATGTCAGCATCACCTAGCTTATTAATGCCAATAGAATTGAGCTCATTGATAATTAAATTCAAACGAGAATACATGTCTCTAACAAGCTCATCATCTTTCATAGCAAAAGAATTATACTCATTTAAGACTAGGCAATGTTTTTGCTCACGGACATTGGATGTGCCGTCATGGAGCTCATGCAATTTTAGCCAAATCTCATTAGCAGTTTTCAAGGTAAATACTTGATTAAAAATATCCATGCTAAGAGATTCATACAAGCAATTTTTGGCTCTAGCATTTAAATGAATTTCTTTTTCCTCACTCGTGGTGGGTTTCTCGGGATTCTTGAGGGGTTTCATCCCGTCACGAGTGACTCTCCAAACACCTAGATCAACGGCCTCTAGGTAACAAGCCATTCTAGCACTATAATATGGGAAGTTAGTGCCGTCGAAGTGTGGTGGCCTATGGGTATCCATCCCTTCCTCTAAAAAGCGTCGGCTCTTTAAGCGGTGAAGCTAAAGCGTTTCAAATGAGCCAAACCGGGCTCTGATACCACTTGTAGGAAACGGGTGACGCCTAAGAGGGGGGTGAATTAGGACTTTTAAAACTTTTACTAAACTAGGCCACAATTAAATCCCTAGAGCAAAACCTATGCAAATAATCAAAACTAGAATGTGCAAACTTGTTTTTGTCTAAGTGTTGCTATCTCTACCGCAAAGGCTAAGTTTCAATCTACACTAAATAAGTATGACTACAAGATTGAAACTTAAATGCTTAATATAAATGCGGAATGTAAAGAGCCAAGTAGAGAAGCAAACTCTCGTGGATGACGCCGGTATTTTTACCGAGGTATCCAGAACCACGCAAGGTCCCGACTAATCCTCGTTGGTGCCCCTACGCAAAGGGAAGCCCACGCGAGGGCCAAGCACCACGGTCGAGTAACTCCGTAGAGAGCCGCGGGCCTTCTCCACGCGCAAGTGGTGCTCCGCTTCCGGCTCCTCTCGGACGCTTCCTGCCGTCTCCAGTATCGAGCTTCCGGCCGAAACGCCGCGGGCCTCGTTCCCTCTGGTACACGGTGGCGGCCGTGACACAAACGCGGTTGTCAGGGTCTCGCAAGACTCTCGCCCCACTCGGTACAATTACAACGACTCACGCAAGAGCCGAGGGGTTGTGTGGTTTTACAAAACTCACTCAACTAACTAGGGTTCACCTAGAGCAAGCGCTAAAGCGGTCTAACTAACCTAAGCACTTCGCAAAGCACCTACGATAATCACCGAGTGATTCTATTAAGCACTTGGCTGTTTGAGCTCTTGGAAATATGCACTATGTGTCTTGGTATGTTGCTTGGGCTCTCACACTTGAGAATGGCCGGTTGGGGTGGTATTTATAGCCTCCACACCCCAAACTAGCCGTTGGACAGAAAGCAGTAGCTTTCTGTCGTCGGGTGCACCGGATAGTCCGGTGCACCACCGGACATCTACTGTGCAGTGTCCGGTTCACGCCACGTCAGCCGACCATTAGCGCCTGTAGCAGTCGACCGTTGGGTCCGATCGTTGCCGTCTGCCCGTGGCACACCGGACAGTCCGGTGCACACCGGACAATCCGGTGCTATAGCCAGAGAGCGCCTGTCTGTGGCCTCTCTGCGCAGACTGTCCGGTGCCACACCGGACAGTCCGGTGCACACCGGACATCAATGTCCGGTGCACCACCAGGCGCTGGCTGACAGCCCGCATCTTGGATTTCTTCGCTGATTTCTTCGGGCTTCTTTTGTTCTTGAGTATTGGACTCCTATGCATCTTTTAATGTCTTCTTTTGAGGTGTTGCATCCTCATTTCCTTGGTCCAATTCTCTTCGCATCCTGTGAACTACAATAATAAACACTGGCAAACATATTAGTCCACAGGTTGTGTTAATCATCAAACACCAAAACTCAATTAGCCAAATGGCTCGGGGTCCATTTTCCTTACAACCGCTAGTAGCTCGCCAGAGCCGCCACGCACGGGCGTGCCTTTCCTTCTCCCAGTACCTGGAGATCGTCTCCAATCCAGCGATGGCGAACGCCGCTCAGGCAAAGGGAGAGAAGCAGCGTTATGGATGCCACAAAGCCAAGAAACACAATATGGTCTGTGCAAAAACTGCACTTCTCAAGATTAGCAAATAATTTCTCCTTTCTAAGCTCATCTAAAACTTGTCGAATGTGTTTCACATGTTCATCAAAAGATTTGCCGTAAATTAGAATATCATCGAAGTAGACAACAACAAATTTTGCAATGAAAGTTCTTAAGACATGGTTCATTAATCTCATAAAAGTGCTAGGAGCATTTGTCAAACCAAATGGCATCACTAACCATTCATACAACCCAAATTTTGTTTTAAATGCAGTTTTCCATTCATCTCCAGTTTCATTCTTATTTATGGTATCCACTTCTCAAATCAATTTTAGTAAAAATTGTGGAACCACTTAATTCATCAAGCATGTCTTCTAGCCGTGGAATAGGATGGCGATAGCGAACGGTAATGTTATTTATAGCTCTACAATCAACACACAACCTCCAAGATCCATCTTTCTTAGGTACTAAAATCATAGGAACAACACAACGACTTAAGCTTTCACGAACAAAACCTTTATCAAGAAGTTCTTGCACTTGCCTTTGTATTTCCTTAGTTTCTTCAGGAGTGGTTTGATATGGTGGACGGTTAGGAAGTGCAGCCCCTGGAATAAGATCGATTTGATGCTCAATCCCTCAAATTGGAGGTAGTCCAGCCAGTGTTTCTTCTGGAAACACGTCTTCAAAGTCCTACAAAAGATCAGCCACAACACTAGGAAGAGATGTTATGTCGTTAGGAGAAATCAAAATATCTTTGTTCACAAGTACAAAGAGCACTTGATATGGGTTGTTCCTCACTTCTCTCAGCTCAGATTTTGTGGCTAGCATAACTAGATGTTCTCCCTCTTCCTTCCTTTCATCTCTTGAATTTGGCTTGTAGCACTCACTCACCGAATTGTGGATGGCACTCAATTTCTTATGCTCTTCTCCTCCTCTACTTGCTGCACTAATTTCAGTTTTCTTTTGTAAATGTTCAGCCATGATTTGTTGAGGGGTCATAGGCTTGAGTACAAACTTTCTCCCTTTCAGATCTAGTGTGTACTGATTTGTTCTTCCACAATGCTGAGAATATCGATCATATTGCCAAGGTCTTCCTAGCAGAATGTGACACATAGACATGGGTGCAACATCGCATTCCACTGTGTCAACATACTCTCCAATCTTGAATGGAACTTTCACCTTATAACCAATCTTGATATCTCCTGATTCATTCAACCATTGGACATGATATGGATGAGGGTGTCGCTGCAACTTCAAATCAAGCTTTTCAACTATCTCACAACTTGCAAGATTATGGCAGCTCCCTCCATCAATGATCAACTTTACTACTTTGTCTTGCACTTTGGCTCACGTTTGAAAAAGATTATGTCGTTGTCCAATTTCAGCTTCTTTCATTTGAACACTCAAGATTTGTGTAACCACAAGAGTAGTACCATGCTCAAATTCACATCCCGTATGTTCTTCAGATTTATCAATGTCATCTTCATTTCTTGCTTTAGCTTCCTCTTCACTAGCTGGTGTATATTCTCCATCATCAGTCACAAGGATCACACGATTATTTGGACACTCCTTTATGACATGACCACGACCTCCACACTTGAAGCACTGAATACCACTACTCTTGGCTATTGAACCCACTGATGTTGAAGTGGATGCTGCTGGTTTATAACTCGTGTTTGGAGCAGCACCGTTCTATCCACTAGAATTGCCTTGAATATTGGATCGCAAGCCTCCAGTTGAACCTTTTGTCGTTGAGGATGCAGTAGTAAACCTTGAGATCGATTTGCTTCCTCCAATCATGGTTCGTGCACCATATGACAAGGGCTTGCTGCTCTTAGCATCTTGTTGCAGCTGGCGTTCAGCTTTGGTGGCTTGATGTACCAAATCAATAAGACATTAGTACGGCTGAAACTCAACAATACACTGAATGCTGCGGTGTAACCCAGCCATGAAACGTGCAATGGTTTGCTCTTCGTCTTCATACACAATGGCTCTAATCATGGCCTTCTCCATCTCCTTATAATACTACTCAACAGAGAAACTTCCTTGCCTCAAATTTTGCAATTTATCGAAAAGATCACGCAGATAATGCTTCGGCACAAAACGAATTCTCATTTCTCGCTTCATCTCTTGTCAAGTAATAATAGGGTCCTCTCCATCTTCACGATCACGAAGAAGTTGCTCCCACCAAATCAGAGCATATCCTTCAAACTCAAGAGATGCCATTGCAAGTTTCTTCTCCTCTGAATAATTATGTAGGCGAAAGATTTTCTCCACCTTCAATTCCCATGTGAAATAATCTTCAGGATCAGATCTACCATCAAATTTTGGCATGGTAAACTTAAGCTTCCCAAATCTCTCTTCATGGTTGACGCCTCTATGATGACGACGACCATAGCGATGTTGGGACTGATCATCATCCCCAAATTCAGATTCTTCATTGTCATCATTTCTTCGATTCCGTCCTCTTCCTCTACCACGTGCAGCACTTTGATTCCTCCTCCCATGTTCACTTGCTCTTCTAGAATAATTTCCTTCACCTTCTTCCCCATCTTCATCATGGTTTCTTGCACCATCTGGGAGTCGACGTTGACCTCTGATTTCGGCCATAAGTGTCTGAAGATCTTGTGCCAACCGATCTTGCTTGTCTTCTATGCTTTGTTTGAGCTCATTGAATTGTATCATGGTGACACATTCTTCAATCTCAGCGTTGGGATCCATCTTCCTGCGAAATTAGTGGCGACAAGGCAACAAATATAGGTGGAATATAAAGTTGTATAGAATCTCACAACCTCACCACTCGTACCAACCAAAGCTCTTATGAGGTCCCTGCGGGTTGCAAGAAAAATGTGTGGTGGTAACAAGAAAGTTGTGGTTAAGCGAATACAAGACCAGAGTACCGATTACGATGGCTTATATGTGGAGCTTGGTGGGGAATAGTAAACAAGGAATGCAATCTGAATCCTAGTTGTTGTAAAGTTAAATAACAATCCAACTAGAAGTTCACTGCCTAGTGCTGACCACAAGATATGAGTGATGTAAGTAGATCAAACACACGTGCAAAGAAATTTCAGATTTGATGCAAATCAAGGAGTATGATTGGAATGCAAGTGTTGCGATCAGACCCAACCAAAATTTTGCACCAAATGACAATAGCAAACTAGTTGAACAACTTGATGAACTTTCAGCACTTGTGCACATAAACAAACTGATTATTCTACTTTTTCTTTCACAATCTTGCTCAACACTTTTTTTGGTACTTTTCTTTCTTCTCTTTTTTTTGATACTCTTTTTTTATAGAACTAAACACAGAGATCTGATATGATATTGCACACTTGATAATAATTAACAAAGAACTCAACCAGCAACTATAACTTAAATAGGATCAAAGTTAACGCGAAGGAAATGATGAGGGTTTTTAGATTTTTCTTTTTGTGGATATTTTCAGATATATATGAGGCCCAAAGGGAACACAAATGATAGAGTGACCAGCAACTAAACAAAGACTCTAAGGACTGAAACTTAATAAAACTCACTGGAACAACAGATTGAAACAAAGGGCTATGACAAAATATTTTATGGCTTTTTGGTGGATAGGACGAACACAAAATATATGTAGGTAAGGGTAAAGAATCCTACCGTGGCAACTGAGGCTTTGATACCAGATGATGCGTCACGATGCCCGATCTTCACGACGTAGGATCAATCTTTAGATAACCAGCTTCGAAGAAGCCAAGATAACTTGCTGCAAGCAGCGATAACTAGTGCAACCTGACAAATAAAACTCGAAGCCAACCACCGTTTTTAACCGGCAACCTGAATCGAGGATTCACCCAACCACACTCTCAAAGAACCAACCAACACAGCCTACAATCAATCGAGGAGACCTCGAAGGGAGTAGGAGCACCACTTGGGAGCGGATGAAGCCGCCGCTTCTGCAATCCCACGAAGGAATTCATAAGAGCAAAGGGATAGAGATCACTCTCAATATTTATTAGCACACATCTGAACAAAAGGGGTTCTATTTTAGATTATCAAAAGCTGCCTTACATCATAGACATAGGGGAGTATTTATACTAGTAACAACCAGCCTTAGAGAGGTATAAACACGAAACAAAAGTATTTTCACGTGCTGATGTGAAGGAGCCTCTTCGGGAGATCTGCAGAGCTGAATTCCATGTGGCTATTTGACTTCTGCGCAACCTTCAGTATTTTGATAATAACTTTTCCTAGTAATCTCCCAATGACGTGGGACTGGTTGGGTTGGAAAGCTAACTTGATAAGCTTTCTCACCATATATAACATGTTTAATGAAACTTCGTAGAATAATACAGTTTAATACGAAAACTTGGTCATCAAGCTGACTGTTGACCTTCTGACTAGTCAGCACTAAAGTAGGTCGGCTGCCTTTCTGGTAGATTTGATTAAGTCGGCTTTAGAAGCATTGGAAACTAGACTTCAAGAGCTTTCCAAAAAGTACTTATAGGCCTTCATAGCTTTTGGGAATCAAAAGATATGACTGTTTATTCTAGACGGTTCTGTTGCGCTCGACTGACTCGGACATAGCTCTTCTTGCTGATTTGCCCTTGATATGTTTTGTCCTTCCTCTTTGGTGAACCAAATTAATATCAACATACATGACTTAGATAGCATAAAGTTCTCATTAGTGCTTAATTGAAATTCATTAAGTAGCGCGTGCATCTTTTGCTGTAGCTTCTTAGCTCGGCTACGTGTAATTGGTCCATCAAAGGTTTGGGTTGGTGATGATGTTGATTGTACTTGAGTTAACGTAGTATGACTTAGGGGTTGTAATGTGTTGCTTAATGGCGTGGTCGTATCACTAGCCCTAGTTTAGCATTCCTCTATCTTAAATCTTCACCTCTCTTCATCTCTACGTCAACTAGAGACGTCTTGGGTGGCCTATCGACCTCAAGGCAACCCTAGGATCTATCTTCCCCTATAGGGTTCCTGCCGGTAGGTGAGATTCAGGTTCTTACCCACATGCGGACCGTCCGAGCCCTAGACGTGGACCGCCAGGCAAGTACGCAAGGAAGGAGCCACTCTTGCAGCAAGGTCGTGGACCGTCCAGTCTAGGACTACGAACCGTCTTCCACAAATAGCACCGTCAGGTGGTTCATCTCAGTGTTTGGTATCAGATCGAAGCCAACACTCATCCTATGAGCCATTGCGGTGGACTTTGTAGGGACATACTTTTCAAGGGATCGATGCTTTAATTTTGAGTTTAATTTCAGTCATCAATCGCTGTGTGAGCTTCGTTTGCATCACATTACTCTGATTAGGGAATGATGGGGGACGCTAGAATCATACATCATATATGGAAGGTCATTTCCCTGAGTTGCGGTGTGGTCAACTGCAAGTTGAGCATGGCGTGTCTGTCCTGCAAGTTGAGCACAGGGCATAGAGATGGGAGTATATCATTTCACTACACATGCATTGTGGATTTTGGTGTGTCAGCTGCATTATTGATCCAATTCCTTGGTGCATAACATGGAGAATTCCTGACTGCATTGTGGTTGTGCAGTGCACTCTTAAAATTCAGTAAAGCTGCTGCGCTTGTATGCGCCACCAGGCTTACTTTTTGTTAATTAGGTTGTGGCAGCTAGCCATGGATGCAGCACTAGCAGCACCTGTGCATGGCTCCATCTCCTTCCTCCGCATGTGTTTGTTTTAACTTTTAAGCCTATAAAACCCAAGAGGGCCTGCGTGCCTCTCAGCTCAGCTGTCACCGCATACTGACCACAGGCATGTATCAGCAACACCGTCACTGCGCCAGTTCCTCTTGTTATTGCATTGATGGTGAGGTCGAAGGTGGTGATGCCATCCTTTCCTCTCAGCTAGACGCCTTGCTTGCCAATGGAGGAGCATTCCTGTCATCTACTTCGTCGCTACCGTTACCGCCGTTGAGCTACATGCCTCACTATTTTTCCCAGCAGGACCCTGCCATTGTTCCTTCACCCATGGCCAGCCAGCTGCACGCCATCACCCACTTGTCCCCATCATCGTCGTCTGGCATGGCTTCAGCAATGTCCCCGTCGTTTCGCCGGGCGTTGAGCACGAGTGACCTCATCGTCCGGGAGGACCGGGACCGGGAGGAGGATCAGAGGGCGGCGGTGGCGCTGGCAACAAGGTACAGCGCGGAGGAGCGGCGGGAGCGCATCGACAAGTACCGGAGCAAGCGCAACCAACGCAACTTCCAAAAGAAGATCACGGTCTGCCTGCTGCACTCATATATCCACATGCATATTGGCTTTTTAATTTGTTGGTTCAGCTAGTTGCTTTCCTCTAACACATATACGCAAATGAATGCCGGCGCATTTAGTATGCCTGCCGGAAGACGCTCGCAGACAGTCGTCCCCGGGTGAAGGGCCGCTTCGCGCGCAACGGCGGCGACTACACGGAGGCGGATGCAGTTGCAGACCACCATGTCCTAGGAGCAGCACATCAGTCGGAGTCAGAGTCAGAGTCGCCGGCAACAGCAGCCACGCCGGAGTGGTGGCCTGCAGTGCAGGAGGAGTTGCCTGCCGTTGCCGCTGCCGGCATCAACCTAGCAGAGTTCTGTGCCGACGACGACGAGATGCTGGCAGCCTACCTTGGAGTCTCCATTAGTATAGCTGATCATCACTACAGCTGTCAGCCGTAGATATATAGACAGCTGCATGAGTAGAGGTGCTGCTCGCTTTAATTTTTACATATATATTATCTTCCTTTTAAATTATTCTTAAACATTGAATGGACAACCAGAGAAGGTGAATAGGAACCAATAATAATCTTTGTACTGTGGCCATTTTGGCTTGATGCCCAAAGTTCACCTCAAACCCTTATGACACTGAAACTTCTCCAAAAGTTCCAAACCCAAGAATACCGCAACTAAATAGTTGAATATCTTGAAGAAGTTACCAAAAAAAACGAAGTTATCAAAACAAATGGAATTAAGTTTAGATACTAGAAAGTTCGATAAGGAACCAAACAAGAATATCACTGTTTAGAGCGGCAATGGCACTCCTTTGACTAGCACTCTAGTGCCGGTGCGCGGTAGTGTCGGATAACCTGTGCGGTAGTGTCGCTCGAGCAAAATTGCTTCAATTGCCATAAAACTTTGTAGACACTGAAATAGAAAGACGATTAGTGACAGGCACCTAGGAACGGGTACCTAAAGTAAGCCCATGATCCTTAAAAGGTCTATCTAAGACAAATAAGTCTCAGCCTAGCAGCTCTGCGAGTCAGAGCGAACGACCAAGTCCCAGTCGAGAAACCCTGCAAGGCGAAGCGGACGATGAAGTCCTAGCCAAGCAACCATATGAGGCGGAGGTCCCGACCAAACCCATGCTGAGCAACTCAGCGAGGCGGAGGTACCGACCAGGTTGTGATTTGGTGCGGGCCCGTGGGCCCCGACTCCTGGGCCCGCTTGTCACTCACCCAATGATCACTCACATACACCAGTACTCGCCTAGTATGAAAACAAGGAAGATATTGGTGATCCACGTCGGCCACGAGAGGCCGCGACGTCACGAAACTATGTCCGAACCAATGGCATGGCATACTGAAAGGGAAATAGACCTAACCATTTCCTATAATCGATTTTGGTGTTTGACGTCTATCACAAACCATATGGACTAACTAGTTTGTCTAGTCGCTATTTTCTCAGGTGCACAAAGTTCAACATAAATATACGTTGGATCGAGGCCGCCGATGGCGGTGAGGTATTGCATGAGCACAGGCTGTTTTGCTGAATAATCTTTTTCGATCTGGCCAACGACGACCTTGGAGTCTGTCCTGATGATGCATGTGGCAACACCGAGGGCCCATAGTTTGTGAAGTCCCAGGATGACAGCTTCGTATTCTGCAATGTTGTTGGTGCACCTATCGGACTTCAGAGCAAAGCTGAGGCACGCGGTGTATCTGTATTTGACGCTGGCGGGTGATGTGATGATCGCCGCAGCGCCTGCCCCCGCATGGCACCATGCGCCATCGCAGTGGATGGTCCAAACTTTTTCTGAGTGCTCTTGCTATGGCCCCACGGGTCCTGTCCAGTCGACGATGAAGTCTGCCAAGACTTGCGACTTGATTGCCGTTCTGGGCTCAAAGGTGATGTGGTACCCTGAGAGCTTGACTGCCCATTTTGCAATTCTGGCAGATGCCTCTTCCTAAACAATTCTCCCAGACCCCTGTCCAAAGTGACCCGTACTTTTAATGCCTCGAAATAGTACCGTAGTTTACGCGAAGCCATGACCACTGCTTATGAAATTTTCTCGAGTTTGGTCATGTTGCACTTGGAAGCCATGAGGACTTCGGAAACGTAATACACTAGGCATTGCTGACTTTTTTCCATCGTTGTCTTGCTCTTGGACTAATGCTGCGCTGACTGCGCATGGTGAAGCCGCAATGCATAGAAGCAGTGGAAGCGAAGGGTCGGGGCTGGTCAGAGTTGCTAAGTCAGACAGGTGCTGTTTGAGCGATTCGAATCCGCTGCCTGCTCTGGGCCCCAAGCGAAGTCTTTCGCGCCACGCAGTGTTTTGTGGAAAGGTAGGCTTCGCTCAGCGGACTTAGAGATAAATTTGTTCAGGGCCGCCAATCTTCCTGACAGTCGCTGGATGTCCCTGATGGACTGCGAAGGTGCCATGTTGATGATTGCTTGGATCTTGGTTGGGTTGGCCTCAATCCCTCGGTGTGATACTAGGTAACCAAGTATTTTCCCCTAGCGAACTCCGAAGACGCACTTCTCAGGGTTGAGCCAGAGTCGTGCGTCGCGCATGTTTACGAATGTTTCAGCGACGTCGGCCAGGTGGTCCTCTTTGCTTTTGCTTGCGATGACAATGTCGTCGACGTAAGTGAAAATGTTGCGGCCGACTTGGTTTTAGAGGACCTTCTTGATGAGGCGAGAAAAGGTTGAGCCAGCGTTCTTGAGTCCTTCGGGCATTCGTATGAAGCAATACGTGTTGAAGGGTGTGATGAAGCTTGTGCTTGCCTTGTCCTCCTCTTTCATGTAAATTTGGTGGTACCCCGAGAAGCAATCAAGGAGGGACATAACTTCGCAGCCTACTGCGCTGTCGACAATTTTGTCGATTCGTGGCAAGGGAAAATTGTCCTTGGGACAAGCCTTATTAAGGCTTGTGAAGTCGATGCACATAAGCCACTTGCCACTCTTCTTCTACACCATGACCATGTTGGCGAGCCATGTTGGATAAGCAATTGGCTCGATGAATCTGGCTTCCAGCAGGCGATGCACCTCGGCCTTGGCTGCCTCAATTTTCTCATCGGACATTTTCCGCAGTCGCTGCTTTTTCGGGCGCACCGAGGGGTCGGTGCTCAGGCTGTGCTCGATGATAGAGCGGCTGACCCTAACCAGATCGAGGGCGGTCCACGTGAAGACATCCTTGTTTCGAGAGAGACAGGAAAGGAGTTTTTCCTCATCTTGCGAGGTCAGGTCTTCGCTTATTGTTACCATTTGCCTCGGCGTTGCCAGGTCAAGGGGTACCGCCTTTGTTCTGTCATTGCTTTAGAGCTGTGCTTTGACTTTTTCATCTTTGACCGGGCGATTGCTTTCGAAGCCTTCGCATTCAGCCGTGAGGCAGTGTACGTTATGTTGCCCTGGAACGAAGTCCCTTTCAATGTTGCGCGCTGTCTGCTGGTCGCCGTAGACAGTGATCACGCCTTGCGGGCTTGGGATTTTCATATAGAGGTAGAGACCATGTCGACAATGTCGAAAGTGACCTGCTCACTTCGCGCATTGGGTGCGACACCAAATGACAGGGGAGCTCTATCTTGCCGACGGGGAAGGTGCCCTTGCCGCCAAAGCCGTAGAGGGGATTGTCTGCAGGCTTGAGTAGGCCGTGGCTTATTCCCATGCGATCGAAGGCATGCAGAAAAATAATGTTAGCTTGACTACCGTTGTCGACCAGCACTTTGTGTAGGTCCCAGCCTGCTACCCTGCAGTTGAGCACCATGACGTCTACGTGAGGAACGCTGCGCAAGTCAACGTCTCTGACGTCGAAAGTGAGCAGTACATGGGACCACTTTGTTTGCACCACTGGGCCAGTGAGGGCGACATGGTTCACACTTCGGTAGTGGTCCCTTTTCTGCCGCTTTGTGTTGAAGTCCACGCTTGATCCCCAGTGATCATGTGGATGACTCCATGATATGGTGGTTCAGCGAAGTCTTCTTGTTTGGGTGCTTGCGCGGGGTGGTTGTGGTGCGGAGGATTTGGGTGATGCGGCGGCGGTGGTGGTAGAACCTGCATCTCTTGATGGTGCTGGTAAGCGTGGTTTGGTGGATGCTAGATTTGCTCGTTGTGGTAGGGATGCTGGTGATGGTATGTGTGCGCGACGACCCTCTGGTTGTCGGCTGGTTGTGCTCTAGACATTCTGTCCCTGGTGGCCTTGGTCTCTTGACAATCCCTTGTTCAGCGTGCACATTCTTCGCCGTGAAACAAGCGGTAGAATCTACACGGCTGTTGTGCTTGTCCGCGACCTCTTCCTCTTGCGCCGTTGCTGCGGCCCCAGGGGGGTATTCCTGACAACGGGTGGTCTCTCCGGCTGGGTGTTGATTGGCTATGTTGTGCACCTGTTGATGAGTGCGATTGTCCCGGTCGGAGTCTAGCTGCGCTGGCCTGGTCCAGGTTCTGCTGGACTGTGAAGGGTCCTTGGGCTTCCTCTAAGATTCAACCTTGTGTTGATGGAGCTCCTCAGGCTTGGCATACTTCTCAAATAATTGGTATAGCTCTTGTAGATTCTTGGGTGGGTCCCTGATGCAATGACTGTATAGGACGCCTGCCCGGAGGCCGCTGATGGCGTAGTGGATCACGATGTGGTCGTCAACTGATGGCAGTTGCGATTTGAGCGTCAGGAATTACTCGGCCAAGGCGTCTGTATCAGGTCGGTACCCTTGGAAGTTGAGCAGGAACTTATCGCGAAGCCCTTTCTAGGAGTCGATGGACAGTGGCGGTAACCTGGTGTACCATGTCAAGGCCAGGCCTTCGAGTGCGATGATGAAGGATTTGGCCATTGTGGCATCGTCCCCTCCGGACGATGTGACGGCTACCTGGTAGCTCATGATGTACTGAGCCGGGTCGGTGCTGCCGTTGTATTTGGGATAGGCGCCGACCCTGAAGTTGGAGGGCCAAGGCAATGCTTGGAGTTGCAGAGCTAGGGGGCTTCACTCGTCGAGATAGTTGATCCCCTGGAAAGCTACGGCGGGTGGGATGAAGGGGCTGCGCTGTGGTATGAATGGGTTTCCGGCTTGGATGTACTGCTAGAGTGGCACCAACGGTGCGAGTGGTCCACACTGCAGGTTGTATTGGCCTTCGCCTTGCATGAGCGTGATCTCTTGCTCTAGCTCCCGAGCTCTCTGCTCCTCATCTTGTATCATCTGACGCACCTTGGCTTGCATGGTGGCTCGTTGGCACTTGGCTTCGAGGATTTCTTTCTGCTTCTGGAGGTGATTATTTTTCATGTGTAGAGCTCACAGCTTTAGCTGGTCTTCGGCTGAGATGCCGATGACTTCTCCATCCTCTATGGTGTCTTTGCCCTATGGTGGAGCGAAGCCTGGTGGTGGTGCTTATGGTGCGCCATCGGAACTACAGGTGCGTATAGTGCCATCAGGGATGCGGTGGTCTTGGCGCTGTCTTTTGTTGTTGACAGCGTCATCTTCGAAGGCCTCTTGGGGGGTGGTGTCCGCGAGGGCCTTGCCTTTCTTTTCCGCTAGTAGCGCTGCCTTCGCCGCGTCATCAATGGATGCGGCAGCCTTCGAATTTGCTCTCTTGGGGGCAATCGTGGTTTGTTTTTCGTAGCACGAACGATGGGTGCCAAATGTTGGAACCTGCCTGCCTGGGCAAGTTGATCCAACGGGGAAGTGGAAAGTGTGTTTGCAAAGTTTAGCATGGAATGCCAAAAGCTTCATTAATCTCCCCGTGCCTGGGCACTGTATGAGGGTATTTATAGGAACTCGAGCGGCCGCCTGTCCCTATCAAAGACGTTTAGACCCTCGAGTACCCAGTTTATCCCTAGAATATTCCCACGAGGGGAGGTTATAGATAGTCATTAAGGTAAACCTTATTACAGACACATCCCTTATCACACTTATCCTTGCAGGGCCCATCACTGTGGGCCGAATCACACATAGGCCTCCCCTAGTGATGAGAGCGGGAGGCCCGTAGACATCGATAGGGCCTTCGTCTTGCAACACGAGAGCGAAGGGGGTCACACATGCCTCCGTCCGATCGGCGCCCTCGGCTCGTTCTGGTGTGTTCTGTGGATTTAGCCTTCGTCTATGCAATGAGAGGACGAAGTCGTAGTGTGAAGGGTAGCGTGTTCGCCTTCGCCCCAACAATATACAAAGAAAAAGACTTGGAAGGATTCTACAAAGTTTGGCGTAGCCTATGGCACACCGGACACTGTCCGGTGCCCAGGCCAAAGCACCACGCGAACTGGCCACTCTCGGGTTTTCTCAGAACCACTCCGCTAAAATTCACCAGACTGTCCAGTGAGGCACCGGACTGTCCGGTGAGCCAACGGAGCAATGATCAACTTCACCCAATGGTCGACTGCGCTGACTGTGGAACAATGAACAGTGCAGAAGTCAGAAGTCAGTCTGCAAAGTTAGAACGCAACCGGACTGTCCGGTGTGCCACCAGACTGTCCGGTGCCGCAAGAGGACAGAATACTTCAATGGTCAACAACTCCAAACCCCAACGGTCGGCTGACGTGGCACTCACCGGACAGTGAACAGTGCCATGTCCGGTGCACCACCGGACTATCTGGTGTGCCCATCGACAACAAAGTCAGCCAATGGCTAGGAAGTAGTTCGAGGCTATAAATACTCCCAACCACCTCCATTCAAGCCATCCAAGCCTTCCAACCTTCTCATTCAATACTAGAGCAAAAGAATACACTCCAAAGACACAATCAAAGCATCGAATCCTCTCCAAGCTCCAAAATCAAATCAAGTTCTTAATGACTTGAGAGAGGGTGATTTGTGTTTCTTTTGTTGCTCTTGTTTCTTGGACTGCTTTCTTATTTTCACTCTAAACTTCTCAAGTGTTTTGTAAAGCAAGCGAGAGACACCTATTTGTGTAGTGATCCTTGTGGGGTCTTAGTGAACCGTGTGATTAAGAAGAAGCACTCTACCGGTTTAAGTGACCGATTGAGAGAGGGAAAGGGTTGGAATAGACCCAGCCTTTGTGGCCTCCTCAACGGGGAGTAGGTTCTTTGAAACCGAACCTCGGGAAACAAATCGCCGTGTCCACTTCTTTGATCTTCACCACTCGATTTGTTTCTTTCCTCTCCTCTCTCTCTCTAAAGTTCTCTTGCTCACATTGTTTTGAGTTTGCTCCAAAAGTTATCCGCATTGATTGAGCAACTCATAGCAAGAGGAACTATCTTCCTCACTACGAATTCAATATAATTTATTTCTAACCCTAACCTAGGGTGAAGTGGGTGTTCAAAGTTTGTAATTTTCAGGTTTCGCCTATTCACCCCCCTCTAGGCGACTTTCACATACCCAAGTGGATGCCAAAATGTCTCCATCGATGTAACAGTACACCACCGCATACGGTCTCTAGCGTTTCCTGTCTCTGCCTTGTGGGACCATTCAACCATGATAATAAGGGACCTAAGCATCAGAGTCTCCATAGTAACTCGCATACCAAAAATTTCCTTCTCCATGCGAAACTCGCGTCTAGCTCGTACCTTATGTCCTTGTAGAAGTTCTTCGACATGTTTTCCCCCAAAAGGATTGAAGTGTGGATAGGTGTACGCTCATGAGAATGATTTCCTTCTAACCATTGGCTGATAATTTCCATGTCTTCATCCTCTCTTCTCTTCCTGCTAAAGAAATTGGTCCACATCTATTGCTTCTTTTAACTCCAATTTGCTGGTGTGCGTATCTGGTGGATGAGTAGTGTGTGTATCTGGTGGATGACAGTCTATGGACAACACATATATTTATACACAAGGAATGGATGAGTAGTGTATGGTTGTTTAGTCAAATTTGTAGAGTTATGAGTGCACCTAACTCTAATTAACAGGGTTCTGATTACAAAAGCATTGGTTACTTGTCATAGCACTGATTTGGTTGTAGCTGACTCGTTGTTGATCTCATCAAAGCATTAATTATCATGTTTATTGATACATTATTGAAGGCTGGCAGAAGAGAAGACTTGCTGTCAGATGGAAGCAAAATTGTCTTTTGTTTGATTGCTGGAAGTGTTCCAGCGCTAGTTCTTTCTGAACGTTGATTGCTGGAAGCAAAATTGTCTTTTGTTATTGATTGCAGGAAGCCACCTGGAAGTGTAACAGAAAGCTTTTTGAACGTTGATTGCTGGAACTGTCTTTTGTTTGTTAGCTGCAAAAAGCTTTTGAACGTTGTAACAGAAATATTGCCGGCTGATGGTTGAATTTAAACAAGCCAAAAACTATGCTACCAAACATGGCTATGTATTAAGAAATACTGTAGTTTTACTCCTGTTTTGCTAAAACTATGGTTTTCTGTCACGACATCATGTATACTATGGTTTTGATATACTGTAGTATTTCAAAGCTCCGCTTCCAAACAGGGCCTTAGGGTTTCTTGGGCCTTTTTGCAAATAAGTCCCATTTTCTCCACACTACATGAAAATCCTCCAATGTGAAAGTTACTTGGTTTTTGATGTTCTATCACCTTGATATTTGCACTTTGGTCCAAAAGTGCATAGAATTTGCATTTACCCCCCCTAGGGCACAAATTAGGGTTTTCTAGGGTTTATTCTAGGGTTTTGAGCACTCTAGGGTTTTTGTGTCACTTAAGTTCACCAAATTTGATATCTTGTGAACATTTCCAATGACTTTTGAGATTTTACTCATTTTGCCTTACTACTACCCATATGCCCAAATCCTAGGGTTAAGCACCCTTCAAGTCACCACATCACAACTTGTTTTGAAATTGTACCTAGTGAATGCATTCTAGGTGTAACAAACAAAATGAAATGTCAATGCATATGATGTCATGCTCAAGTTTTAGTGCCAGTAACACCAGGGGTGTTACATCCTTCCCCCCATAAAAGATTCTCGTCCCGAGATTTAAGATCGTAGGGTAAGTAGTGGAAAAGGAAACACGTCACATTTTTATTTCCTTATTTGTCTTATAGTGCAGGGGGTGGTATGGGGTTTATTCTTACTTTACAATCAGATGTACACATCTTACAAGTTACATGAAGCTAAAAACCTAGGAAAAATTTTCTCAAAGAAGTCTTGAGTCTCCTAGGTAGCTTCATCTTCAGTGTGTTGGTTCCATTGTACCTTATAGAACTTGAGGGTCTTTTTTCGAGTGATTCTATCCTTCTGATCCAAAACTCGAATAGGTTGTTCTGAATAAGTCAAATCTGGTTCCAAAGCAGCATCCACCACATCGGCGGTTCGATCAGGGATCCGAAGGCACTTCTTCAACTGGGATACATGAAACACATTATGTATCGTAGATAATGATTCAGGCAGTTGAAGTCTGTACACCACTAGTTCGTATCGTTCAAGAATAAGAAATAGGCCAATATACCAGGGCGCCAATTTTCCTTTTACCCTGAATCGGTTAACACCCTTCATTGGTGATACTTTCAGGTATACATGATCATTGACCTGAAAGACCAAAGGTTGGCGTTGTTTGTCCGCATAATTTTTTTGCCAAGCTTGAGCCTCTTTCAAGTTGTGCCTTATCTGTTGAACTTTTTCTTCTGTTTCTTTAACCATGTCAGGCCTGAAAAACCATCGTTCTCCTGGTTCAGACCAATTTAAGGGTGTACGACACCGTCACCTATACAGTGCTTCAAATGGTGCCATCTTAATACTCTCTTGGTAACTATTATTATAAGAAAACTCTGCCAATGGCAGACAATCATCCCATTTTTGCGAGAACTCCAGGACACATGCCCGTTGCATATCTTTAAGTATCTGATTTACTCTCTCAGTTTGTCCACTTGTTTGAGGATGATATGTTGAACTATGGAGTAACTTAGTACCCAAGGACTTGTGTAGCTCTTCCCAAAACTTGGACACAAATTATGGTCCCCGGTCTGACACTATTGTTTTTGGAATTCCTTGCAAGCTGAGAATACGAGCAATATATATCTGGGCATAGGTAATGACCGGGTAATATGTCTTGACTGGTAGAAAATGGGCTACTTTTGTTAGCCGATCAATTATGACCCAGATAGAGTCAAAGCCTTTGGCTGTCTTGGGTAGTGCCACAATAAAATCCATACTAATGTCTTCCATTTCCATGTAGAGATGGGCAAGAATTGTAATGGTCCAGCGGTTTTCATGTGCACTATCTTGACACGTCTGCTGGTGTCACATCTAGCCACATAGCGTGCAATTTCAATTTTCATTTTTGTCCACCAATAATGTTGCTTTAAGTCTTGATACATCTTTGTACTCCCCGGATGAATGGAGTATCGGCTAAGATGAGCTTCGTCCAAGATTTGTTGGCAGACCTCAGCATCTTTTGGCACAACTATGTGATCTTTAAACCATATTACCCCTTGGTCATCTCTTCTGAAGAAATTTGCTTTGCTGGCTTCTATTTTCTCATGAATATGCTTCATATCCTTATCAATTCTTTGGGCGTCAATAATTCTCTGTAGAAGAACTGACTCAAGCTTCACATTTGTCAAAGTTTCATGTTGTCTCATGCCCAGGTTCAACCTTTCCATTTCTTGACATAAAGTGGTGTCAGTTGTCCTTATTGTAAGACAATGACAGGAAGCTTTGTGACTCAATGCATCTGCCACCACATTGGCTTTTCCTGGGTGAGAATGGATCTCCAAGTCATAGTCTTTAATTAGCTCAAGCCATCTTCTCTGCCTCATATTCAGTTCTAACTGTGTAAAGATATATTTCAGACTTTTGTGATCAGTATACACATGGCATATATTTCCCAGTAGATAATGACACCATATCTTAATGTCATGAACCACTGCAGCTACTTCCAAATCATGAGTTGGATAGTGCTCCTCATGCCGGCGTAATTGTCGTGAAGCGTAAGCTATGACTCGGCCCTCTTGCATTAGGACACATCCGAGTCCACAACCTGAAGCATCACAATACACATCAAAAGGTTTTTCGATATCCGGTTGGGCCAACACCGGGGCAATGGTCAATAACACTTTCAGCTGCTCGAAGGCTTCGTTGCATTTTGAGGACCAATCAAACTTTGTGTCATTCTTCAAAAAATCCGTAATAGGTTTAACAATCTTGGAGAAATCCAGAATGAATCTGCGGTAATATCCAGCCAGTCCAAGGAAACTCCAAACTTGATGTACTGTAGTTGGTGAGTTCCACTCTAAAAGATCCTTGACTTTGCTGGGATCGACCGCAATCCCTTTAGCAGACAATACATGTCCAAGAAACTAGATTTCCTCCAACCAAAACGCGCATTTGCTGAACTTGACATACAACTGATGTTCCCTTAAGCGCGTTAGCACGATCCACAAGTGCTTGGCATGCTCCTCTTCATTTTTGGAATAGATTAGAATGTCGTCAATGAAGACCACCACAAATTTATCCAACTTGGGCATAAATACCGAGTTCATTAAATATGTGAAGTGGGCTGGAGCATTTATTAACCTGAAAGACATGACCAGATATTCAACTAATCCATACCGGTGGTGAATGCGGTCTTGGGTATATTCTTGGGTCGAATACAGATTTGATGATAGCCTGACCTGAGGTCAATCTTGGAGAATACCCGAGCTCCAGTAAGTTGGTCGAATAAGATATCCATCCGAGGAAAAGGGTACTTGTTCTTGATGGTAACCTCATTAAGGGATCTATAGTCCATGCACATTTGAAGCGTCTGATCTTTCTTCTTGACGAAAATGGCTAGACATCCCCATGGTGACGAACTTGGCCTAATGAACCCTTTCTCAAGTAAATCCTGTAATTGAGTCTTGAGTTCTGCCAGTTCATTGGGTGGCATTCGGTACGACCTTCTAGAAATCGGAGCAGTATCGGGCTTCAGTTCAATCACAAATTCCACATCCCTTTCAGGAGGCAACCCAGGCAAGTCTTCTGGAAAGACATCTAGAAATTCACATACTACCCAAATACCCTAGATTTCTTGTACGATAGCCTCATAAACTCGTCCAGATGCTTTAGCTAGGACAGCTACAGGGATGGACAATTGGATTTCCTCATGACCATGACTTAATTTAATAATCCTTAAGTCTGTATTGATGATGGCTTTATGCTGGGCTAACCAGTTCATGCCCAGAATTACATCTATGTCTTGCCCCTTTAAAACAATCATGTTTGTAGGAAATTTCCGTCCGACCAATATTACTGGTATGTGGAAGGCTACTTCCTTAGCAAATACCCGGCCCCTAGGTGAGTGGATAACAAATCCCTCCCTTGATTCAATGCAGTTTATGCAATGCTTTTCCACAAAAGTCTTGCTTATGAAGGTATGTGATGCACCAGAATCGAAGAGGATAACTGCTGGGTGATTGGCAACAAGGAACGTACCCATCATCACCGGTTCGCCTTCCAGTGTAGTAGCCACCTGGGTATAATAGACCTGTCCAGTTTTTTGAAATTCTTGCCCATTGAAGAATTTGCTATATTCCCCTTTCCTTGACTTGAGTTCCCAGAGGTCTGCTGAGAGTTGGATTTATTTTGCTTCGGATATGGGCAGTCATTGATGAAATGTCTGGACTTTCCACAGTTGAAGCACTCACTGGAAGAACTGGGAAGGGCAGGGAAACGAGTACCAGGGGCACTCGGCTGATTGGTAGGAGCGGGGGCAGTAGTGGGACGAATAAAGACGGGCTGCTTGAATGGATATGAAGGTGGACGAGGCGAAGAACGATTTTGATTGAAAGGTCGGATGACCAACCTTGTTCTCTTTTTAGGCCCTTGATTTGACCTCTCACCCGCATATCCCTTTGATTTTTCGTGTCCTGCATTTTTGGCTTCAACTGCCAGTGCGGTACTGACAGCCCTGCTGTAGGTAAGGTCCAAACATGTCACCATCTTCCGTTGAAGCCTATCATTATGTCCCCTCATAAAATAGTTCTTCTTTAGGTCTGTATCCACCTGGTCAATGGCATACTAGGGGAGAGGTGGTTGAACTTATTGAGATACCACATCACTTTATCTCCCCCTTGCTTCAGCCGGATAAATTCTTCTAATTTCATTTGCAGCACTCCCTCTGGAACATAATGCTCCTGGAATGCCAGCTTGAACTCCTCCCAGGTAACCTGATGTCCAACAGGCTGGATTGCGGAAAAATTCGCCCACCAAGTACTGGCAGGCCCTCTTAGCTGTTGTGTGGCAAACAAGGGCTTTTGCATCTTCGTGCATCGAATCAACCCAAACTTCTGTTCCATTACTCTCACCCATTCGTCGGCTTCTAAATGCTCCTCTGCTTTGACGAAGAGTGGTGGTCGAGTCTCAGAGAATTCCAGGTAAGTAGTATCTCGCAGTCCTTGAGGAGGAGCTCTTCCTCCGTGCGGTTGGAATTGGTTGGCCACCATCTCCTGCAAAAAGCACGTATTATCAGCGGTAGCGTTGACTAGGGCAGCGATAGCCTCGGCAAAGTAGGTGGTACCGACGGCAGGTTGGGAGTGTCCTCCCCACCACGGGATGTCCCCGCACCATCATGTGCTCGAGTCCGGGATGGCATCTGAGGCAAAGAAATATTTGGAAAAAATATAACATGCCAACATACACCATCATATTACATTACTGAAATGTAATAATTATACAGACTCCATTACACAACTTGACTTCATTACTTATTTTACATAAGTACAATACTTAGACTACACTATTCTAGTCTTCTTCATCCTTTGTTGTTCCATTGCCAGTTGCAGGAGACCGTTCGTCAGCAAGGTTCAAGGAAGGAGGGGGCCTAAAAATGTCCAACTTCCCATCAGGTCTTTCATTAGCTATTCTCGATGGTTCGGCTCCCGTTGCAGCAACGTCTGGTGGCACATCTGGGTGCAGCCGATCATACAGTACATGCACTTCTTCATGTAAAGTATTACAATATGCCTGTAGGTTTTCGAGGGACGCGCTAAGTTCTGCCACGCGAGCAAGAGCTTTTGCTTCGCAATCCCAACTGAAAAAGCGCGAGTTGACAGCCCAGTCGATGGCCATATCGTGTTCTGAAATTTCATACTACAGACGACTCACTTCGGCTGACAGCTCTGCAATGCGGTGGCTATCCCACTCACGAGCCCTATTCCTATGGCATAGTTCTGACCGAAGTTGCTCCACCTGAGCTTCCAGGTCTCCAATCGGGTCATTACTGCCACTGCTACTTCCTTCATGATGGGAGGCCAACTGATGTCGTGGCACCCCCTGAGGTCCCGTCGATTTGCGCTGTGTAGTCTTAGTGCGCGCCATATCTCCATAAGAGCGGAAGATTTATTAGTATAGTTTTAAATATGATGCATGCATAATCTAATAGTTATGGGATCAACCTTCATTGATCCCCCACTTCCTACATATATTGCACTCTGTTACCCGATTTTACAAGATAAGGGACTACTAGAAAGTGATAAGGTAAGAATGAAAGAATATTTCTAGGTAAGTGTTTGAAAATTCTTTTGAAGTGCTACGTAATATCCGAGAAGATGGGCTTCGCTCCGATACCAGCTATGACAGAACCTCCCAAGGTATTAGGCCCACCTACAGTTGTCCTTGTCCTAAGGACCTCGAACAATCCTGTAGATGCACATAATCACTCGACAAGTTCGGTAACCTATATCCTCATCATTTCGCCCAAGAGCGCTTCACCCGTCACACAGACATTACATCACAAAACTAGAGTAAAGAAATAACGGAAACAAATTACAATAACATAATTTACATTAACAAAATATAGAGAGAGTGGTACTTATTACAATACCAGGGTTATGAGTGCTTAAGTATTATTACAAACCAGGGAGGCAAAACACCCTCCCGCACAAAAGTTTAGTGTTTTCAAATCGGGAGGTCAACATCCTTCCACGCACACAATCACTGCTAGGGCTTCTCCTTGGGTATCACCTTTGAGCAGAAACAGCAGAACTCCGCTGTTTCCTCATCTACAACAACATGGGTTCGAAAACCCTGAGTATGAAGTGTACTTTCGCAAGTCTTACCCGTTTAAGGAAAAAGACTCTCAAGGATATGCTAGCTTTTGGGAATCAAGGTAAAGTTTAACAAGATTCAAAGACTCTTTTGCAGAAAAGCTTACTATGAGTGGATCCTTAAGAATTCATTTTACTTGTTAGGTTAAATAAAGTTACCTGCATCTAGAGTTCTTTCTATCCTAGAGCAAGCACTTGGTCTATACTAGCCGTCTTTTACCATCCCTTCAGTTCACTGGATTGCTACTTGTAAGTCAGTGACCAAGTCTTCATATCCGAGAAGTAACGGCGATCCGAATCGATTAATACCCAGCTGGGGATCTCCAACCACACGACATATGTAGCACTTAACCCTTGCATATGTCAACTCGCCACCGGGTTTCTCAAGACCAGACCGGGTTCACACCAACCGAGAGCACAGATACACCACTGTCCAGCCTCTTGCCACAAAGGGTACACGCTACTCTTGCCATCTCTCCACTCCCATTGTGTGTTAGCCTTTCTGTTATTGGTCTGTCCGAGGCAAAGCTTACCCATGACGAGGCATGTGGCCAGTTAAAAGGTCCTCAATCATCAAGCCTACATCGGTATAGTCCTTAATCAACGCAGACGGAGACACTACACCGAGACTTCCTTCTCGTGCAAGTCACCCGCCCGGTCTCGTCTGTGGCAGAACCTCCCAAGTTATTGGGCCCACATGCACCTGCCCTTGTCTCAAAGACCTCAGACGACTATGCATGTGCACCGGATAACTTAACAGGATCCGTCTGAGTGTCCCAAGGACCCCGGATAAACCACGTACAACCAGGATCGCAAGATTAAGTAAACACAAATCACACACCAACATTTTGCAGTGGAATTTCTTTATTACAAAAAGTTGCAAGTTACAACAAATTTACATTATATTTATCTGAGTGATTACAAAAGTGATTCACAGAAATAAACTTTGAAATGTTATAAATTATTTATAAGTTTGAAATATATGCTAGCTCAATGACAATCCTCAATAAGAAGTATAGAAAAGCTACTTTAACCTATAAGAAGGCCATGCTCACCAGTGCTTAACACCATCCACAGTAGCACAATTCTAGTTCTTGCAACAATATGGGTTCGAAAACCCTGAGTACGGAGTGTACTTTCGCAAGTCTTACCCGACTAAGGAAAAAGGCTCTCAAGGATATGCTGGATTTGGGAATCAAGGAAAGGCTTTTAACAAGAATCAACATTAATAGTTTGCAGAAAGCTTACTAAAATGAGTCCTTACTTTCAACATTTTAATGCTAGATTAAGTAATAATAGACCTTGTTTGCATCTAGTCTAATTTCATCATCACATTAATCAATACAACATGATTTTTGCTCATTACGATTCCATCCATGACTTAGATTGCAGGGCAGTGACCAAGTCTTCATATCCGAGAAGTAACGACGATCTAAATCGATTAATACCTAGTTGGGGATCTCCAACCACACGACATATGTAGCACTTAACCCTTGCATATGTCAACTCACCACCGGGTTTCTCAAGACCAGAATAGGTTCACGCCAATCGAGAGCACAAATACACCACCGTCCAGCCTCTTACCACGGAGGGTACACGCTACTCTCGCCATCTCTCCACTCCCATTGTGTGGTGGCCTTTCTGGTATTGGTTCGACCGAGGCAAAGCTTTCCCATGACGAGGCATGTGGCCAGTTAAAAGGTCCTTGATCAACAAGCCTACATTCGCTATAATCCTTAATCAACCTAGGTAGAACATCACCTATTCCTAGCCCAAGTCCCGATTTAAGTAATTCCATCCTTAGGATTGTTTGTGTTCCTTTGAATGAAAAGAGCATTATAGGGAACTTTGCAGTAAGATCCCACCAGGCTCTCAATGAAAATATTCTTGCAGGCAGAAGCCATCCTTCCTTAGGATAACCCCTGTGTTAGGCATTAGTGCAAAGGGCAAACTCTATCCGCAAGATTTACCTCTAGGCAGGGCTAAGCAATTTTTGTAGACAATATTTGATACTTCACCAGAAGTATCTATAAAAGGAATGGATTTCAAGGTAGCCAATGCATCAAAGGGTTTCCAAGCAACTCCTATAAACCTAATTCATATTTCACTAGACTTAAAGTGTGTAAAAATCATTTAAAAACACAAGGAAGGCATTGCATGCACCGGGACTTGCCTGGAATAACACTAGGTTAGTGTTTGTTAGATGATGTCCACTTGGTGATTAGCCTTTGTCTTGGCACTCGTTCAGTCTGTCCTTCTTCGGGTTCATCATCAGCATCACTTTGCGGAGTAACCCACCCTGTTACAACATCTTGGGGTCGACTTGGGTTGTCTTCCACATCACGTGATCAACTAGCGCACCTAATGAGATACATAATGCACATGAATGAATATAAAAAGAAATAGCAGGACTAAATAATGCTTCACGAAAACGAACTAAACTCTTAGTGAAGATACATCACAGCTCCTATGAACGCACACTAGATAACCATGACTCTACAGTAATTATAATCTTCGAGATAATTGTACTTAATTCAAACATCCAATCAACAATAATTGAACACAAGCCACAAATTAGAGCATAACATCTAAAACTAGACTGAATATTATAGAACAACAAAAGACTAACAAATTTAGAATCATTAGTCTTAGACATCTAATTTAGAATAAGGATAGAAGCACATTAACTGACTTTCTACATCACTTATTCTGACTAATTTGGATAACACGCTAATTACATGAATATCATATTAGTTTTAGATCTAGGAGACAACTCATTATCAACTTAATAGAATTCCATAAGATTATAGCTTTAACAACTAAAAACCTAGAAACACTGGTAAATCCCGCCCGCCAGCCGTTTAAAATACTTATCCTGCCTTTCCTATTATTAATCCAATCACACTTGATTTATAAATTCAGTAACACATTCTTAGCATAATATGCATTTTAAACCTAAGCTTTACGCGACACAATTATTTGTTAAACACGAACACAGTTGCAACAATACATGTAACAAGGCATTTTATCAAACATATAATAAAACCACAACGTGCCTGTGCTACAGACAAGATATTCGTCGCATAATTTTTTTTAAAATTCTAGACTTAACTCCTGACTCGACTACTTTATAATTCTAAAAATAATTATATCACCACGGAACAACACACCGACACAACAACAGATCTAGTCATAATCACTAATTGCACATATGCTAAATAAAAGGATCATCGCAACCTACATATCTATCAGCTCACCAATAATTTAATCCGTCTTGAAGGCCACAAGCACCGCTACGATTTCCAATTCCGCTATTACGTCGAGCACGTGGTGAGCACCACGCGGACTTCACTGTCTTCTAAACCACAACAACACCCAATGCGACTATTCCAAAATCATGAAAATAATCACATCGTATTCATCGAACTAATTCAATAATACTAGACGCATACATTCATCAATCCAATAATTAAGTTAACAGAAATATGAATTGGCTCACCCATGACTAAATTCGACGCGATATCCACGAACACGGCAAGGATTCCGGTTTAGCCTTGTGTCGAGCACGAAGGAGAGAATCGCAAGTCATCGACACAGTGCTGTGACGGAGGGTGATGGCGAGGCGGAGATCGAGCTGGGGCCGAGCAGGGGTTGGCGAGGATGAGAACCGGTGTCGGCCAGTAGCGAGATCGAAGACCAAAGTATGACGGAGACGCAACTGCTTGAGGGATATAGTCCGACGTCCATGGATGCGAACTGGAGCAGAGCGAGCGGTCTGCCGAGGGAGATGCAAGGGAGGCGAGGAGCTAGACGCCATGGCGAAGCTGAGAGAAAGCTAGCCAGCGAGGTAACAGAGGGAGACACACAGGTAGAGGCCGAGATGCTAGCGGCGTAGACAGGTACATGCAGCAGCGAGCTCGACGACGGTTGGGCGGATGACGGTGAGGAGCTCAGCGCGCGGAGATGGAGAACGACAAGAGAGATAGCTTAGCTAGAGCTCCACACCGAGCCGAGCAGGGAGCTGCAGGGGTGAGCTTGCACCAGGACTGGTAAGGATGGCCAGCGAGCTTGATGGCGGGCGCTGGCAGCGCGACGAGGATGCTGGTGCCCATGACCATGGGGCTAGCTAGTTGGCGTTCGACACTTGGGGCAAGGAGACAAGTGTCATCAAAGGAGCCCATGAGACCCAGATAAATGAAGCAGGAGCACCGTGGAGAAAGAGATAAGAGAGGAAGGCCTACGGAGAAATATCCTAGGGAAAGAGCGGTGAGATATTTTCTCTTTTTTTCCTTCTTTCTTTTTCTAACGAAATTGAAATGTAGATATTTCGAGGTTCTGACATTAGGGTCTAAAAGATGTAATCAAGGATCGAATAAAAATGAGATTGACAATAATATTTGGACATGATTTGATTTGGTGAATACTTTGGAGTCAGGTGAATTTTACTTGTTATTTATATCTAAAAATTTAGATCGGGCGAGAAACATATGGACTGAACCAAACGAGATCGACTTCAGTATTTTTGACTGTATTTAGTCCCATCTAATTTTTACGAGTGTTACCAGCTATCGATCATTTGATTTGATGCCAAGGATAACATGCTGAGAAGAACAATTCAATTAATGAGCTGACATATCGTTTTTCTCAGACAGCACGTAAACAGACAGATCCAAAATAATACCAGCTTCAATACTTTAGATGATATTTGATGCAGCTGAAATCAGATAAATATTTATCTACCATTTGAACCGATTTGATTTCTCTGTCGAGGGTAATTTGTTGGAAACTGACCATGATTATAAACCTGCAGACACGATGTCTCGCTTGACGAGAGGGAACTAAATTATTTGGCACTGAAAACTTTATTCGTCGAGTTCTATTTAATCTGTTTGGGATGAAATCAGAGAACTGGACTAAATTTTCAAATTCGTCTTTACGCGAGCGATGAATTTTAAATAATCACCAGACTCGCCAATTTTCAGAACAATTATGTGCCGAACCTCATAAAAATTTAGGAAAAGCCCGAATAAATAAAGATAAAAACGATGTCGAACTCACGCTAGACTAAATAGATTAAGACATAGACTATTATTATCACATGCTTAAATCCGTACTCGCTGTTAAATATATAGTAACACCTGGGGTGTTACATTGTCTTATTATTTAAAACCCAAAGTTTGGCACCTGACAGAGGTACATCTTTTCCGATGTTGAACCCATCATGGCCATGATGGATCCACCATTGAGTCTTTTCTTTGAAACTTCCCATCCCATATGAAGCATCACCTTTTGTTTAAAAAAACAAAACATTTTGTTTTCTAAAGCACAACTAAGCATCAGAAAACTTTTAGGTAAAACATGTATCAAGGAATGGTATCAATTTCAAGGAAAAGGAAATGCAGCAAGTGTTTAACACCCAACTCCTATCACCTAATGCTTTGAGCAAAGTAATAATGATTTTAAAACACAAGGAAATGGATAATGCACCGAGGCTTGCCTTGTGTTGTAGGGGATTTAGGATCGGTTCCGCAAATATCAAAATAAAAACTGTTCCCGGCAGGTGGAGTCTTGGCTTGTGGTGCAGTTTCTTCTTTTTCGACAATTACTTCTTCTTTGTTTTCTATACATAACAGTACATATATATGAATGCTCATGTGATGCTATGAATATGCAGTTATAATAGAAACACATCACGTTGTATCTTGAATACAACTTTCCTTCACAGTATACTTAAGTAACTAGGGTTTTATGAGTCAGTACTCTATTAGGATTAAGCAAATTCTACCTTAGGAAACTAGGGTTTTGGGTTTGGGATCAAACAATGTCCAAAACATGCCAAACTTTACCCAAGGGCCTTAATCAATAAACTAAGCTTACTCAAAAAGTTTTATGATTTTTGGAGTTATCAATTTAATTCTAAAATTCCAAAAGTCTCGATTTAGGCCTTTTTAAATAGTAAATAATTCATGGTTGGGAATAAAAATCTTGGAACTATTTTTATTAAATACAAGAGGAATTTAGGAGTCTAATAAAATTAGTCCCATATTTTTATCATTTTTCTGGAATTTCCTATGGCTTCCCAAAGTTAATGAGAAAAAGAAAAAGTATACCACTTAACTTAGCTAAGTTTGATCCAATTTACCAAGTATACCACCAAAAATCTCATATAAGCAAGATTTAGCTCTATCTAACTCAAGTAGATCATACACCACCAAAAGTTTAAATTACCAATGCACATATCATATCCTACATATATCTTACGCATTGCATTCATTAGATTGTAATCTAGCTGACAGAGAGTACGTGCTCGTCCCCGAGCAAG
Organism: Zea luxurians; assembly: GCA_029449295.1. Classification (NCBI taxonomy): domain Eukaryota; kingdom Viridiplantae; phylum Streptophyta; class Magnoliopsida; order Poales; family Poaceae; genus Zea; species Zea luxurians. The sequence goes on from JAOPSE010000029.1 coordinate 8,299,161, forward strand.
GATCTGTCCAAGAGGAAGACCAGGAGCAAGCTCCCGAGGCTGCTATCGAGGATCTCCCCGCAGCCCCAGCTATTGAAGGCAAGCCCCAGTTTTATGCATAACCGTTTATATATGCTATTTTACTACACTTAATGTTTGTACGTTTGTAATGTGCACTTAAGTGTAAGAGTTGCTTGAAACCTCTAGATGCATGAACTTAGGATTCCTTTTTGAGATGAATACTAGTATGCTAGGTCGAGTAGCTGCTTGCTAATCAGGATCTCGGTAGAAGTCGAGTGATTTTTCTAGCACTCGCGCGAGGTCAGGAATTGATTGTATTAATATTGATAACGGGATCTATGTTAGTCTATGGACTTGGATCCAGGGAGGATGCCTTGTCCATGAGACGGGAAAAAGGAATTAAGGATTAATGTGTGGATACCTGAGTCAAGCTTTTGAACGTACTAAACACATGTCAGGAAATATGGTAACCGATAAACCTAGTACCTGAGTGAAGCCGGGCGTGGACTTTATCCCTCATGCGACCTAAGACTGGGTCTCCCATGCTATCTATGGTGGGTACAAGTGCGGTCACTGCACGGTGGCAGCCAGGGTCAGTGGAACATTGTATGCCAAGGCGGTGAGGCCTGGACGCGAACGGGGAATCGATGGGGACGGTTGACATGTGTGGGGATGGAGTGCCCTGACATATCGTGTGTTTAGGTTTACCTTGCAAGGATAAAAACTCGATTCGAATCGTCTGCTTCTCGCAGCTAATGAGACTGCTTGACCCCTTGTACTACATCAAGTAAGAAGTGAAATGAGGTTACATGAGACAATTTGTTGATTGAACTAAAATGCTTGTTACCATGTATGCTTAGAAGGAGCAAATGTAGCTAAGATAATGATGCTAGAATTTGAAAAGTTAAAAATGGATTTTAGAAACAGCTAGTGCTTTTGGCAAACCAAACCCCTCAGCCAAACAACTGCATAGTCTAGAGGTAGAGGAGTAGATTCCTCACACCGGGTAAGTCTAGCTGAGTATTAGTATACTCAGCCTTGCTTGTGGCATAATTTTTGCAGGTACGATTCAGGAGATGGTTGACGGTGTGACTTGGCCTACCACCGTGCCACCGGGTTGGACGGTCGAGTGGGACGTTGCTCTGGTAGGAGAGGAGCACGAGGAGTAGTGGGCTAGGCCTTGCCCATTTCCTCGATTCCGACGACATCGATTATTCGCTGCATTTTACTTCGTGAACTCTTATTTGCTACTCGAAAAACTCTAATCTATGTAATAATTCAGCACTTAATTTGAGATTTCCTGTTTTATTGTATTTCTTCTATGACTCACCTTCGAGTGAGATTGTGGAATTTGATCCTGGTTAAGTGGCTCTATCAGACTAGATGTGAGGGACTGACGGGTTATTCCGATTTAAGTGTGTTGCGGCCCCTGAGGCGTGACTTAGGCACTTAAGCTGGAATAATTCGGGTGGTTCCGCCATAGCTGGTATCGAAGCAAATTCCACTACAGAGAAGGACAATACAGAGAAGGCCTTAGGCATAGGGGGAGAAATAGGTGGCTAATTAAGTAGGCCCCGTGGGCCAGTACTTATATTTTTAAGGATGCCCTAAGAGCACCCTATTATTTGGAGAGGAGACGTTATTTCCAGCATGCATGCATTATAAACACAAAAGGGAATTAAAACTTGAGCTAACCCACTTCCTTTTAAACCCATTTAGGCTCTTTTATTTATTCCTTCCACCATAATCTTTACCCTTGATACCCTTCCGCAGATGAATTCACCCACCCCCGCCAGCGGAGGAGACACCCATTTCAGTTCTGACTTCCTTTCTCGCGATGGCTTTCCTTCCATCTTGTGGGAAGTGCTTAACTCCGCCGATTACCCTATGCCCCCTTTGTACACGGTGCAGTTGTATGAGGAGCATCGGGTACCTCGTTGTCGGGTCTGGCTGACTTTGGAGGCTCATCCCCTTCAACCGGGTTGGCGTTCTCTTGATTCCGAAACAGTTGGATTCAGGACGGATGACACCATTGAGGCGGCAGCCATGAAGACTCTGACGACTTTCTGTGGCTACCATCCCCTGGAGATGGTGATGCACCCCTTAGGACTCTTCCCTGCTGAGAAGAGGGATGACCCCATGTGGTGTAACCACGTGAGCCATGTGAAGGATGTGTGGGCAATATATCCTGACTTGGTTGGGAGGGTCACCGTTCAGTGCATGAGTGCGCTGTACCGCCTTCAGGCCCTTCAGAGTGATGCTATGACACACCTTGCTAACATCGCTCAAACCACCATGCTCACTCTCGATAGCCGGGAAGATTTTGTGGTCGATTTATCTTCCGAGTTGGTGGAGAAGGATCTGCAGGTGGAAAGGCTGAGCCAGCGCATTACCACCTTGGAGTAGCAGGTGGAGATCCAAGACAACACTATTGATGTCTTAGAGAACCAGCTCCACGATGTGCAGAGGGAACTCGAAGAAGCGAATCACCACCTGGACATGCACCACTTGGAGATGGAGGCCAATGAAGCTGGAAGCGAGGGAGAAGAGGCTCCCGAGGAGCTAGGACCAGCCCCTGGTGCCAATGGGACTACCTCCGCGATGCCTCCTTCACCCGTATCCAGTGTCGCTTCCACCGCTCAGGGTTGATTAGTCACTTCAACGCTTTTAGGCAGATATAAACCTATGCGAGCTTAGTTAATGTCAGATTTTGGACTAGGCTTACGGGTACTTTCCCCGGATTGATGTAACCCTGTGAACCTTTGAAATCTATGGGATGTTTGTAACCATGTTATCTTCATTTCGAACCTAATATTATGATTATGGAATTTTTCCTTCCATATGAGATAATATCTTGTCGTTCGAAATTGTGAGTTGGGATAACAATGGCGACAATCTCTGTTTTCAGATGGCAGCTAGGCAGCGTCGCGGGCATAACGAGCAGGTTCCCCCGCCACCTCCTCCAGCTCCCACAGTGCAGGAGCTGATGGCCCAGCAGAATGAGATTCTGCGACAGCTCTTGCAGTGCCAGCCCCACCCTCAGCAGCATGGTGGAGGCCAGCCTCAAGGACCTCCGGCAGCGGCAACCTACCAGGAATTCCTGAGTACGCAGCCACCCTTGTTCACCAAGGCAGAGGATCCATTGGACGCCGACGTGTGGCTCCGCATCGTTGAGTCCAAGTTTCCCCTCCTCACGGGAGACTGCCCTGATGCTACCAAGACTCGCTTCGCCGCGCAGCAGCTTCGCGGATCTGCTCGGACTTGGTGGGACCACTTCCGTGCTATGCTCCCTGCTGATCGTGAAGTGTCTTGGGAGGAATTCAAGACTGCTTTCAGAGGGCACCACATCCCAGCTGGCATTCTTGATCGCAAGCTGAATGAGTTTCTGGCACTTAATCAAGGAACCCGCACGGTACTGCAGTATACGCAGGCCTTCAACGATCTATGCCAGTATGCAGGTTACCATGCTGATTCTGATGAGAAGAAGAGAGACCGCTTTCGCAGGGGTCTTAGCACCAAGCTGCGGGAACGACTCAACACTGTCCGGGCTGATAGCTTCAATGAGTTGGTCAACCTGGCCATCTCCCAGGAGGATTGCATTGTAGCTCACCGGGCAGAGAAGAAGAGAAAGGCACCAATGGCAGCACCATCCTCCCAGGCCCACAGGTTCAGGATTGTTTCTCACAATCAGAGCAGGGGTTTTCAGCAGCAGGCAGTGTAACACCCCGGGCTTTAAGGGACAAAGCCGGGTGCATCTCATACATGCGCCAAAGAAGACAGCATATATAATCATAGAGTGTATAGAGATAAATGTCACAATAATCAGAGTACTTAATACATAGCGGAAGACTTACAAAAATAAAAGATAAATATAACAGGATCTAAAATCTATCCTTGGCGCCAGAAAGTCAACTGGGAGATGCCACCTAGATCGAATTGAACTCCTCGATATGCGGCTCCTCTTGAACCACCTGTACTTCTCCTGTGGGGGGGTGTGAGACAGCAAGGGTGAGCTCACACATGTTCATCGCTCAACAAATTGTGGGGAATAATGTGGCATGAACTCACCAAAGGTGGGAGCTCATGTGAAGTGTAAGGCTAATCAATGATAGGGGTTAAAGCTGAGCATTGCTTTTATAAGTTGGTCAAAGTTTTATTAGCAATTACTAAGTGTAAGTAAATACCAAACCATAATAATAATAGAACAAAATTAATAACAAATCCCATGCAATGCAAATGACAAATTGAATTTAAGTTCCATAAATTAATCATGTGAGGGTCCGAGCCGCTCATGACCGTGAGCACGGCTAGTATACTAGTTTTACACTCTGCAGAGGTTGCGCATCTTTACCCACAAGCCGTGTTACCCATCTGCCAAGGGGTCATGAATCCCATACACCTCTACCAAGGAAGCGAGGCAGGGTAACACTACGAGGCCTTTACAAAGTTCCACTAGCTTCAGAAAACCCGCTACAGTTTATAGGAAGCTCCAGTGCAGGAATCCCTCGCCTGACTGCCATCGCAGCAAAATCAACCCAAGGACCTCCCTACTCTGACCACTCCCCTACTGCCCTTGCCCCTTTCGGGTAAGGTAGTCATCCACTAGCTTTCCTAATTAATCAGCCAAGGGCGTCCCATTAAACCCTTGTGGTAGCACTGTTTTCCCGGGTGGTCGCTCCATGTTCCAATTAATATAATGATCTTATCATGAACATAAATAACATAACAGAATAATTGGAACATGTATGTAATGATATATTAATCCAAAACCATATAGAGCAATAGCATAACTACCCAAGTGATTTAGGGATAAACAAGGTAAAAAGGATAACCAGTCTAGGGTGACCTATTGGGTCCCATCAAAATTAAACCTATGCATTGATAAATGATAATAAAGAATATTATTGGGTAACAAAAGTGAATCAAGGGCACAACTTGCCTGGCACTTGATATTCCAGTTACCAGGGTGATCTTCAGGTGACTCGAAACATCGCTGCTATTCGTAGCAATACAAACAGACATGGTATAGACAAAATTAACATTACATCAAACATAAGAGCAACTGCATAATAATGATCTACGCGCTGCTACGAGATCGGGGGATCGAGAACTACTAGGATCGAAGTTACAGTTAAGGAGTTATGATTTTATATAGGATTTATGTGTTTGAAATATCAAACTATATTATAATTTGGTCAGTATAAATTATATGAGAGGTTGTTCTATAAATAATTATCTCAACTTTAATCTAAGTTATAAATTGGCCAAAGATCATGTTTTAGTAGATTATAATGGTAAGTTGATAACAAGACTAACCAACATAGGTTAAATAAGACCTAATTATAAAAGAGTGAGACATGGTCTAATCAATATTGTTACTGCATAGTAAATATTTATACGAGACTAATGCAACTTGAACGGATCAAATCAGAGTTAAAACGGAGAAGTTATGGATTTCCGAAGTTCGTATGTGCTTGCTACAAAATTAATTGAGTAATCAATTCTAGTATGGGTTTCATGCTAAAACAGTGTTACCAAGTAATAGAAAATATTAATATAAAATTACAGAAACTAGAATGGACTAAAAAGGATTTAATATGAATTTTCTATGAATTAAATAAGATTCTGGAATTATTTTAACACTATAAATCATTTTCTGTATTCATTTATTTATTTCCTTGGAGTCCCGGATGGCGCGCATAATTTGTAGAGAGTTTAGGGTTAAAACGCAAAGGTTACACAGACTCAGAAAATAGTCACAAGGGACTGCGGGTTTATTATGAAGAACCCTGAGGGCTCTTATGCAAAAACTACGTATCCGAAGGGGTATCGTTGCTTTTCTGCCGTCCGATCAGTAATGGACTGCCACGATTAGATCACCAAACTGGAATACTCCTACGCCATCACAGCCACACGCGACAGGATCAATGGCTCTGATTTAATGTGCGGGAGAAAATACGCAAACAACCGATCCGGCCATCCGTTGAAGATCAAACGGCTAACGTGCTTCTTCCTCCCCCCCCCGACTGTTAAGCACAGCATCCGTTTCAAACCACTCGCATCCGACCTGGACCTGACGAGGACAGTGAGACCGGTGGTGAAGATCGCTGTGGGATCCTCAACCCCCACCGCCCACGGCTCACCACATTCACGCGGATGTACGGCCATCACGCGATGTGTCTGTTGAATCGAGCAGAGAGAGAGAGTGCAGAGTCACAGAGAGGGCCTCGCGGCTCGCGCGGCGAGGGAGTCCTCCACAGTGGCCGCAATGGTAGAGCAAATGCCTCGACGCCCTGGTTCCCCGTTCTCCATACTGGAGGCATCTACTCAATGCATACGAGTTAGCAAGTAACCTAGGAGCACTTATATTTTCTGACGGTAGCAGAGTTGATCCTTGGTGCGTGCAGACTCCATGCTCGAACTGCTCCATCGCGCTTTCCACTACGTAGGTACGGCCCCGCGCACGCAGCAGTCACGCGAGCATGGTTACCCCTATGCAGTAGCGTCCCCGGCTGCCCATCTAATCTCCTCGGTGAATTCTCCTGGCGGCGGTGCTACCCCCGTCCTCTCTCTCTCTCTCTCGTCTCATCTCTCTCTGTGTGCTCAGCGATACGGATCACGGCGGCTACTAACCCTCTCGACGAGCCATACAATGGCGGCGCCCAGGGTTTCTTATACCCAGGACTGAGTCCGATTGTGGGAGGGGGTCGGTCAAGGGAGCGTGTGATGCGCGCGGTCCGTTCTGAACGGCCAGCGGAGAAGACGGGTCTGGTCATCGGGTCCCACTGACAGTCCCACGGAGCAGCGCGAGCTGATTTGGTGAGGGGATGACACGCTGGCCCATGCGTCAGCATGGCCGGGACGGCACGCACCGCGCGGGAGCACAGGCGGCCGAGCGCTCACGTGATGTACTGGGGCGGGTTCTAGGGATTTTGGCCCAGGCGCCCAACAGGTATGCTTTCTCTTTTTTTTCCAGTTTTCTATTTTCAGTTTTATTTTCCTTTCCAAGTCTCCAATTCATTTCAAATTCAAGATTCCAATTTCCAAATTTTACAATATCTCTAATATAACATATATTATTTATATTAATATTATTCTCTTTGTCACTCATTTATTTATGAGATGAATAAATGGTTTCCTAAACATTTCCTCTCATTTTATATTTTTTTGTTTTTATTCAAAATTGGAGGTCAAGTTTATGTGTTCCATAGAATGTATCACCATAAAATCATCATCAAGGGATCAAGCTTTCTTTATCAATTTATTAGTTACTTTAAGTAATTTAATATTATTGTTTGAATATTAGAAGGAAGAATCCTAATAGGTTTCCAAAGGACTTCAAAATTTCTCACCACACTATTATATATATTTTGGTTCTTCATTTCATTATTTTATGATATATATATATATATATATTTTCTCCTACTAATTTTAGGTCTTACAGGCAGGCAGATGGGTGATCAGGCCACCTCAGCAGCAGCAGCCAGCACCCAACCGCTTTCTAGCTCCCGCTCCAAGGAACAATCAACCTCTGCAGTAGCAGCAGTTCCGCCAGGGCAATGGGAACAAATGTTTCACTTGTGGCAATGTGGGCCACTATGCCAAGAATTGTCCCAGGAACCAGCAAGGCAGGTGCCAGCACCAAATCAAGACAAGGGAAGAAAGCAGAAGGTACAGGTTAAGCAAAGGAAGCTCAACTTCACTACCCTGGAGGAAGTACCTAAGGGAGCTCCCATCATGACCGGTATCTTTTCAATTTATAATCAACCTGCTTTAATTCTGTTTGATTCTGGTGCATCTCATAGTTTCATTAGCCAGAAGTTCATGCTAAATGTGAACTGCCATTCTCTCACTCAAAAGGGTCATTTATGATAGTCACACTTGGGGTAAAATTTCAACTAATCAATTAAACCAATGTGTATCTATTCAACTAGGAAGCCACATTGTCAAACCACCCTTCTTGTTTTGGGTTTGGAAAATGTGGACATTATTCTGGAGCTAATTGAATGACCTTGCACCAAGTTGTGCTTGATGTAGCCAGCCGTACCGTGGAAATCAATTCTCCGTTCTGTGGAATTCACCTTAATTCTGCCCAGTCAGGGTTCTACTCAGTCATGTGCTTTCTCTTATGACGGAGTTACCTCTGAAGAAGATCCCAGTGGTCTGTGAGTATGATGTCTTTCCTGATGAATTGCCAGGAATGCCACCCGACGGGGATATTGAATTTGCCATCGAGTTGCAACCGGGAACGGCACCAATTTCCAAGAGGCCTTACCGAATGCCACCCGCTGAGTTGGCAGAATTGAAGAAGCAATTGCAGGAGTTGCTGGATAAGGATTTATTCGCCCAAGTACTTCGCCTTGGGGATGTCCAACACTGTTTGTGAGAAGAAGGATGAAGCTTAAGGCTGTGTATAGATTACCGCCCTCTTAATGCAATAACTATCAAGACAAGTATCCTTTGTCTCGTATTGATGTTCTTTTTGACCAGTTGGTCGGGGCCAAGGTGTTTTCCAAATAGACCTTCGCTCCGGCTACCATCAGATCAAGATACAGCAAGCGATATTCCGAAGATGGCATTCTCACCAGATATGGGCTATATGAATTCTTGGTGATGTCTTTCGGGCTGACCATGCGCCAGCATATTTCATGTATCTGATGAATTGTTTTCATGCCTGAATTGACAAGTTCATAGTGGTGTTCATCGTGATATCTTGGTGTACTCCAAGAACGAAGAAGAACATGCCGGGCATTTGCATGTAGTACTTCAACTCTGCGAGAGCACCACCTTTATGCCAAGTTGTCCAAGTGTGATTTTTGGCTAAAGGAAATCAAATTCTTGGGTCACACTATCTCTCTCAGGCTGGAATAGCTGTTGATCCTGATAAGGTGCAAGAAGTAATGAACTGGAAGCCCCAACGCTGTCCGTCAGATTCGGAGTTTTCCAGGATTAGCTGGTTATTACCGAAGATTTATTCCGGATTTCTCTCGAATTGCGAAGCCTATAACTGAGCTGCTGAAGAAAGAAACCAAGTTTGTTTGGAGTCAGAAGTGCAAAGATGCCTTCCATGCATTAAGGAAGCATC